>OY759169.1:56404484-56746984 GCA_963662145.1 Sturmia bella | reverse complement strand
TCGAGAAATTAGAAACAAAATTTCAAAACTCTCAAAAAAATAAGTTTTCGACAACTATCTTTTTTTTTTTTTTTTAGAAGCAATTCAATTACTTTTTAATTTAATTTTATAGTGAACTACATATGTATGTATATGATTTACAATTGTTAATAATTAATTTTTGTTGACTAGTTTTTCCTCCAGAAAACAGAGAAGGAGTCATTTGCCTTAAAAGTGTTACATTTCGAGTCTGTGCAATATTCAAACGTATAACTCAGTGAAAGTGCTAAACTAAAAAATTTTATTTTTCAACAGGTTTTTAGGATTTAGTCTTTCCTAGAGAGTGTATGCTCAATGTTAGATTCAACCTCTTCTCCCCATATAGAAACTGCAGATTTGTTTCCACTTTTTACTCAGAGTTGCCCACAGTGCGGCATTGTAACTTTTCCACTACAGTCAAACCACAGCAACATAAAATTGCTGTGGTATAATTTGATTTAACAAATGTTGTTGAACTCAAGCAAGTCCACTTGCGCCAGACATTCATTCATTAGTTGGCGCAGAATAGAAGAAAAAAAAAATAGTAAAAGTTGGTTCACATTTGCGTCGGCGTGCGGCCAAATAAGTAAATGAACAGTGAGTACATGTTGGACAAATTTGTGAATGAAAACAGGTTTAATGAACATTACTTTGCACTCATGCTACTTTGTATTTCATTCATAAATTGAGAAACTGGTTGTAACAATCAATAATTTGTTGCCAATAGGCTGCAAATATAAATTAGTATGTACATTTTTGTTATTCGCGAGAAGAGGTCAATAAACACACATAACCCATACATATAAGAAATTTTTACATTTGTAATTTCTACAGCACGACTTTACGCCACTTATCTATTTACATGAGGGCTATAAATTATTTTTAGTTCTTAAGCTTAAGTAAAAAGTGTAAATACAATATAAAAAATATTAGCTGCGTTCACGTGTCTTTAATCAAAAATTACCCATCAATTAGTTGAGGACTGTAGTGGACTTGGGTAACTTTTTAGCATCCTTCAATGATATACCCATAACTGCGGCTACTGATCCATCCAAAAACACATAACACATTCAAAACCTAATGCTCTTTCAAATCATTCTTTGAAAACCTTCACAAACCAAATTGACGAAGAAGAGCAACATTTTCAAGGCACGCCAAACATCACCTCCGACTGTCCAATCAAAAGAATTCCAATTGACAAAATTAAATACAATCATGAAGAAATCCAAACCAATCAAAAGAATCTCAATTAACGAAATTAAATACAATCACAAAGAAATGCATAAAAGATAGTAAATCTGCTGATTATGACTAGACTGCCGGTAAACTCTTAAAAGAATTTCCTAGTAGAGCCAAAAACGAACCTTTTTTTGGACCAAAATTAATACATTTCAATTGTCTCTTAAAGCAAATAAATAACTAAGTTCATATTTGAATATTCAAAAAGCTTTTAACTTCTTGATGCTTTCAAAAATACAAATCGTAGTAACCAATGGTGAATCGTTGTATAGAAGGTTGTAAAGAAAAGTAAGAGTTGCAAAAACCAAAAGAAATGTTTGCTGTGTTAAAGGTTTCTTTGAACATTTCTGATTCTCATTTTGTTCATGGGAATTATGGAATAAGTAGTTAAATTTCAAACAAACTTTTAAGAATTTTTCAAGTCTACTGATGAGTCGATTAGCACCAACGAAATGTCGTCGGCATATAGACAGCTGAAAAGGACAGCAATTATTTTTTAAAAATGTTCATTTTTGGACCTAAATTAATAGGTTTTCTTTCAACAAAAAACATTCATATTCGCCTTATTTCGGAAACATTTCTAAATAATATGATATCGATCAAGCATGCAGAATTCTATTGCGCATTTTGTGGTTGATTTGTATTTGATTTTGATTTGATTTGATTGCAGTACGTTAAATCAAAGACATGTACATATGTTTTCTACATCGGTGACAGGTAAACAAATTTTTCATTAATTTAGATAATTTTCTGCATTAATTTAGATCATTTCCTAAAATATACATATATGGGTTTTTATTGAAGAAACCTAAAAAATTAAACATTATCACCGGTATTCATAAAAAATAAATTTTATATGAAAAATTTGTTGTAAAATGTGTTTCAACAATGTTTTATTTTTTATGAATACCGGTGTATATATTTTTAAATTTTTTTTTTTAGA
Source organism: Sturmia bella (assembly GCA_963662145.1). Lineage (NCBI taxonomy): Eukaryota > Metazoa > Arthropoda > Insecta > Diptera > Tachinidae > Sturmia > Sturmia bella. Next base: position 56,744,784 of record OY759169.1, on the reverse strand, counting down.
ATTCAAAAATTCATAAAGGAAGTTTTAAATTTTTATTTCAATACTTTCCAACAATATCAGGTTCGACTTTTTTTTCATAAATAATATATGTAAATATAAAGCGGAAAAATATTCCACGAGGTAAATAAAACGTTCCTAAAAATTTGACTAATTTTAATAAATGTGGCCACAGTGTTTACCAATAAAAAAGACAGCCTAAATTTATTATCTATATAAGGAAATCCTTATTGAAAAAAATCAAGCAGGAAACTTTTTAATTGTTTAGGTATTCTTATAGATTCAAAAAAAAAAAAAAAATTCTGCCCTACAGCTTTGCGATTGTCAGTCGCCTATTCAACCAACTCAGCCATCAAGACACTGAAAATTGTATAAGCAAATACGGAATATGACGCGCTCACGATCATTAAGAACCTGAAGAAATTAACACGGTAAACCTAATAGAATCAATATTTTTGTTAGTCTTTTTGGTAACAAAAATAACGAAAACTGAGTAAAACAAGTTTTCTACTTGATTTTATGTGTTTTTCGTTATTGATAGAATTAATAAGTCTTAACACATGAAAATAATGTAGAAAGTATTTGTTTCTTTCCGCTGTGATACGCCTCAGCCTAAAAATGTTTCAAAACCAATATCTGACTGATTTTATTCGCTGGTTTTAGCTCTGTATACGTAGCGTTGCTATGACATTGCTTACCAAAAAAAAAAGGCAGTATCAAAGAAAAAGTTGGAACTTTTCGACGAAAAGTATGACCTTTACAATAATCCAAAATTCTGTACCGTCTAATTCATAAAAATTATAACAGGTTTATAAAGCTCTTATTTGACAGATTTTCCATGCAAATATGTCATATAGCAGTCTTATAAGCCTGTTATAATTTTTATGAATTAGGGGGTGAATGTTTTAATATTCTTTGAATTTCTTTCAGTCAACAGCACTAAACTAACGTGAGAGTTCGTTTTGAAACAATATTTACATTTCATTAAGTGAAATATTCGTCGCATCTGTTCTGTTCATCGAAGTCTTTTTAACTGTTTAAGTAAAGAGTATGAATACCATTATTCAAACACATTTTTATATATATATACCATTAAAATGAACAACTAAAACTGCTTGATTTTGAGATTTGAAGTTTTAAGTATTTTGACTTAAACAATAAGACCTGAAAAGGAGGACTTTCCCGGACACTAATTTTTTCAGAGGATAAATGATGTCCGGGAAAAACGCTGCGAGCAGTAACAATAGTCAAAATATGAAAATAGCTGGGTAGTTTTGCTTATGGTACTAAAATATCAATAACTGATACAAGAATATTAACTGATACAAGAATATATACCTTTTGCATGAGCACCTTATGAGTTTACTAATTTTATATATACATACAGAATTGTGTAAACGAGCCTGAGTTCACCAAGCGACATATCATATGAGAAAAGTAAACCAAATCAGTATGAAATCGAAATGTGTTCATAAAATAAGAAGTTGTAATTAAAGAACGTAATATAAAATATCCATATTTCTGCCCACAACTCTTCATCTGGCGACACTGGGTGCGGCAGTGGAATCATCTCTCAAATTTGGCCGTTTAATTCTTGTTTTTGTCCTCTCTCTTCAATCGTCTTGAAAACAGTTTAGTCGACTGCCAGACGATAGAAATTCCCCATTAAACTTGTATTCTGGTACTTCGTCGCTATTTTTTTTTTTTTTTTGCTGTTTTCGTTTCATTCGCTATTGTTTTATTTCAATATTTTTCTTATTAGTTGGCGCTTGCAGCAACCAATGCTGCTCAAAGCCTACAGCAACAAAAGTCATAAAACCAGTTAACTATCCAACCACTCAACCAACAAAACTTGCTATTGATGATGACGATCAGTGGTGGCGATGAGTCATCTTTTCAACCTTTGGAACGTTAGCAAAAATCTGCACATGATGTAAACACTCACTTACCAACATTTATTATTGAAAAACTACATCCGTATATACTCATCGGAAATGCAGAAGCAACGCTTACAAACATACATACATACGCACATACATACATGAATACAAGCGACATTCACACTTCTATTGAGCAAGTTGGGTTTTGCGGGAGGTTGCGATTCACTAGAGATGTCTAACGAATTTTTGCTTTTATGAATGAATATCTAATAAATATAAACGCTAAAGGTGCGTACACAAAGTTGTGCGACGTTCAGACAGCGTTACCGTTGAAATGAAAAAAATTACACAATAAAGGAAGGTCAGATAAAGATGGACAATTCCAAGAACTGGGAAAATTTTAAAACACATAAGAGTGCTGTGATTGTATGATCGCATTCGCCCCGTTTATATGAGTATGTCATGCATATGCCACTTTTTAGCATCTACCACTACTCATTGACCTCTGGAGTTGTATTGCATACACGCATACTCAGTTCGAAAGTGACTCACTCAGCTCAAAATTTACTTGTTTTCAAAAAATTAAAAGTTTTTTTTAGACCGTAATCCCTGAGGATTTCCTACCAAATGGCTTAATTTGCTTTTAACTATTTTTACTTAGATCAAAAATAGTTTCAATTTTAGCGATTTTTTTGAGTTGAGTTACTTTCGAATTGAATGTCGACGAATTTTTTGAACAGTCGACTGAAGCTTTACTTCGACACTTCGTGGGCCGACGACAGAATTTTGTTTTGTTTGCCTTTTAATGACCCTGCCAAGTAATTTCACTAACTTTGGAGAAAACAACTTTTTGCTATTAAGCTATTATCCCGGCTACCGTGAACTGACTTTGAATTGCAATAGCAAATACATGGTATGATATAATAATAGATTAGTTCAAAAACAATCTGTCTAAGAGAAGTGGTTCTTTCAAACTGTTGGTGTCTTAACACCCCACGAATATCGCTTAGTCGAGCTTTCTATCGCTTCCGATCCAAAATATGTATATTTTATGGGATCAAAAATGAAAACCGTGAAAATGTATAACGGCATCACAAACGACTATATATACATATGTACATGCTCTCAATACATGTATAAAATATATCAAATATGTTACTAAAATATTTCACTTTAGTAAACTTTAGACATGTTAATCGGGAAAACTCACATAAGGGAATAAGGCAAAATATATACTATCACCTTTATTCACAAAAAATATGTCAGGCTTATAAGGCTCTTATATGACATATCTGTATGGAAAATTTGTCAAATAAGAGTTTAATAAACCTAAAATATTTATTATGAATAAGACCCTATATCTATACAAAAGTATTAGATACGTTTTGGTTAAAAAAAAAATACCCGGATAATATTAAATCATACACTCGAAGCGTAACCAAAAAAAAGAGCATAAAATATTTGAAACATATTGTCCATATTGCTGTTAACTTTTTGAGTTTGGATATTTCCACTAAATTTTTAACTATTGGCTAAGGCGCTCGATGGATGAATTGGTAGAGTGGCCTACTAAGAGTCCCCAAGGTCGCAGGTTCGATTCCTGCCGAAGGCTTTGAGCGTTGCTGCAGACAAGCCAAAAGCTTCGCTGTTTTGTGTTTGCTTAAAAAAAAAATAATAATAAATCAATTGGATGTTGGTGGGAGAATGTAAAACACATTCTCAAAAGAGAAATACTGTTTTAATGTTGAAAATCGATCAATAGAGTTGAATACTCGTATAGATAATCAGTAATGAAGAGCTCAGATAGTAGGACAAGCCAATAAGTCATAGCCTGGGCTTGCAGCAATTTGGTTACTGATGAGAGTCCTGGCGAACGTGAAACAGCCATAGTATGTTCAGCCAATCATTCCTTAACTTTACTTTTCTCGACTTTTTTAAAAATGTTGATCACTACAATTTTATAACAAAACAATCTTTCTCAATTTTGAGGAAGTGATAACTGAAATTAGGCCCGATCAAATAATTAACAGCTTTAATTATGTTGTTTCATTTGGCTCTCAGTGAGGGAACAAAAGAGCTTTAGACAAGTTTGGATAGAAATTGATGCCCAAATGTGTTTTTTTTTTCTCTCAACAACTGACAGTTTCTTTATCGATGGTCTCATGATGAAAGGCCCGAACTCACATTATTTCAATTGCAGATATTTTACATATTTTAATATAAGATCTTTTAATATTATCAAAATACGTAAAAAGCTTGAGACTGGCCAAATACAATTAATCACCTCTCTATTTGAGTCCAAAGTTGTACTTTTACTTGGTATTGAACTATGGTTTATATGTATATACTTTACATATTTAATAGACTTAGGTTTAAAAACTTGGGTAACTATCTATTTTTTAAATACTAAACAAAGAAAAGTAAAATTTCACAGCTAAGTAGACAACTTTCTGCTTCGAAGCCGCTACGCGTCTCATCAGCATTCCTATGAACTTTGGACATGATAGGTTACAAAATTTTAGCACAGCCACTTAAATCACTGTACCATTTACCTACTTAATCAATATTAAACATAACAATGACCTTCAATGTCTCGTTTGGATGATATTTGTTATCTCAGAAGAAACGTTGTGAATGAATATTATTAAAAATATTAATTTTTAAGCTAATAATGGTCATACCTTATTCTCAAGATGATAATAATGTGTATGTATGCCTAAGAGCTTCATTTATAATTCCCTTTTTATTACATATATGAATACAACTTAAGCACTTGGGGTGTTTTTGCATGTATTTTACATTTATATTAAATTACTTTTTCAGGCTCAAGTTCAACCCTTGGTTAGTCACTTCTTAATTAATATCAATTAAGTAAAGAAAATTAAAATTTTAAGAGCTGGGTGGACAACCGGCTGTATCTGGGTAGCAAACACTCTTCATCAGCACCCTATGAACTTTGGATGTGTCAAATTTCACAATTTTGGCCCAGCCTGTTGTCCAATTAGCTATTAAAATTTTACTTTTTTTTACTTAATTGATATTAATTAAAATGTGACTAACCAAGGGTTGAACTTGAGCCTGAAAAAGTAATTTCATGTAAATGTGTTACAATACAATAGTTCGATGAAACTAAAATTTGCAGTAAAAAATGCACATATTTTTACTTTATATTGAACTATGGCATATTCGGCCCGATTACGAACGACAATTCCCGGGGAGTTTGTTCTCTACTCCCAATTCTCCTATTCTAAATAAGTTCTCCCCGGGAAAGTTTTCTCTTTTTCCTTTCCCCGTATTCTAAACAATGTTCGAAATTGGGAAACTGTTCCCCGGGAAAAAAGTAGGTATTACGAAAGCCAATTTAAGGGAGACTGCAATAACAACTTTTCGGGAATATTTTCGCCAAGCAATTGAAAGGGAGTTGCACTGAAAAAACTTAGTATATCATTTTTTTTAATAAAAAATTAATTTAATCAATCCCATTTTACATCGTATTTTGTCAAAAACAGCAAATAAGAAACAGCTAGAGATTATTTTTATACCCTTCACAAAAATGTGTAAATGGGTATATATAAGTTTGTTATTCCGTGAGTAACACATTGAAATAACCATCTAAGACCCCATAAAGTGTGAATATTCGGGATCAGAATCAATAGAGATTACGATTAAGCGATGTCCGTCTGTAGTCGTTGAAATACCGTTTCTGAGAAAACGGTTTGAGATAGAAACCTCATTCCTTCCCTTAAATGTGTTAAATCCTGGTAATGGGTTGGCTGTTGAAATACTGTAAGTCTGGTCTACGGATAGCCAAGATATATCCAAAAAAACCGGTTTTTGAGGGGTATTTTTGGCCATTTTTTTGGTAAGATTTTTGAAAAAAAAATGTTTTCCTAAAATTTTTAATTTCAATTTAAAAGTTTTACATTAAAGCATAAAAGCTAAAAGCATACAGCTGACTTCGAAAGCTCTAAGTTCCCTTTCCCGTAATAATATTCTCCCCGTTTGTTTAGAATATGGGAATTTAGTTTCTGGGAGAAATGAACTCCCCGGGAGCATCTTTCCGCGGGAATATTCATAATCGGGCATATTATATTTATACAATTTTTAATAGGCTCAAATTCAACCCTTGGGTGAATATTTTTTTAAAATAGTAATTAGGTAAAGAAAAATAGTTCGAATAGGTGTGTTAAATTTTCAATTAACTGTCCGTTTTATTGGTAATATTGATACTTGACATGACTTCGCTTTAGCCTTTACTCTGTACAGCAGTAATAACTCAGCTTCCTGACCAATAGGTGCATATGTATGTATATTAAAAGCAAAAAACGAAATAGTCAGCCAATCGAATTATCTATTTATAAAATAGACAATAGGGGCATAAAAAACATAAAATTACACTTTGTGTTTCTGAAGAAAGCGACACAGAAAGTCGCGAGGCAGTTTCAAAAAGGGTACAAAATACCTTTTTGGTGCAGCGCGGTAACGCTCGCTTAGATGTATGTTTTCTGTTTTCTTTTTCTTTCATTCAACTATTCATTGGCTCTTTCATTCATTCATTGAAAGTGTTGATAAATTCAAAGACTGACATTTAAATTCGCTGTCGAAGACAGGTTTTACAATTTCTTATCGCAAATCGTGCTTAGCATAGTAAAATGAGTTATTTGTTTAATTTGCCTGAGTTTTTGTAACCGCAAAACACATTTGGATTTTATTTGAAACCATAATTTAAAAGAATATGTTTACGATTAAAACAAAATTATAATTAAAGCTTACCAAACTACAGAACAAATCTTCTTGATTTGTGTAGCACAGTATTTAAAATTGTTCGACTCTGATGTGTTTTTAAGGAGGATGAAATTTGCACGCCAGTCACTTGCGGTATATCACCTGGCATCAGTATGCAACAAGAGGAGAAAAAAATTTCTCAATATGAATACAAAAGGACTAATCTAGCAAAAAATATAATATAGACCGCAAGTAGAAATACAATATCTTACAACAAAAATAGTTAACAAATAGTAAGCTCGTGAAATTCGCAAAGTTCCTTGTAAACAACAACATCTCAATCCCTCCTGAAACAAACTATTTTTTTAGTTTGCTGAGAGAACAGCCTGTGCGACCATATTACTATGTTGTCGTGCATAGATTTTGGTATGGTAAAGCCTACACAACATTGTCGCTCACATGGGCTAACCTGCAAGACAGCGTCTGTCAGGTGGACATGGATGGAATTTGACAGAGAACAGCTTACACGAGTAGTCGTACGTTGGCATGATAGTTTCAGTCATATTTTATATTTAGATGACATACTCAATGTCGAACATTACACATTAATTAATTGATAATAATTAATTTTCATACTCACCTCTAACCATACTTTGTGAGCTTCAAATCCATCTTTACAAGAGCAATTTCCTTTAACGCTCTGCATAAACCAGATTTTTGCTATGAGAAATTTCATTGCTGAAGCCAGTATACACTTAAATGGGAAGACATAAATCCAGTGGGGGTGTTGTCGGTTTTACGTGGTCGTAGTAGTTTTCAGAACCAACGGTAGCAGCAAACGCTGGCAGAAAAGCGAAAATAAATGTAATCAAGTTTTGTCAGCAGACTGTTTATATTCATTCAGTTGTTCAGTTGTTTGATTGTGTAATTCATTCACTAAATTGGCAACAGTTTCTGCAGCATGTCTGACAAGTTCCTCTACCAGTTTTGTCGTTTTGCATAACATTAAAAAGTTTTGTTAGTGTTGTTCTTAGAATTATTATTAGGCCTGACTCGTACATTAACACCGGAAGTTGTGTTTTTTTCCTCGCATTTTGTAATAATATCAAAAACATTTTAAGTTACTTGATTTTAGTATAATTAATTTCATTATTTAGGATTTTCTATTTTATTTACATATGCAAGTCTCTCAATTATATTCATTAGACTGTAGTTTAACTACAGGTTATTCAGTAGTTCTAAGCTAAGCCCCTACATGAAAATAAATTATGTAAAAATAAAACATCTATTAAATGATTTGATTTTTTTCAATATATTTATTAACTCACAATATATGTATGTATATATACATATATGTATATATATATATATATATATATATATATATATATATATATATATATATATATATATATATATATATATATATATATATATATATATATATATATATATTTTATGAAATATTTACACCGAATGAAGAAATGTGAAACACCGTTCTGCGTATATGAAAATGACGAAGTACTGGATGATGCTGAACACACCTTCTTCCTCTGCACACGCTGGGAAATAAAACGAGTAACGCTACAGGCACAAATCGGACCGTTCACGGTGGAAAATATTGTAGAAAAGATGACAACAAATGATTTTCAATGGATGGCAGTAGCAAAATACTGCAAACAAGTACTCCGAGAGAAGAAAAAAGACATCGATGATGTCATTGGACGAGCTCAACATCAGACTCGTAGTGATATAATGCGGGGCCATGACGCAGGCAGATGAGACGGCGAGGCTAACAGCCAAAAAGGGAACCACCCTGAAGTAATGCATACCAGTTCCGGGGTGGACATCTTTTTTCCCGAGGAAGACAAGGGGAGGCTTTTTTAGTCGGAGTCCGACATACCACAGTGCATGCATAAAGCATTTTTGCCTCCCTACAAAAAAAAAAAAAAAAAAAAAAAACCATTACATACCAATATTGGTTAGTGCTACTGAATACTACCAGTTATTGTATTCCTAAAAATTGGTTATTGCTACTGTATTAAGAAAAGCTCGTTGTAATGTTTTTATTTTATTTCATTTCATTTCTTTGTTTGTTTGTTTTTTTTTTTTAGAAAAAATCAATATCTTAAAAATTCAAACTATTTAAAAATGTAATAAAAATAAAAAAAGCGGAGGGACAACTCCTTACACCTTCCGCTCTATCAATAATTGCAATTTATTTATAGAGTAAAGTATAGCACGATTCTTTAACAAAAAAATCTGTTTCTTTCTACCTTAAGCTGCTTATGGAATATAAGTGTGTTGAAGTTTTAAAATCTTTCAATGTATTGGTGTATCGGTTTGGTATTTTTGACTAAGAAGTTTTATATTTATTGCCTGTAGTTCGTTTAAAAAATTTTCCACTAAGTTGTTTCGTTGTTTTCGTTTGCCCCAAAGAGGAAAGCATTTGTAAAATTTCGACTGCAGGCTTCAAATTCTTGATAGTTATTAATTTGAAACTAAAATTGAAATCGGTAGTTTTTACAGTGATGCTTGGGTTATTTTTTCAACGTGTAAAAATAACTGTGATTTGTTTTGAGTTAAATAGTTTCCAATTGAATTTTCTGTGGTTTTATATATAATTTTCCGTTGTTTTTACCTACCTGAGCTGGTTGCTCATTTAACTTTTATAAATTCAATTGAAGGCTGGACTAAACAACACAGAATTAAATATTAATATTAAAATTATTATTTAATTTTAGGCTATTATCACAGAACCTTAAATATTTCAAATAACTCATTACAATTTGTGGTTTATAATCACTGTTAGATTTAAATTTTCAAAACACTTAGAAACTTTCCAAGTTATTGTAAAGCAAGTCAGGCATTGTATGATCTTAAGCAAAATAGGTATAATTAATTATTTAAAGCTTATGAACCATAATCGGCCTACTTTTCTCTTGATGATTTTTACTTTTCATCCGAGCAAGCTAAAGTGATTGTGCTACAGAATAAAAGTTTTTCCACACACACACACACACACACACACCTTTTCCCATTCTCTTACACTCTTAATAATCTGTTTATAATTTGAATTATTTATTTTTATTGTATTTTTTTAACAACAACTTTGTTGGTGGCCTTGTTAAAATGCAATAAAAAATAGTAAGAGCCGAACCAAACTGTTAATAATAAAAATGACAGAAAATACAAAAGAAAAACAGTAAAACAACATCCAAGAAGAAGCCTTAATAAAAATATATATGCTGTTAATAAGCTCAAGAAAAACGTACCTGCCTTTTGTTCAGACCCCTATTCACTCGTTCGTTTGTTTCAACATCAATTCCGCGGGTCATCATTCTACTGATGACACTAGAAATATGAAAATTTTTGTTTTGTTTCAGTATAAAAATTGTTCACACACAGTAAGTGTATTATACACTCAAAGAAATGGACAACTGAAATCAGCGTTGGAAACCGTGCTCGGCGACAGCTAAGCCTACATATGTATGCCAAACAAGAGGCCTTGCCCATCTCACTTAGCAGACGAAGAACTGTATGGGGTTACGGTTGAAAAAAAAAAAATAAGCTGAAAATGTTTTGAAATATGTGTGAAATTAGGTTTCTTGTATTGGGACGCCCTTTAGGTTTTTACTTAATTTTAATCTAATAATTTGATAATTTAGTATTTATACTTGTCCATGTTCTGTGGAAATTGCATCTCTCACGGCCCAAAAGTTATAGCTAATTTTCAAACTAAATAGTGCTCCCTTATGGGATGCGCCAATTAGATTTTATCTTTCCTTCACTTTTGGCATACGCTGTAGTAGAGGACAGGCAACTGGATATATTGTGCGAATTTTAAGTTTATATTTCTTCCGTTTACTGGAAATTTTAAATTTATTTTTAGTAATTGTTATTGTAGCAGTCAGACGAGGACTGACCCGTTGCAAATTCCAAGTCTCTATGTCTTACGGCTCAAAAGTTAGAGCCAGTTTCATGTATAGCGCACACTAGAGTTTTTCATTTTTAGATGTTTTTTGTAATTGGTGTTGTAGAGTTCAGGTAACAACATATACCGTAAAAATTTCAAGTCACCAATACCGTACGGTTCAAAAATTAATGCCAATTTTAACGGTTTCTGGCATGGCGGCAACATTTAGTGTTTAGATTTGTTGCTATCTAACACATCCTATGAACATTCTTGCTCTTTAGCTCTTACCGTCTAGGAGAATGGGTGCTGTGTTGGACGGACGGACGGACGGAAGCGAAGTCTCGTATTTCGCTTTTACTCCTTGAGTACGAAACTTCTGAAACGATCTTCCTGGAGCAAAGAAATCCTAGGACGGAGCTTAAAGAGGTCATGAAACTAAGGGGACATCCGAAAATTGATAGTATTAGTTAAAAATGTTGCCCACTTGCCAGAAACGTACCTGTGTTATCAAATTATTGTGATTTCAAATTATTGTGATTTCAAAGAGCCATTTGAAAAATGTATTAATTTAGGTAGCAAAATGAATTTTTTTTTTAAAATATTTGCTGTCTTTCTTTTGGCACTTAAAGCAAATAAATAATTAAGTTGAATATTCAAAAAGCTTTTACTTTTTGATACTTTCAAAAATACAAATCGTAGTGACCAATGGTGAATCGTTGTATAGAAGATTGCAAAGAAAAGTAGAAGTGTTGCAAAAACGAAAAAAGAAATGTTTGCTGTGTTAAAGGTTTGTTTGAACATTTCTGTTTCTCATTTTGTTTATGGGAATTATGGAATAAGTAGTTAAATTTCAAACAAACTTTTAAGAATTTTTCAAGTCTACTGATGAGTTGATTAGCACCAACGAAATGTTGTCGGCATATAGACAGCTGAAAAAGACAGCAAATATTTTTTAAAAAGGTTCATTTTTGGACCTAAATTAATGCATTTCAATTGGCTCTTAAAGCAAATAAATAATTAAGTTCATATTTGAATGTTCATAAAATATCAAAAAAGGTGAGAAAGATAAAAAATAGTGTTAGAACACTTCAGCTGTCACTCTAAAGGTGGGATCATACGATTGCCGCAATCCACCAATTTTTGTTACATTTTGTATGCCAATCGTGTGATAGCACAATTTATTGGCTCATGCGGCAACTAAAACGAATATTGTTCCTATTTGTCCCAATCAAATACAACCCTGATGCGACAACCGTATGAACTGACATACAACTAATCACCAATAAAAATTCTAAAAATGCACCAATATTTATTGTGTTCTCATGCGGCAACCAAAGAAGACAATGCCCGCCAATAATCTACATACATACATACATATGTATACATTTATTTAGTTTCAAAATTGTTTAAACGCGTCTTCCAAACATGGTTTCTGCTTTTCAATCAGTAAAATTCAATTGTTGTTACTATTCATTTTTTTGCTTTTTCAGCCCGCACAACATTATAATAATAGCCGAAGCAATTTTCTTTCTTTGTAATGAACAAACCATATTTTTAAAATTTAATTAATTTATTTTTTTTTGGGAAAACAAAGTTTGTCATCAGCTACAACAGCTGTTTCTCAGAGTTGCCGTTTAATATAACAATCGTGTGATTTGAATTTGATTGGGACAAATTTTTTATTATGCTCCAATTCAGCCCAATAAAAATTGTGTAAAATTGGTGCATTGCGGCAATCGTGTGATCCCACCTTTAGTAAATATTTTTTGAATCCGTTCAATGCGATTAGAAGAACCCAAATGACTCGGATTCCAAACAATAGAACAATATTCCAAAATGCTTCGAACCAAGGATATATATAATGATTTAAGGGTATAGGCATTCTTAAAATCTTTTGAATTTCTTCTAATAAAACCAAACATACTATAAGCTCTAGAAACAACGCAATCTATTTGCCTACAAAATGTTAATTTAGAATCAAAAATTACGCCAAGATCCTTCACCTCATCAACACGCTTAAGCAGGACACCACAAATAGAATAATTAAAATTAATAGGACTCAAAATATGGGCATACGAGACTATACAACATTTAGAAATATGTATATTTAAATCATTGTCAGAACACCAGCCGGACAGCTTGTCAAGATCTTCTTGCAACTTCTCACATTCATCAATATTACAAATAGTGGAATACAATTTAAGATCATCCGCAAATAAAAGACATTTGGAAAATTTAGAGGTCAGTGGTAAATCATTAATAAATATTATGAAAAGTAATGGGCCAATATGCGTTCCTTGAGGAATACCAGAATAGGCATCAATTGAAAGAGAAGAGAAAGCATTTCCAATTTTTACTTTAAGTTTTCGAATAGATCGAATTTAAACGTATTTAAAAAAGTTTTTTTTCGGACTGAACGTATACAAACATGGATTTCACACAAATTTCCTATTTTTTTTAAACATTTAGCATATGCGAAAAATGCAATTGCTGCATATACAGGTCCGAATATTTGTGAAACATTTTGCGAAAATTAACTTTGAGCAGTTCTTTCAAAACGTTTATGAATGCAAAATGCACAGAAGCGACAGAATACTGCTAATTATAAATTCTTACCTTGTTTGTTTAAACTATATTACTTGTAGCACGAGGTTTTAATTAATATATTTCCGTTTATTAAGTTGAAAACAAGAGTAACACAAAATAGAGTTCTTCCGCTTTTGAGAGTTGGCAGTTTCATAAGAGCAAGTGGACTTTTATAAGGTAGAATATTCAATGAGTTCCGTCAGAGAACACGCAGACAAAATAACAGAAATTGCTTTTGCACTGATTCAATATTTTTAGTCTTTACTTGACACATTGGGCTCCAAACTACAGACCCATACACAAGCGTAAGTCTCACAAGGAAAGCATATGGCGTCTTAGCAATACTTTAATAAGCTGGGCAATAATTTGCCCAGCTTTTCTTAAATCATAAGATTGTTGGACCCTTGTTCACATTGTGTAAGATATGTTTTATAAAATTATGACTCGAGTCTAAAATAGCTTCCCAGTTGAAGGCAAAATGAGTTCTTTCCCACCTTAGGCTTAGGCTCACCGAGCATCTAAAGCATCATTATCCTTTTGTATCAACTTTCGATCAGCGAGAAAGTTATGTATTAAAAAAATATGTATTTTAATGTCGTCTCAACACACAAAGACACTGGAAGATTGAAGACAAGAATGAGAGTGAAAAATTCGATCGGAAAAGAGCTATTATTATGAGCTTGAAAGAAAATATTTATTCACTCATCATAGAGGTGACCATGGACATGGGAAACTTGAAACAGTGGGTAGTTTTTGTTCGAGTTTACATTAAGAGTTAAGGTTAAAAACCATATGTTTCAATTTATTTGTTATGCTCCGCACTGTAAAGAAAACTTAAAAAGTTGTGAGATTTATATCGATTAATTTATTCAATCACCAATAACCAGGCCCCACTGAGCCCCGCTGAATTACTTAATTTCTTGACAACTTTTGCTCAGTCCTTCTATTATTTCTCCAATTGATTGCACCACACAGAGTAGGCAACAACAAAGAGAAGCTGCATAAAGAGAAGGTCAACTTGGAAGTCTGACTGGTTTTCGGTTCTATTGTCATCAACACGCAGAGTGTTTATACTGGTCGCTTAACGCGATAGTTGGTGTCAGATTAAAGTGTAAAATCCCGCTTTTGGGGCTGCTGTTAAACAACAATCCATTTTTTTCCACTGACATCAGGAATGTTTAGCCAGAATAAAAAAAAAATAGAAACAAGAAAAATATTAAGGTAGACGATAAATGCCAGCCTGTAGACTACATATGTATGTATATATGAACATCTTCGTATGGTCTGCTAATGGCTTATTATAGTGACAATTTACTGCGCGTCACATTTTATCGCATTAATGGTACCAAACATCATACGTGCGCTCTTACCATGCCAACTGATTGGTCATCGTGGCGGTAAGACAAGCCGCTCAATCTCCGTGTGTGGGACACTTGCAGTGTCTGGGTATTTTTCTTTCTTTTTTTTTTTTTTCTTTATTCATTCGTTTGTCTTGTCTTTCGGATTTTTATTAGTGTTTTAATAATGTTGATATAAATTTAAGCTGCAATACAAATCTCACACCATCCTATTTATACTGCGCCGTCATCAATATTTTCAAGAATGTTTCAATTAAGTCAGCATGTCGCAGATGCAATACATTCCACCTTCTTAAATTGAGACTGCCGGTAAAAGACGTATGGTATGGTATAGTCAAGCCGAATATGAGCACACCCTTCGCTGAAAGCATTGGAAGAATTTTGTTTTCTTTCGCTTAAAGTATAAAAAATAGTTTTTGATAGCTGTATCTTTAGCACTGAAACTTTTAAGCGTATAACTTGTTTAAATTCTAGCTTTCACACTGTTTTTGCTAATAATTATGTTATCAGTAGTAATTTTAACATATCCAGCAGTAACGAAATCATAAAGTGGTACGTTTTACATCTTGATTCGAAGTATCTATGTACAGTTTGATATCACTAGCAGCAGCCAAGACATATTAATTAGCGTTATGCATTGAAAACATATTTAGATATCAGTGGTTGCACTCTAATTTCTCTTGTCCAGCAGCTGAGATCAGGAAAATAGAAAGTCTTAAGGACCTAAAATTACTCTAACCTAGGAAAAAGCGCCACGCTATTGGTGCACAGAGAAAAAAGCACCTAATAAAGTAGAACAAAATCAATAAGATATCTCTTTGGTTTTTTTTTTCAAGAAGGATTCCTTATTATTTTAAATGGGAAAACCTTGTGGAAAAAACAACAATTAATGAAATAAAAAAGATGATTTACGTGTGTTTATATAGGAAACTAATAAAACCAATAGGGACAAATTAATAGGATAACCTAATAAAATCAATAAGAAATCCTTATTGTATACAATTTACAAGAAAACCTAATAGAATCAATAAGTTCTTCTCTATAGAATTTTTTTTTTTTTTTTTGATACCATGCAAATCGGAAACTGAGTAAAAACAAACGTGAGTAACAAGTTTTCTTCTTGGTTTTATGTGTTCTTCTTGTTGAGACAATTAATAAGATTTGCAACATGGAAATAATAAGAAATACCCATAGAAAAATCTTCTTTTCTCTCTGCTGGGATACCCCTCAGCCTAAAAACGTTTCAAAGAGAAAATCTTATTGAATCTATTAGGAAGTTTTCGCTCTGTGTGCCTTCGAAATATCGGCGACAATCAGGGAGAAAATATGGGAAGCAAAAATTTAATAATTTAAAAAAAAAAATGGTTCTCATTCGAAAATAAGTTTTGAAACTATAAGAAAACGGAAAAGTGGCACGTTTTTCAAAAATTTTCATCGGCTACTATGGTGAAAATTAAAATATTAAAGTGATTCAATGGTGTAATACTTTTTCTTTTAAAAAATAAATGTCCAAAGGTCATACTGATCCACATTGGCACATATCACAACGTCCCTGGATATGAAGTTTAGTAATATAATTTAGTAATGTCTACGGGCGTGATGTAATTTTGTGGTACCTCATAAATTTCATAGCAATTGTAGTTGAAACAATTATTTACTATCTCAATGTAGTAAATAATTGATCAGCTTAAAAACAGCAATTAGAAAAATTATCGTTAATGAAGATTTAATTCGACATATAGTAAATTATATATACAACAGTACCGGCGACTATGAGTTGAATATTGCAGCAATATTTGGCACGTTGATAATGGTTGTACCTAGGTACCTTGCTAAGATAGTCTTGTCTGTCATGCAGCTTTATTCCATGACCAGGAGTCAATCAGATTTTTGCTCGCCTACAATTTCTCTTGCAAGTTAATTTTTCTGCATTCCAAGACATATTTGCATTCCCGAACCTTAGTCTAAATATTCCACAAAGCTCGTGAGTAGAGGTCACCATACAAAAACCCCACTTACACTAAGGGATATAGTTTTTGAAGATGGCGAAACTTTTACTTACCAAGCAAGCAGAATAAGCAAAGATGGGGGATCTGATGAAGCTGATATGTGCGATAGAATAAACAAAGCTAGCATTCATTTTTTCAAACTGCACAAAGTATTCCAAACGGAAGTTAATTTAATAAGAATATGTAGGCGTTATGTTCAAAACTTTATCAAGAATCCTTAGTATAAAATTATAATTGATTCATTGAACGCCTCAATAGATTGAGGCTTGCGAGTGCCCGACTAACAGTCATCGGGGTTGCAGGTTCGATTTCTGCCGCAGGCTCCGAGTATTTTTGCAGACAAACAAAATGCATCGCAGTTTTGTGTTTGCTCAACAGAAAGTATATATTTGTATGTGTGAGTTAAATTTTTTGATATGTTATCACATTGAAATTTATATATTCTTTATATACATATGTACATAATTAAAAAATTGTTAAGATTTTTTTCAATAATATTCAACTAGAAAAATCTAAAAGCACTACAACAATACGATATTATTTTTTTAAATTTTGTTGTGAGAATGGGAACTTCTTTAGAAAATCACAGTTTTTGTAAGGAAAAATAAGGCCGCATTAACACAAGCAGCGAACTTGTGTTAATGTCAGCTACAGATCGCAAATGTTAATGCTTTCTTCCCTCCACAACACGGCTGTTAGTACCGGTGCCTTTAAAGCTCTATTTTATTTTAGCTGTTAGAGCTTGCTAGTTGGTGTTATGGATAATAATAGGGGAACTCACGGTTCATTGCAAATTACCCTTGCAGACCTTGCAGATTTTGCAACCGTAGCATATGTGCCATGGTCTGCAAGACTACAAGAACAAAATGTATGAAACCGAGATTTGCATTACGTAAGCAAATATGCATAACCAAAAACCATTGCAGATCCGTATTTGCAAATGTTGCAAAATGCTAAAACAGCTGTTTACTTAACTACTGCGCTCAAAAAGCTATACGACGGCAAGGCCGCCACAAAACATGCCTGCGCTGGAATTAAATTAATGCTGACGTTGCTCAAAGAAGTATTTACACAATAGTAAAAGGTGAATATTATACCTATTATTATGCATCATTTTTATTAAATTTTATAAAATAAACAAAAATCGGGCGGTAGCTTCACGTGCAAATTTTATCGACGGCGTTGCTTTTCAAGTATTGGCTGCGGCTTAGCTTATTTCATGCGGCCAACTCACTTTATTAAATTTTGTAAACAAATAAATAATAAACAGGCAAGAAAATGAACACAGGAGAAATTAAATATAAAATTATGGTAAATAAACAAAAAGTCAACAATAAAAGATGGACAACGAAAAGATGAATAACGAAATTTTTGCAATCTGTTTTCTAAGCTTCCTTCTCAATTTGTTATGTTACGCGGGCCGCCGTTCATGAGATCGGCTCACTTGGGTCGTAGAAAGGTCTCGTTGTGTTGATCCTTCTCAATTTACAAAACAAAACAATATTTATATTTTCCGTTACTCTAATTCAGCTGCTATAATTATTTTGCTAAACAATTGAAAAAGACACTCACGCTTTGTAGCAAAAAATCATGTGCTAAAATTGCAGATGTGCAATCAATTGTGATTTCCGCTAATATTTCACGGAAAAACATTTTTTTTTAGAACATTTTTTCTTAGTGTAGTCGGTTTATGTTTGTTTAATCAGCTATTTGTTTAATGTCATCATTTTTGTGATAATAATTCTCTTTAACCGAGACGCGCTTCTTTAAATGCTCTAAAGGTTTCCTTATTGACCATAACAAATATGTAGTAGAGCATAATACTTATGAGTCTATTCTTTGTGGTGTAAATTAAAATGTGTGTTTTTCATGTACCGAAATACTCGTAAATAAAGACATAAAATGAGTTTGGTCTAAACATCGTTCGTTTGTGGTCTTTTGTCAAAACTAAATGATGCTTTGCATCGTGTATACGTTTTCCTGCAGTTGGGTTTCTGTGTGCACCCATTGTCCATTGCATTTTGTGGATTGTTAACTTACAACGTCGTGGTAACTCTGTGGTAGGGCAATGAATAGCAGTGCATGGCAGCTCTATTTGGGTTTCTTTTATTCGTTTTGGATGTTCCGTTTCTTATTTAATGACCCTTATAAATATTGGAAAAATGATATCATTTTGTATGTTTTAAAGTTTGTATGCTGTCGTAGAGTTTTTATGTGAGTTTGACAGCAGATTAATAAACAAATACAATGGGTGCCTAAATAATTAAGTTAACATAATTTATTTAATTTAATTATTGATGCTGCTGATAAATCAAAGCCAAATTACTGCGATTCCAAAATCTGAACTAAAGTAAAATATTTATATAAATTTTATTTTGTGGCCTATAAGGGAATCGTTTTATTCTCTTTCATCTATACAAAGTGTATGGAAGGGTTTCATTACATTTACACAGAGAAAAAAGCACCTAATAAAGTAGAACAAAATCAATAAGATATCTCTATGGTTTTTTTTTCAAGAAGGATTCCTTATTATTTTAAATGGGAAAACCTTATTGAAAAAACAACAATTAATGAAATTAAAAAGATGATTTACGTGTGTTTATATAGAAAACTAATAAAACCAATAGGGAAAAATTAATAGGATAACCTAATAAAATCATTAAGAAATCCTTATTGTATACAATTTACAAGAAAACCTAATAGAAGCAATAAGTTCTTCTCTATAGAATTTTTTTTTTTTTTTGATACCATGCAAATCGGAAACTGAGTAAAAACAAACGTGAGTAACAAGTTTTCTTCTTGGTTTTATGTGTTCTTCTTGTTGAGACAATTAATAAGATTTGCAACATGGAAATAATAAGAAATACCCATAGAAAAATCTTCTTTTCTCTCTGCTGGGATACCCTTCAGCCTAAAAACGTTTCAAAGAGAAAATCTTATTGAATCTATTAGGAAGTTTTCGCTCTGTGTATTTTTCATAGAACTGCCCCATTTAATTCAGAGGATAGTAATTTAAAGAAGCAGACAATATTAATAACATAAGTCAACACTAAAATGGGTGCCAAGGAACTGTTTATATTTTTTAAACAAGGACTTCATATTGTCTTCAAAAATAACAAAAAGTTGGAATTCTTACGTGTAGTTTTTTAGTATTTTGCTTTTGTGCATTTATATGTGAAAAAGGGACTTTTCGCATTACTATTTACATAAAAACTTTTTGTGTCGTGACATTCGTGAATGATGTGCAGTGGGAAGGTCTTGCTTGAGTTGTAATTTCCAAAAATATTTTTAATACTTCAACAAAAGAAGTCCAAATCATACATTGAATTTAGAGAACCGAAGTCTTTAATCAATATACTTTTATTTGTGGGCCATCAAAAACTCTCGCTTTTATCTTCTCTTAACTTGGTCCAAGAAATTTTCTCGCTATGTAAGAGAAACACTGGCTTTGGCACACTGCTGCAAGTGATCTAGATAATGTGCAAAGGAGGCAATCTATTTTTTTTCCTTTGGAACTAAAGGTGATGTTTTGATTTGCAACCCTCAACACCTCACGCACTGGCCAAGTTCATTTTTCCCAGTGTAGATGCTGTCCCACTGTCAATAAAACCAGAGATATTTGTTGTGTCCACTTTGCTGGCCCAGTAAGAAATGGGAGAAGGGTCTTAAGTTAAATATAATGGCGTAACTCTATAATTTCGGGGGCAAAATTAGCCACGCCCATAAAAAAAATGCTTACTTGATAGAGAAAAACTGAAAACAGATTTGGGTTTAAAGCAGCAAAATACGTATAGTCTACATTACTATTACTATTATATTTATTTAATCTTAAGGAATACAATTCTAAGACTAAATTTTAGACAAAGAGCACTAGCAACAGTGGCCATCGTATAGTCTACATATTTTTATTCAAAACACAACCAAAAAGTGTTATTTTGCAGAGCAGTGTAATAGAAGGAATGGAAAAAAAAGAAAACATGCTCACGGAATTTTCGTTTGACATCGGACCGATTAATTAATAGCAATTTATTTGACTCTAGGCTTGATTTTTTCATACGGACTGTTAATAGCTTTACGAAAAGCCATTTAAATGGTTTTTTTCTATTGCAGTGTACTAAATAATATGGTTTCATTATTTTCAAGTCTTGAGGCGTCAAAGCATAGATTTCTGTTTTTTTTTTTTTATTTAAAACTAGAAAACATTACTGGTTGGATAAACAGAATAAAAATATATATAGTAGTATGACACCACAGTTAAATTAGCGAAACGTGGATTTTAAAAATCTTGTCAGACTAACCAAGAGCCTACAATTATGAAACCTTTGGATCAGAGGGTACGCTTGAAAACTATGTACTTATGTAACACAATTAGATATTTTTTTTTGTTGCAAATTTATTAGCAGGAACGCTATTGAATTCGGAAACATTCTAATGTTTGCTGATGATGTTAAACTTTTCTCAAGTATAAGAAATTAAAACGATGTCTGATTTAAATAGATTATTTAACTGGTGCAGAGTAACCCCCGATTTTTGATTTGGGATTTAAATACAAAAGTAGTAAATTTTCCTTAAAATTTAAGTTGGATTTAAAATAGCTTTCTGTTTTACAGTCTAAAATTATTTTTGGTAATTAATTGTAACAAAAGTACGGCAGCACAATATAAGTGTCAAAAAATTATCGATAACTCAATAAAAAACAGCTGTTTAAACAAATTTGGAAGCAAGTGAAATTGTGAAAAGTTTAGAAAATAATAAATTGTTTTGTAAAAATTATTAAAATGAGTAGCAAAGGTGATAAAAGGACTCCCAATTTCTGGCAATAATAAAAAATCAAATTATGAAACAACAAAACACCTGTGCAATTTTCTTAATTTGTAGAACAAAACCAAACTGTCAAAATCATATGGCAGTACGAAAAACTTAAATCGATTTTAAATGGGCACGGCAGGCCGTTTAAGTTTGATTTAAATATCAACTGTTTGACACAATTTTGTGTTTAAATCAAATTTAAATTGAAAGGGCATTTAAAATCCAAGTCTAAAATTGGGGGTAAACCTCATGGAAATAAATCCGAGTAAATGCAAAGCAATGACATTCACAAGATATTCACCGCTTTCAACTAAGTCTTTCATTAATAGTGCAGAACTTATAACTGTTGAGTCAACTTTAGATCTTGGAGTTTACTTCGACAAAAAACGTAATTTTAACTCACACGTCACGTATGCTGTTAACAAAGCAAATAGTATGTTGTATTTTACTAAGCGCTGGGCGAAAGAAATCAAAGATCCTTACATCAAAAAAAAAAAAAAAATCTGTTCACTACACTAGTGAGTGAGACCTATACTTGAATACTGTACAGTAATTTGGGATCCGCAATATAACTCTCATTTTAAAAAGGTAGAGTCAGTCCAAAAGCAATTCCAGCTGTTTTGTCTTTATCATCTCCATTGGAATCCAGCCGTAAATTTGCCATCATATCGCAGCCCACTAGCTCTTATTAACCTCCCTCCCTACATGGAAAAGCTGAAGAGTTGCAGCTAACATCTCATTCCTTTTAAAGCTTTTAAAAGGAGAAATTGATTCCACTAATCTCCGCAATAGAGTAAACATTAATATCCCTACCAGACAACTAGCTAAGATCATACGCTACACTGCATCTTCAATTTCATAGATCAAACTTTTTAAATTTTGACCCTTTCCGTAGAGTTTGTGGCGAAGTAAATAGATTTTATGATCTCATTGACTTATCTGGCAATATCGATGTTATTAAGCGAAGACTTCTTTTGTACTTAAATTCCAGTGAATATGAATATACTTATAACTGCTTGTAATATAATTTTAATTCATTGTGTTCTCTATTATATGTACTAAGTTCTCAGCTGTTGTATATAAAACATTTACACCGGTATTCATAAAAAGTAAAACATTGTTAAAATACATTTTAGAACAAATTTTTCATATAAAATTTATCAGAACCGTTTATCAGCATTAATTGATGAACATCATTGGAAATGGTTTTTCTGATAGACAACTAAATTACACATATTTTGTCATAAAAACTTTCACTATAAATTCAGCACAATACATTATTAATGATCAGGAATGGCCTCTTTGTTTTAATTTCCCCAAACATGGCCGCATCAAATTGGGTTTCCATTTCAAGCAGACGTCAAACTAGAAAAAAGAATGTCAATTTCAGTATAATTCACTCTTTTTGAAACTGGAAATTTAAGCATTTAAAAAAGGCTTAATTAAAATGTGCTACCTATTTACAAAAATTCTTCGGATGTAAAATATATCCGCCTTAAAAACAATAAAAAAAAAAATATACAAACACTGTTTGAAAGAATTCTTAGCACTTGATAATACCAACATTTTGAAAGAAAACCAGCAAAAAGTATGAAATTTTTAAGAACTAAAATTATGACACGTATCTCTAATCCGTTTACTGACAATCGTTTTTCTTATTCCTGCTTTCTGCAAACGAAACTCTGTGCCATTTTCTAAACAAAAGAACTAAACAGTATTAATAGATTATGAACATACATACATATATACATACATACATACATACATACATACATACATACATACATACATACATACATACATACATACATACATACATACATACATACATATATCCATACGTACAGTGCAACTTCGACAATCCGGACTCGGTCGGATTAACGAGTTGTCCGGACTATAGTAGGTGAAAATATTGAAATAATGTAAGTGAATTAAATATGTACACATGTACATACTATGATTTATTAAAAAACGTTAAATTATTACATTAAATTATTAAAATAATCTAAGTGAATTATATATGTACATAAATACATATGTACATACTATGATTTATTAAAAAACGAAGTTATTTTTCATAATTTTTCTATTTCCTAAAAAAAAAAACTATATTGCCAAAATGATTTATCACATTATTCTGGTTCAAATGTTACCGGGTCCATTATAGTTATTCGAAATAAATTGTTTTATCTTCTCCTTATTTTTTTTTTTTTATGTCGCAAATCGTTGATTTAGGAACATGGAATTTTTCGGCAACCTGCCTAATAGTTTTTCCCTCATCAAGACTTTGTAAAATAACACACTTTTCCTTTAAGCTTAGTGTTTTATGTTTGCGTTTATTATTTAAAAACTGGCACTTGTAATGGAATTAGACAACCACGCATGTGAAAGAATGAACCGAAACTGAAGTAATGATAGTGCAAAATGTAAATCAAAGTACATATTCATAAATACATACATACATACATATGAATAACAAATCATGTGAGTTAAAAATGGAAAACCTCCGTTATGTTCTTGAAAAGAAATATTTGTCCGGATTGTAGAGGTAAAAATTTCAATTTGTCCGAAATGTAGAAGCCTCCGAATTATTGGAGTGACCGGACTGTCGAAGTTGCACTGTATTTAATTTTGAGAGAATTTAACAGAAATGTTTTCCTTTAAATGGGGTTTTCTTCGATTCCTTTGTGCTCATATCGTCAAATGCAGCAGCACAGAAACTGGTCACTACGGCAAACAAATAATTTATGCACTCAAACAATATAAATATGTATTTAAAATATTTTTTATTGCCAAATTCTCGCAAACAAAAAGACAAAAAATTTTCCTTTCTTTCTTTTGCGCTCAAACACAGGATTAAATTACAACAGAAATGTTACAAATTAATATCCGTCTTTGAATAATTCGTAAAAACAAAATTTAAGCTGAATAGTTGTGATTAAAGGATTAAAATACACAAAAAACAAAATTCATGGAAAACAAATGAAAGATTCTAAATTTAAATCTAGAAAATAAATGCATATAAAGGGTGGTTAAATTTACAGGGCCGATGTTGATTTTGAATCAAACACAATTATTTAGGAAATTTTGTCATTTCTTCTTATTATGATAATGTTCAAAATGGTTCAAAATATAGGCTGTATTGTGTTTCTATTTTATGGAAATCGCAAAATAACTTTTCGACCAATTTCGTCATTTTAGGTATTAACTTTTCACAATTCCTTTCTCTTTTTGAAAGTGTTTGTTAGTAAAAGGAACTAGTGGATTTTTTTCGAAATCGAATTCGTTGATGATTACCGAATACAAGTTTTACATGTATTCATACATACACACACACACACACACACACAAAAATAACAACTTACCATCAACATGGAGAAAAACGTTGATTGAAAATCATGTTAAATTTATTCATAAAGAATGACCTTAATTAAAACCGACTACTTATTTAAATTGTTTGTTGTTGCATTCATTGGAATTATTGACCCCCCCCCCCCAGTCGTGATATTAGTGGTTCCAACCAATCAGAGGTAAACGAAAGACTGCAGTACCAAAATAAAATAAGCGAAATTTAAATAGAATAATAAGACAGCAAGCAATACAATTGAACAAAGTAACTGAAAAATAAAATTTGCATTTTAGTTATCAAGTACAAAATCAGGGGCTGGGGGCTTACGGCATTCTTAATCGAATGAATTCATTAATCTACTAGCGGACCCGTTGCCTGCTTCGCATGGCAAAACAAAATAAGAAAAGAAACACACTTGTAAACCATATACAGTATTTATCGGATATAAGAACATCTCATATAAGAACAAAACGCTTATAAGAAACAATTGCAAAAACACCATATCTCTTTAGTGTTTTTTCTAACAATAAAAGTTTTATACAAGAAAAACGCTTATAAGAAAAAAACTGATAAAAGAACATTTTTCTTGAACACCAAAACCACAAAATGTATAGAAAAAGAATTTATATAAGAAACTTTCAAGGGCAACACTGAATTTATGTAGTTTGCATGGACAACTCTGTTTTCTAACAGTTTTACAACAACAACAACGTTTTTTTTACTTTTAGTGCTCATGAGAAGTGTTTGTTTCTTGCCTCGTAAATAAATAAATAAATAGTACAAAATGAATTATGTATGTACTTATATGTATTTACTACATACATATAATTTTTTTTTTCAAATTGAAGTTGTCTAGTTTTTTATATCTATTTACTAACGGGGTTAATAAAATAAAATTTGATTTGTTTTATTTTTCTATTTACATACATACATCTACGTATATACATAAAAAGGTAAAAAAGCTCTTATATCCATATAAGAAACAAATGCCTTATGGCCATAGCTACTTATATAAGAAATAAGGATCTTATATAAGAAAGAAACGCTTATAAGAAACTTTTTTTCGTGGATTTTTCAAGTTTCTTATATCCGATAAATACTGTATGGGCCACTGCCTACGTAGTGTATAAGTTTGGTGGAAATCGCACGACGCGTTTATGATTAGTTCGGCGACGTACATATACGGACTTATTTTTATATATGTATATAGATGTTGTGTGCTTGTAACATCATATATTTTCGTTTCATATTGTTTTTACTCTACAGCTCATTCGTCCCCCCGGGGGCACAATATGCATCTTGCTGATCGTAACCAGCTTGGTGTCGTGTCAACGGGGTAGAAGGGGTGCAGGATATCTCGGCTGGTTTGGTGGCTAAAAATCTTAGGCATTTCCTGAAGGAGGGCGGCGACTCCTGAGGGACTTGCTGAAACCCCTCACCGAGTACGGGGACCGGAGCCCCGGGATGACTCTTCGGAGTCATCTCGCCGGTCATAGGTTGAGGAGCCTTCCTTGGCTGAAACGTACTGGCTGTGGTTGCTACCACAAGTTCGCATGGGAGGGAACGTTGGTAGCCATACTGATCATAGACCCTCGGGTCTATGTTCGGTCGCCCAAATGGGCCCGTAGTGCTGTTGCTAAGCAACAGACGCTGCTTTGTAAGGAACCAGATTGGCGGGAGCATTAGCGTTGGTTCAAGGACTGATGATCTTAGGAACTTCGGGCTACCACGGCAGTCGTGTATCCTTAGCCGTCTGGGGAATTGCAATGCAGCAGAGGTTAGATAGCTCAACTCCTGAGCAAGGGGTTTTGTTATGGCCAAGTAACGTAGCAAATAAATTGCCACCCGAACAGTTGTTCCGGCTGCTCGGGGGCGGTGGTGTAACGTCTTGATTGCACCACGTGGTTTGACCACCGTGAGGTTGGGCCCTAGTGGCAGGTACTCACGTAAATCATTCCACATCTACAGCTCATTCGATCACGAATGCCGTAATTTGGCAACAGCTTTAATTGAAATGAAAATCATCACCGAAAGTTATGAAATATACATCGTACAACTGAAAATTATTTTGCGCATTTTAGCAATTGAAAATAGTATTAAAATTAGAGTTTAAACTCATCTCCATAAAAATTTAGACATAAAATAAGTATGTTTGTATGTTGTTCGCATAACCGGTTTTGAGATATAATGATGCTGACCCAACATGAAGTTTGTTGCCACAAATGTCGTTCGTTCTGTAACAAATTCTTTAATGATGAAACGCTTTAATTCCCCATAAAATGACATGTGTATTCTTCGTAAGAAACCAAAATGAGGCGCCCACATGAAATTCGAAAGTTCACACAGAATATGTAGGGTTTCTAACTGTTTGAATGCTAATGATACAGAAAGCAATTCCTAAGCAGATTAAGGCACAAAACAAAGTCCATATATACAGCATAAAATTATTTGTTTCAAATTGAATATGAAGAAAAAACGTTAAAAAACCGTAGAGTTTTCATTGTTCAGTTGTATTAAGACGTGATTTCCACAACAAAAGGGGAACACACA
This sequence comes from Sturmia bella, assembly GCA_963662145.1. NCBI lineage: Eukaryota > Metazoa > Arthropoda > Insecta > Diptera > Tachinidae > Sturmia > Sturmia bella. Next base: position 56,717,605 of record OY759169.1, on the reverse strand, counting down.
CAAACCATTTCAGCTAAGAATTCCCATGATCATCTATGTACATATGTATGTATAAAATTATAACACACACACACACACACACACACACATAAAAGTTTATATGTTTGGTACCGAAATCAGTTGAATCTGAAAGCCGATTTAGAAATGTTAAAACGTACATTTTATTACATAAAAAACACTCGACCGCTTGCAAGCGCATGTGAATGTGTAACTTGTTGCAGCATCAAAATGCATTAAGATTAAAGAAATGACACCTTAAGTGTTGTGTAAATACATGCTCGAACATGGGCAGTAGGTAAAGAGCAAAAGAAAAATATACATATGTATGTATGTAGTTTAAATGAATGAATAAATTACATGCAAACGAATACTGATGAGCTGACGGAATGGATCATGTGTTATGATGTTTGGATAGTCAAATGTGAGCTGAAATTTATAACCGGGATTAGGAAGCAGCACCCAGAAATAGATTTGTTTGTTTTGTTGTGAAAAGAAAGACAAGTGCGGCATGGAAAAAGATCTGCGGAAAAGGCTGCAAGTATTTTTCTCAAAGTATCATTCGTAATACAAATAAAAATGTACTTTGACGTGATTGTGATTATTTGTTGTTGAAATTATTTGTAATCTCTGGTCGTGGGAATTTAATTTCGCTTTTATATACATACATATAAATAAAAATGTTATTTCGCTCTAAAGGCATTTTTGCCATAACCTCAACTTCTTTTTTGTATGTGCAAATGTTAATTTCGCTGTGTATGGTTTTTATTCAAGTGTGAAATCAGTTTTTGTGTTTTAGGCAACTTTCATGCTGGACAAAAATCAAACAGAAATAATTGCAAAAGTAAATTGCATTCAAGCGTATAATATCTGCAAGCTTTAAAATAAATTTCGATATTACAATTTATAAAGAAATGCAAATATTCTTATATAAGATAAGTGATTTGCCTTAAACAGCACGGGTCGCACCAGCTGCATCTGTTATGGCAGATATTGCTACGAATGAATTGCTAGATGAACGCACGTAAAGAAAAACCATGGTTGTGGTAAACATATTCCAAGACATATATCGTGAAATATATTGTTACAGCCTAACAATATTAATTGTTAAATAAAACAAGCACATTGTTTGGTAATTTCACTTTCAGTGATTAGGTTATTGTGACCACTAACCGTGTTAATAATATATTCAATCATAATCTTGTCATATCCGCCAATAAGTTTGTCCTTTTCAACACATTGTGGTTGCCATATTAACTCATCCAAACATACTATTGTCCATTTTTTTTTTTGTAATTTCCAATCATATTATTGTCAAGTCCAACTGTTTTATTTCGATATTGCAGATTGCACATGACACTATTGGCAAAATTTTACAAAAACATGCTGCCTCAGGACAATATTATGACTGTATTTGACAGAAATGTGGTTACGCTAAAGTCTTTATAGGGTTCCGTACTCGTAACAAAAAGACGGAACCTTATTACTGAGATTTCTACGTTCTTTTGGCACAGGCTTCATTCTCCCAAACGGTGAGAGCTGAAATTTTTACACTACATGTGGTTGGTCGACCGCTACAACAGCAAATACTAAAAAGAACAAACAGTTAGAGCCTGAAGGGAGTCCCCATACAAGAAACTATGAAATTTAGCCTAAATTATCTATAACTTTTAAGCCGTTAGAACTAGAGAGCTGAAACTATCACAGAATATGTGGTTTTATATGATCTATAACAGCAAATACTTAAAACCACAAAAAGTTAAGAACTTAAGGGTGCTCCCATACAAGCTGTAACTTTTGAACCGTAAGAGATGGAGACTTACCCCCTATTTCATACAAATTATTTCAGGCCTTTATTTGACATATTTGTATGGAATATTTGTCAAATATGAGCTTAATAAACCTAAAATATTTATTATGAATAAAACCCTTAAAATTTGCATAGTATATGTATGTATGCAGTTACCAGACGTACACAACAACAAATACTGAAAACACCAAAGTGTAAAAATTTAGATGTTGCCCTCTACATGGGGACACCGTTTAATTTGAAAATTTGCAACAACTTTTGAAGCGTAAGAGGTAAAGACTTGGAATTTTCACAGTATACAAACATATGTAGTTGGCAGGCCGCTCCAACAACAAATAGTAACAACAAGAAGTTAAAAACTTAAGGAGGTTCTCATACAAGTTTCTTGTATGAGAACCTCCTGGTAGGGATCTGCACTCTTAGAATGAAAGTGGAACCCTTTTTTTGAGACTTCGCTGTTCATCCGGGTATCCGTCACAGGCCTGAATCGCCCAAACGGTAAGAGCTAGAGAGATACATTTTCACAGTGCATGTACTTACCCGGCTTCTAGAATAATAAGCAATAAAAACAACAAAAAGTTTAGAGCCAAAGGCTGCCCCTTTACAAGAAACTGAAAATAAGCAAATATAGCTGTAATATTGAATTGTAAAAGATAGAGACTTGAAATTTGCATAGGATATGTGGTTACATAGATTCTACAACAACAAATATTAAAACAACAAAAAGTTGTTAAACAAAGAGTGCTTCCCTACAAGAAATTGAAATTAGCTGTAACTTTTGAACCGTAAGAGATAGCGACTTCAAATTTCCACGGCATATGCAGTCACAACAACAAATACCCAAGATATCAAAACGTGAAAGTTAAATGTAGCCATTTGTACGGGACATATTTTAATTTGAAAATTGGTTTTCGCTTTTGAGACGTAAAATTTTTACAGTGTATGTAGATGGCAGGCCTCTACAACAACAACAACAACAACTATTAAAAACAATAAAAAGTTTAAAACTAAAGGGTACACCAAGGTAACTTGCACGGCAGTACGGAACCCTTGCTGTGCGCGTCAGTCTCGTACTTGGCTCAATTTATTTAGTAATAATATGGTTGGAAATGGCAATTGTATGAATGGAAGTGACAATAATATCGTTGAAAACCACAGCCCCGCTTCGCAATATTATGCTTGGCCACAAGAGCTTAATTGACTAGAATATTTACAGAATACTAGTAAATATTTAGGCAAGCCACTATATGCCACTTAAAGCTCTAATTTGTATTGCACTATTGTCTTATTTCGGTTTTTTCAACTGACGTTCTTATTTAATTTATATTTTGTTTATTTTCGATAAAGAAAAATGTTCATTAAGGGCAATTCAGACTATTATACTGTGTATTAATACCTGCCAAAAATTCAAATAATACGTGCAAGTGTGATGGTGTGAATGCAATGTCCCTGCCAGCAAATTGGTAGTTGACTACTAAAATAATTAACTTTACGTTAACTTTTATGGACTAGCTTCAAATTTGCTACAACACAATCGAAACGCAGTGCAGAGTTCACCCAAAATTCAAATACTAACATACACACATACACGGTAAATAACTCTTGAATTAAATTGCTTATTGTCGCATTCGTTTTAAAAGTTGCGATGGCTGAATGGGTTAAGTTGGCTGCTCACCAGTCTTGAGGCTTAGTGGTTCGAATCCCACCAGAGGCTAAAAAAAAGGATGAAATTTGATTTAATAAAATAAAATATTACCACCGAAAAATGTAAAATCATCAGCCTTGATTTGTAAATTTTTTTCTGTGCGTACTGACTTTTAAGTAGCTAACTTTAAGTTAGTTGAAAAGTAATGCAGCGTCGGACAATTGACTACCTCCTAGGATATCGTAATGTTAAAATAGTCAGTCATCTCCATTGAAAATAATCTAAGTGTCAACCACCACCAGTTGTAAAAAAGTTAGCTTATAATTCATTACTAGTTAACTGAGTTGCCGGCAGGGGTGTTATGAAAACGAGAAATAATACGAAAAAAAAAAAAAAATTGACATCCCAAAAGACTTTTCACCGTTTTTTAAAAATTTTCTAAACGATAATACATTTCATTCGATCAGGGTTGTTTTTTTTAACACAAGCAGCTGTTGAAAAATTTACTAGCCAGTTGTTTCACAGCCGATGGCGTGCCGTCACTGATGGTATTTGATTACGTTATACAAGGGCTCGAAATTTGGTTACCGTATACAAATGTATTTGGCTCTAGCTGTATTTAGAAGATAAAATATTTTTGTGTGATTCAATTCGGTTCTGTTTTACATAGCTATTATTTTAGCTGCTGAATACTTTTTAGCGCCGGCACGTCCACCGCCAACATGAAATTGCTCTTCTGCCGCCGTGTAAAGTTTTATGTTGGCACCTTTATTCTGTGATTAAAAGTATGTATGATTAACGTATGTACATACATATGCAACAGCTGTTTTCTTTTCCACTCAAATTTTTTATTTTGTTTGAAGTGTGATGGTGTGAATGTAAAATGTAGTATAAGTTAGACTTTTTGACGGTCGCAAGAAATCTAATTATACTTTTTATACTTGTATATTAGTCTGAATTGCCCTTTAATAAGCACACACAAAATTTCAAGTTGGAGAAAATTAGTGGTCAAGGGCAACAACAAAAACCTTGTTAGAAACAGCCACATTTTCTTTATTATTTATTTGGCTACCATTTTATAGATCAAAAATATTGTGTTTGTCACAAATAAAGTCAAATGTTCAAATGTTAATTGTGAAATGGTTGTAGATATGTTTTTTTCCCCGAAATATTGTTATACAATAACATTTCCATGTTCATGGATGGTGACAACAAAATTATCAAACTGTTGCAAAAAATTGTTCACGTATTTTAAATAAAAAATATTTGGTTTTCTACAAGTTTTTGCATCGCAAAAAGCAACATAATATTGCTGTTGCAACCATATTGTAAAATGTTTTTCTTTACGTGTTCTAACTTAAAAAAAAAAAAATAACAATTGTAAATGGAGCTGTATTTTGTTCATAAATAATTTAAATTTAATATTCATAAGATATTTTTTGTTTAATATAGTGAAACCATACATTTAACAAGGAATGTACTCATATGCATATTCTGTAAAAGCAAAGAAATAGTAAGAAGTTTTGTTTTGTGTATTCTTTTTTTTTAATGCGACTTTTATCATATCATATAGTCATTTTAGAATCTGGTCACACTGGTCTCAATAAACATTTAATTGGCCTCGCCTTAATTAAATTCACAGCATCGTGTACGACATGCTGAAGGATATTTTATATTTACACGATAAGTCACCGCCGAACAACACAAAATAACATACGCGAGTTTCTTACGTATGAAACTATAATGATAAGGAACAAAGCAAAGACCTCCCTGATTCATGGTATGGTTTCCCTTTTCTGTCGATGGAATTTTGGGATTTTTAACGCTTTTTAAGCGTTTTTTGATATGACGGTTATTACACATACATAAAGTGGTTGTTAGGAGGCGCCACAATCACAACTTCAAATTTAATATGATTATTTTGAATGTACACAGGCCAACCGAAAGGCAATTTATTTTATAAGGTAAACAGTGTTTGTAGATGCCGCCAACGGTTTCTGATAACCATCACATTTTTAGGTTTTAGCCTAAATCTAACACTTGGCTAGAAATAAGTTTGCGTGGTGAACACCGCTGTATGTGAGAATTCCAAATCGTTTATTCAGCGGTGCGAGAAACACAGCAACAGACCAATTAATTGTGGCCAACAGGTAATTATGTTGTTAGCAATTAATTGTTGTGGCTGTCAATACTGGGGATGCATTTAGCAACTAAAAATTATAAAATAAAATTTCTTGGAATCCACTTCATTTTATTTATTCAATCTTTAATTGAATTTTTCTAAAATCATTTCAATTAATATTTTTATATCTGTTTGAGATTTCCCCGATTTTCAATTGGTATTTACATGTTCAGGCTTTCAGTTCGATTTTATTTCCTCAGATTTGAGAAGGATTTTTTTTTTTCGGTAAGTTCTTCGTGAACGTTTGATGAGAGCGGATGTGTTTTTTGTGATCCGTTGAATAATTTGTGGATCTGTAATAGGTGAGTGCGTGTTTGGTTACTCTTTTGTTTAACCACATGTTTTTGTTTTCTTGAACGCTGATTTGGCGAAAATTGCAAAGATATTTGTCAAATAGCCTGTAGAGAAAAATGAAAGACGTGTTTGTCCTTCCAAAATCCAGTAACTTCTGCCACCATTTTATTTTATAAAATCTCTATATCAGAAACTAATTAAATTCATGTACTATTATTATAGCACTACTACATATTAAATTTATCGTTAGTTATCGTTTATAAATCAGACCGATAGGTACACATAGTTGTACCATATCGTATCGTATAAGGTACTTACAAATGAGTATACTTAACAGACAATATTTTTGAATATTTCGCTAATAAATCTTCAGGTTAATATTTGTAATTAAATTGAAAAAGTTAAATTGAAAAATATAATTAATATTCTATTAAAGATCTGCCACAAGTCGCTTAATAGACATAGAACATTTTTCATTAGTACGACCGTGTAAGTATAAAGTAAAATAAATTCGTCACAGGTCTTGCCGTGGTTTTTGTGTTTTTCGACTCTGTTTTTTGTCTATCTTTCAAAGTCTTGCGTAAACCATTGTTGACTGGATAAAGTCGAAGGTATAGGCAATGGATGCTGTAAAGGTAGGCCAACAGTAGTTAGCTTTGATTTAATCAAATATCTACAAACACTCCCCAGTTTTCCCTTTCCTTCCTCCTTTCCCTATTACCCCAGTTTTGGTGCAATGCAATCCATGTGTAGGGACATCTCCTGAGTACTGGTTCAACATAAAAGAGAAGTATAGTTGAAGGCTCATTAGATATGGCCCGTCACGATATTCATCTACCATCAAATTGCTTCAAACGCATGTCCTAACTATTTGCACCATCCAGCAGCCATCCTACTACCTCAGTTCTTCATTACTGAATGCTCGTTCTTCCATTTAGGTTAGGTTAATTGGACATATGCATATGTACTACGTCTTGCAGCATACACTTAAGCCAGTATAGGCTTATTGTGCGCTCCATCGATTTAACCAAGATCACTTTGACCCGTCTGTCTATAGAAAATCCTTAATTTTATCCAACTGTAATTTGCTTTTTATTAAAACTGCCTTTACTTTCAATTATCTATATATAAAATATTATGCAAGCCTTCTATGATTACACAAGGGAACAAAATTGAACATTTTGAGTGTTGTTTGGAATTCTATAGCAATTTTTTTTACTAATTTGAGGTCGCTGATTTTAAATCTAAACTCCATTTTTCTCCATCAGCTCGACATTTTGAGATATACCGTTATGTTTAAAATTAAGGCGCTTCCAGTACAAATATTTAAATAACTTGAAAACGGTTCACCATATTCAGTTAAAAAAAAAATTGAAATTCGTCAACAAAATTATCTTTAATCCGTGCCTACATTGTTTTTAATTTGAACGAGTAGTTTCAGAGATATCGTTGTAGTTTTGAAAAAAATAACAATTTTTTATATAAACAAGTAAGAGTGCTATATTCGGCTGGGCCGAATCTTAAATACCCTTCACAATCGTACATACATTCCGATTGATTTTTGGTGCGAAAAGTTGTTTTATTTGGCTTTTAAATGGGCCGATTTTTTCTGAATTTCAATATCAGTTCCACTACCGGGATTTAACACAGGCTGCAAAACTTTTATTTAAATAATTCCTAATATGCTCAAGTTCAACCACTGGGTGACACCAATTCTTTTTAATATCAATGAAATAAAGAAAAGCAAAATGTATTTCTTAATTATTTATCAGTTAACTTTATAGTAAAATTTATTTAACAAAAAATTGCATATAACATTGCCATTAAGTGTGATTTGCTTTTCAATTTACTTACGTATGTGGGTACATGCATACGTATGTATGTATCTATAATAGAAAACTCTAAAATAAATTCTTTATTATTGAATATTTTCAGTGTGTTCCATAAAACAATGATTATATATATACATACATATATACATACATACATATTTACATTGCTTGCTTTTACAAAATTATTTTTTTCTTGTGCACGTTGTTGATGATCTATTGCGTATCATCATACACATGTATGTGTGTATGTACATATGTAAGTACGTAGGGAAACCCAAAATGATTTTTTGTGTGAATGAATTTGAAGACGCAATTGTTTAAAAGAATTTCATTGCGTACCCTTTTTTCAACAATTCTTTATATCACTTTCATTTTCAAGCTCGTGTATACATATGTATGTACATACATACACATTTTTACACCAAAGCAAAAAAATTGTTTATGCTAACATACTTGCATGCATACATACATATGTAGATACATACATACCTACATACATACAAACGTATCTACATACATACATACATACATACATGCATACATACATACATACATACATACATACATACATACATACATACATACATACATACATACATACATACATACATACATACATACATACATACATACATACATACATACATACATACATACATACATACATACATACATACATACATACATACATACATACATACATACATTCACATTGCTTGCTTTTACAAAATTATTTTTTTCTTGTGCACGTTGTTGATGATCTATTGCGTATCATCATACACATGTGTGTGTGTATCTACATATGTACCTATAATTGAAAACGCTAAAATAAATTCTTTATTATTGAATATTTTCAGTGTGTTCCATAAAACAATGATTATATACATACATATATACATGCATACATATTTACATTGCTTGCTTTTTTTCACAAAATGATTTTTTTCTTGTGCACGTTTTTGATGATCTGTTGCGTATCATCATACACATGTGTGTGTGTATGTACATATGTAAGTACGTAGGGAAACCCAAAATGATTTTTTGTGTGAATGAATTTGAAGACGCAATTGTTTAAAAGAATTTCATTGCGTACCCTTTTTTCAACAATTCTTTATATCACTTTCATTTTCAAGCTCGTGTATATATACATACACATTTTTACACCAAAGCAAAAAAATTGTTTATGCTAACATACTTGCATGCATACATACATATGTAGATACATACATACCTACATACATACAAACGTATCTACATACATACATACATACATACATACATGCATACATACATACATACATACATACATGCATACATACATACATACATACATACATACATACATACATACATACATACATACATACATACATACATACATACATACATACATACATACATACATACATACATACATACATACATACATACATACATACATACATACATACATACATACCTACATACATACATACATACATACATACATACATACATACATACATACATACATACATACATACATACATATGTACATACATTCATACATGATCGCAAATATTATATACATATGTATATAATATTATATATATATGTATGTACCATTATGATTGATTTTTGGTACCAAAAGTTGGGTGCATATGGGCCGATGTCCAAAAATTTTCTAATTTTGCCCCTAAACAGCCTGTATGTACCATTCCGACAAATATTTAGTGCAAAAAACTATTTCGTTTAGCTTCCAGGCCCGACTTCTTGAGATATCGGGAGGCGCTATATCTCGAACATATATGGGCCGATGACAAAAAGATTTCCAGTTTTGCTTCTGACTAGCCTATATGTATCATTCTGATTGATTTTTGGTGCCAAAAGTTGTTTTATTTAGCTTATAGAGCCGATTTCTTGAAAAATCGGGAGATGCTATATCTCAGGTATATATAGACCGATTGCAGACATTTTCAAATTTTGCTTTTAAACACCTTATATGTACCATTCTGATCGATTTTTGGTACCAAAAGTTGTTTTATTTGGCTTTTAGAGCCGACTTCTTGAGAAAACTTGAGGCGCTATATCTCGAGTGTATATGGGCCGATGTCCAAAATTTTCCACGTTTGCCTCTAAGTAGTCTATATGTACCATTCTGATTGATTTTTAGTGCCAAAAATTGCTTTATTTGGCTTAAAGAGCGGATTTCTTGAAAAATCAGGAGTCGCTATATCTCAGATATATATGGACCGATTTTAAAAATTTTCCAATTTTGCTTTTAAACACCTTATATGTTCCATTCTAATCGATTTTTGATACCAAAAGTTGTTTTATTTGGCTTTTAGAGCCGACTTCTTGAGAAAACGGGAGGCGCTATATCTCGAGTGTATATGGGCCGATGTGGAAAAATTTTCCACTTTTGCCTCTAAATAGCCTATATATACCATCTTGATTGATCTTCGGTGCCAAAAGTTGTCTTATTTGGCTAATAAAGCCGATTTCTTTAAAAATCGGGAGACGCTATATCTCGGATATATATGGGCCGATTTCAAAAATTCCTTCATTTCTAGGATTTAATGAGCACTAAAAATGATATGATTTAGTTTTTAAGGAAAAAATTTATTTCAAAAATCTGAATACAAAAATTACACAAAATATCCCTCAAACCCCGGTTTTTTGAATATATCTCGGCTATCCGCGGACCTATCTTACTGAATTTCAATAGCAGACCCACTACCGGGGTTTCACACGTTTTAGCGAAAGAATGAGGTTTCTATCTCAAACCGTTTTCTCAGAAACGGTATTTCAACGACTACAGACGGACAGACGGACAGACGGACAGACGGACAGACGGACAGACGGACATCGCTCAATCGTAATCGCTATTGATGCTGATCCAGAATATATATACTTTATGGGGTCTTAGATGGATATTTCAATGCGTTACAAACGGAATCACAAACTTATATATACCCTTACACATTTATGTGAAGGGTATAAAAAAAAATTCTTATTTAAAAATTCATAAAAAAAAATAATGCATCTAAAGTCACAATGTTGGTCTTAAAGCATTTAGCTTAATATATTTTGAATCAAATGAGCTTTATTTCATTGAAATCGGTGCACAACTTTTGATTTTCTCAACGATTTACTGAGATAACTAAATTGACAAAAATCGCGATTTTCATACAGAAAGGACATTTATTAGTATGTGTGTTTGTGTGTGTGCTGTGTATGCAGTGTGCCGGTTGTTGAGAGTGACTTGTCATAACTCCCATTACACTGTGAAACAAATTCAAGTTAGCAAGAGCTAGGTCAATTCTGAGAGTGAAGGATGAAAATGAAGGCTAAATTAAAAGACCCGTATAGCGGCGTTTATTTATGTTAGTTCGAATTTTTTCTTTAATCAGCCTTCGAACTTTGCAAACAAATGCCGATTTTCAGCATATTGTTTATATTGTTTTCCGGCTATAACTCGTAGACTAATTGATATTTTTTTAATCTGTAAAAGCCAAATTACAAATTTCAAAAGCAGTTAGCATGAGCTACTAAATGTTGTTAAAAGAAATTAACCTACAGTTTTTTGTATACAATTTTTATTGCTTTATACGTATATTATAAATATTATAAAAAGTAATTACTTTAAAAAAAGATACAGGCTTTTATCAATAAACAAATTCATTTTTCATATTTCAATTGCCCATATTTTTCAGAAAAATTATGTTTTCGAGCAAAATTAATTAGCCTCACTGTTTTCAATACATACACACGTGAAACTTATGTTTTATGCAAAATCAATTGGCTGAATGCTGTAAGTTGCTATCAACCCGCACGTTGCTGGTTCGAGCCCGTTTGGTTCCTTTTACTTTTTTTTATAAAACAATAAATGTGGTAAAACATTTTTTACAGTAATTATAAACCAGATTGTGCTTATTTTCAAACCCCCAGCTGAAGGGACATTTATAAAACGATTAAAGTAAAATTTAGACCAATAAATTGTCTGGTGGCTTCACAATCGTTGCCCGAAAACAGGTGTGTTATGAAATAAATCCATAAATACTCTTTTAGTGAAATTTGTGAAAAGACTGAAAAGTTAAAAACTAAAGGGTACCTTATACCAGCAGAAGCTTTTGTCAACTACTTGGACGGTTGCACGGAACCCTTGCTGTGCGAGGCTCAATTTATTTATTATTTCATATAGAACTCCACATATGTATATCATTATATAAAGACACCGGGTAAGGTCTAATATTTTATGAACTTTATGCTCATACGGACGGCAAATATAAGTGTTTGCTCTCGAATTTGAGTTTTGTGAGCCGATCTTTTTATTTTACATTTAATATTCAAGTTGTTAATACTTTACGTGAGCTATGAAAGAAAAATAAATTTAAAGAATTATATGACGGTATACAAACACAAATACTAGAAATGAAATTGGGAAATAAGTATTTTTTTGATTTCTTACAGGTCTTTTTTTAAGAATAATTCATCTTGCGGTAACCCACTTCAGCACCGCCAACCGTAGCACCCCCCATTTTCCGTTCTAATTGAGGCAACTTTCCTTGATTACATTTATGTTTATGTATAATGTATAATAAAAATATCATCAAAAGAAGTTATTACATAAAATTAATTTTATTTTCATACTCTTACACATTTAAAACAAAAGAATACAAAATTGTATGTTTCCGAAATATATTTATTGCAACCAGGGAGTAAATAAATAGTAAATTATTTATGACTTTTCTAAAATAAATAGCAAATTTTATATCCATAAAACAACATGCACTTGTTTAGTCATGCACAGGTAAGAAATAAATGCACTTACAACAAAAACCCATGGAATTGAATATATTTGAGTGTTTATATCCTTTGCGCTTGACACATGCATACATACATACATACATACATACATACATTTATGTATAGTTCTTTGTTGGAAAACACTTTTATTGCCTTAAGAATAATGATTTTCATTACCATTCACTGGGTTTTGTATTAAATATCAACACTTCTGTATCTTTATCTATTTTCCTCGATGAAATTGTTATTGAATGGATTCATTATTGGTAGCAACAAAATCAAAGAAAGTGCGTAAACAACTGGTCCCAAAGAACAATGGAAGTCGCATACCATGATATTACATACTAAGTGTTAGGAATATGTATTGAATTAGATTGGCCAGCGTTGCCGCAGTCGAAAATTTTGTGATCAGATACAGTGTAGTAATTAATACTACATTAATAATCCGTCATACATACGAAAAATATTACAATAAACAATTGACATCCCTGATACGACTTTGTTGTTCTTTGAAATTTTCAAAGCTGGATCAGCGTTGTATGTGTGTTTTTTTTTTCTACTTTGTGTAAGGCAGCTGCTTAAAAATTGAGTAGTCGGCTATTTCATGGCCGATGACGTACCGTCACTGATGACATTTTTTGCTGTTATATAACAGTTCGAAATTTGGAAATTTTCAAGCGCCGTCTACCACCTGCGTCAAATAGCTCACCTGCCGCCGTTTAAAGTTCTATGTTACACCATAAAACAGTATACAATTAGTCATGGCCTGGGCTTGAGGCAAACTTGGATGCTGATGAGCGACATGGTGGTCGTGAAACAGCCACGGTATGTACTCCAGCCAGTAAGTCTTCAACTTCACTTTTCTTGTCTTCTTTAAAAATGTTGATCACTCCAATTTTATCACAAAAAAAAAAAAAATCGTTCTCAATTGTGAGAAAGTAAAAATTGAACCAGAAAGCCCAATAAAATTATTAGCAATTGCAAATCATACAGCTGACTATAAAAATAAATTAATAATTAAAATTTACTGTTTTGTAAAAAAAACTATTGCTTTCTTTTCTACTCCAATTTGTTTTTTATTTTAAATGTGGTGGTGTGGTGCATCCACGAGTAACTCACGTTAGACTTTCTGATAGTCGTAAGCAGTTTATTTAAACCTTTGTCTCACAAAGTCCAATGAAGGTATTAATACACAGTATAATAGTCTGATCAAGCCTTAAGCAAGACTTAAGAAACCAATTTTCGGAGCATCACCTCGATATTTACAAGCTTCAAATGTAACGACTCCATTGCTTTACCGTTTAAAATCGTATATTAACTTTCACAGAGAAGATGATAATAAGGAATTTGTCCATAAATAATATTCTTATCAAATTGTCAATCGTCTAACTTGCTGACATCGTGCTTTTTTTGCATTTGAACCCGGAATGGTATTCTAGCATATTTCCAAAACTTATATGCTCAGTGACGGTGTTCTGCAACTCCCGACACCAGACACTTCTCGACTAATATGTATGTGTGCAATGAGACAATAACTCCATATATTGAAACAATAACAAGTTTTGTTCCTTTGCATCAGATCTTTAATCTTTAGTAAGTTAGGACACTTACTAAAGTACAGATTATGTTCCTAAGTTTCCAATTAGTCCAAAATAACGTGATCAATATTTTTGTCACGTAACATAACTGTTACTTGTGCTTAATATACAGGATTCATGTTTTGTATTCCACTAATGTGTTCATAAAAGAGCCACACATATTTCATTCTCAACTACTTAAAATTCACTTTCATTACTCATATCTTTTTTCGTATTGCTACAAGAAAATTCTACGTGTTACCATATTTGTATAGCGTTTACAATTTTACATATTTATTTGAAACATTAATGCTTGGTTTCCCAGTTGGCGATGTGTTTAACGAGAACTGTGAGAACAAGGGCATGAAGAAGTTGATTTAACAGCTCATTTAAGGCGAACGGATGCCATTGAAATATTTAACTTCGTTTAGTTTCAGTTAGCGGAAGATACTTCGCTGCATAGCTACTCATAACCTTAACTGCTGCATTCAAGATTTCTTTCTATTGTAGAGGAAAACTCGTGCTATAATAGTAATAATACATAATTTTATTGGCCACGAAGGCTTTCTTGTATTGGTATCGAATAATAAATAAATAAATAATAGTAGATTATAATGTAAACGATAATTTGGCTAAGTGGGTTACTCAAGTCTCTTTTATTATGGCTCTACAATATAAGTTTTGCAAAAGGCGTTAAGAATTTTGAGTACCAAAGTCCTTGTTATTTGAGTTCAACTTTATCTTTCAATCTTACAAGCCATCCAGCGCCAGCATGTTTTCTTGTTGTCATATCAATACACGTGTATCGGTTTTATTAAATAGATTTTTATCGATCGCAGATCATAAAAGTTTTATTTTCTTTACTATTTTCCTCCAGGGTTATTTTTGTTTTTGAAATGTGTACGCCATTTGACATTAACGATGATAATGTCTTATTTTTGTTGCTGGTCTTCGAAAAGTATTTGAAACTGATTAAATATTACAGTAGCGTTGAGAAGGCTGTATTTTGTCGGTTGATGGTGTTAAATAATTAGGGATGAGGATGAGATTTTCTAGGAAAGGATTTTCTATTTAAATTTTAACTTCTGAGAAATAAAAATTGTTTCTTTATATTTATCATCATTATGTATTCAGCATGAATTTATATGCTATAATAATATTTTCTTTTAAGTACTCAGTGGAATAATGTTCTGTTAAATTCATTAAAATCATGTTCAGCTAAAGCAAATCATACAAGATCAAGAGTTAGCCAACTCTTGTACACAAAGTAAAGCCTCTGCGAAAAGAACTGTCCAAAAACTTTGGCTCATGCAAAACTTTTATTCAGAATTTCCGGTTTTTGGGCTTTGATCTAGTTTTCAATTCTGATTTTCGAAAACCGATCAATTCGCTCAGGGAGAATGTGTATTTCACAAGCCCCTTTCCTGGTGTCTATACCGGAATAATTAATGTCATATTTCAGTACATATCTATCCTGAAGAATTTATATCATGAGAAATATCAAATCCTAAATGAAAAAATAAAAAAGCAATAGACAAGAATTATTTTTTTTATAGAATTAAAGATCAGCAGAGCACTTCAGCGGAGGAGCGGCTTTGTTACTCAAATTTATTAAAATTTTTGTTTAAATTTCGCTCTCCTTCGGATAGCTTTTGCAGGACAATGAAGAGAAATATCTATAAAATACTAAAAAGATAAATACAAAAAGTATATATGTATGTCAGTCATCTTTGTATATATAAAATAAAAAATATTGTGTCAACCTTTAAAGGAGTGAGCATAAAGTACAAGATCTAATGAAAATAGGATGCCCTAAAGTACAAAATACATCTTTTTTAAGCAATTTTTATTATTTGATAAGTAACCCACCGAAAACTTCAGCTACCAAATGAGGAGCTTAGTGATCAGAAACGTGAGAGCAAATACTTACATTTTTGATTACAGAAGTACATATTTTTGTCCACGATGTCCCAAAATTAATGCATCACACTTTTTAATATGTAACTAAAATAAAAACCCATAGTTTCATTCATAACAAAACTAGTGGAAATCATTACTTTCAAGGAATATAAAAATTCATAAAGAAAAAAAATTTTAGAGTTGATATTTTTCACTTTAGGTCTAAAAAAATAGACCTTAATGCTTTCTGTCTCTTTCAGCCGTCTATATGTCGCCGACAATTCGTTGCTGCTAAACAACTCACCAGTAGACTTGAAAAAGCAAAAAAGAATGTTTGAAGCCCAACTACTTATTCCAAAATTCTCATGAACAAAATGAGAATTCAATTGGCTCTTACAGCGAATAAATAATTAAGTTCATTGTTGATATTTTTCTTAATTTTTTTTTATCGTTTTTATGTAATTATCCTCCTCCTTATTTTCTTTTCTTTAAGTTTTTATTGCAAAGCTTTACGTTTGCCTCTAGTGGGGTTTAAATCGCCATCGTAATAATTATAATAAAAACAACAAGCATTTTAAATAGACGTTGTGTAGCTCTATGATATTGAATCCGATTATTATTTTTGTCCGAACTTAGCATGATTTTTGATCAAATTTTTTTCATGCCAATTTTCGTTACCAAACATCAGTTGAACGCAAAAAAAAGTATCACAATTTTTTCATGTTCGGCTCGTCTGGGGTTCGAACTCAGACCTCTTGGCCCTGTATAATAATGAGTTACATATATAAAAAAGAATGCGTTATAAAATATATGCCACGTAATGCAAAAGGTGGCAGATGTATAAATATAGTTACAATGTAATGCAGGCAATAAGTACTTGCTATATAAGTAGTAAGTGAAGTTTTCGGTGGTATGCTACAAACATTAGTTACTGAAAATAGATTGTTCTCTATTGTATTCTAATCCATATTAATAACCAGATTTTGCCTCAGAAGACACAATTGAAATACCTTGGTATCCATTTGGACCGTCGCCTTACATGGAAGCCGCATATATGTAGACGCCAAGTTGACTCAAATGAAATTGAAAGTTGCGCAACTCCATTGGCTTAGCGGAAGGGCCTCGGTCCTTTGGCTTGACCGTAAGCTTCTCCTTTACAACTCAATATTGAAGCCAATATGGTGTTATGGTACTCAGTTGTAGGGCACTGCCTGTGCTTCCAATATTGCGAAAATCCAGCGCCGTCAGGTTCCCCTTGGTATGTCAAAAATAGGAACTTACACAAAGATCTACAAGTTCAAACTATTACGTCCGAAATCTCAAACAGTGTGGTAAAATATTTAAACAAGCTGCAAGTACATCCGAACCCTCTCGCTAGAAACATGTGGGCATACTCGATTGAGAAGGATAGATACTGTTGCTCTTAGATGACTCACTCCGAAATTGGTAAAGCAGTGGTATCAAATTTGAAATACTGATTTTTTAGTCTGGCACTGGCTGGTCTTATATTTTAACTTTTAGACTTAAGATTTCAACACTTATTGTTAATTCACAAAAAGAAGATACAATAAATAAATAAAATAAAAAAAAAAGATTGTTCTCTTGAGTATTTATAATAAATTCAGTCAAGTACGAACCTGACCCGCACACTTGGGGTTCCGTACATATGTGCTACTTTAGGTTGTATGGGGACATCTAGTAGTTTTCGACCTGCTGTTGCTGTTGTCATTGGTTGTTGTAAGGCATCTGAAAATACATACACTCTGAGAATTTCGGCTCTCTATCTCTTACAGTTCGAGAGTTATAGCTAGTACTCTACGTTGTAAAGGGATTCCGGGTAGTTTTAGAGTTGTTGTTGTTTTTAGCATCTGTTGTTGTAGGGCATGTGCGAATTCACATATTGTGCATATTTCATCTCTCTGTCTCTTACAGTTTGGGAGTTACGGATCATTTTTACTTTACGTTGTATAGGGACACCAGGTAGTTTGCGACTTGTTGTTGTTTTTAGTACTTGTTGTTGTAGCGAGGTACAACAACACTCTGTGAAAATTTCAGCTCACTCGCGCTTACGGTTTCGGAGAATGGATGCTGTGAGGGATGGACGGACGTAGAAGTCTCGGTAATAGGGTGACGTTTCACTCTGATGAGTACGGAACCCTAAAAAAGCATTCTATTTTATCTGAAACATGTATTGATAGTTTCGGACTTCGGCTAATGCTTGGTAAAAATTCATTATCATACCATTTAAATTCACATAAGTGTCTGTTTTCCAGACCAAGTAGGATATATCAAAGTCTATATATAACTTCATATTACACATTTATATAGAAAAGCTTTTCATTACATTTTGGCAAAGGGTATCTAAGAGTCGGCACAACCGAATATAGCACTTCTATTTGTTATTAATTAAAATGTATGTTTTCTCAAAAGTAGGAAAATATTTTTGATAGAAGAAAATGTAGTTTGACGAAATACCGAACTATTTAATAAAACTGACAAGTGACATTTTTTATCCGTAAACTGCGTTTAAAGCGATCAGTGTTTACGGCTTTTCGATTTCAGAAAAAATAATTTCAAATGGCCTTTAGTACCCTTGCCAAGGAAATGCTATTTTTTTTTTTTTTTTTTTGTTAAATCCATTCCGTATTAATTTAACTTCATAGTTGAACTGCATATGTGATTGCCAAATGTTAATTGCCGTATCGTATCGAATTTTTAAGGCTACTTCTAAAATTTGTCTACTAAGAATTAAATAGTCCTAAGTTTATGATGTTTTTTTTTTGCTGTTCCCTCGAAATGTCAACAGTGTAGTTACTACCTCTTATTATTATTTTAGATGACGTTAAACAGTAGCTATAGTGTTGCCATATCGATCCTTATTGCAGTTTTCTCTTATATACATAATTTTTATCACATACTACTCGCATGGTTCTTTGCAGATAAGTATGTATACGTGAGACACGTTTGAATTTGGCGAATACGAATAACTAAAAGCAGTTGGATATTCGTCAAATCAACATCACTAGTGCATGTGTCACTTGAATAAACTTTTTATAAAAATCAAACACATTTACATTTGTACATGTGCACGGATGTACATACATACATATGTTTGTAGATATTATTTTGAGACCAATCAAAAAACATCTTAAATGCCGCCTAAAGTAATTTTCGGATATAAAAGAAGATAAAAAAAAAACTAATTATTGCGGTTTAACCGGATCAATAGTAATTGCAGTACAAACATTTCTTCTTTTGGGCTCAAAAGCCGAAAACATATTGAATTAACCCAACAGAAGGACAAAACAATAAATTTTTGAGGATGTGTAACAATTTTCAAAGATCGAAACGCACCCAAATGGTTTTAAATTGTAGCAGAATGCCTTGAGAAAATTGGAACAATTAGAGTGCGGATTAAATATTAAATTGTCCCTTCGTCCTCTGGTTTTGGTTTGTTTGAATTTTTTCCAAACTGTTTTGCGTGCAACATTGTTTGGATGCAAACAACAGGCATCACATCACGCACACCAGATTATCCTAAGGTTTATGAAGTTGAAAAATAAAAAATTAAACGAATGAATAAATGAAACAACCAGAATTTTATCACTCCCAATTATAAGTTATATTACAATGAATTGAGTTCGATGTTTGTCGCTACGAGACTAGAGATCTAATATTCTTAGGCTTTTCTTAAATTTGCATAAATTTAAGACATCAGCATTTGGCTCTTGGATGCGGTGGCTCTCTCAGTCATCTTCCATTTGGCGATTCAAAAAATGTTTAATCTACTTAAAAATAATTGTAGCAAATCAGATTTGTGTATTAAGTGGACTTAGTGCTAAGTGGACTTAATACAGCAAAATACTACAAAGGACTGCACCGTCAATAAGTAGAGCAATGTATGGCCAAGTTTAATGCGTTCGTTTCAGTGTACATACATACATACATACATACATACACATACGAGTACATATGCAGCTGTGTGTGCACATTTGATTCAATTAGTTTCTGGGCATATTGCGAGTGGTGCCAGGATTTTGTTAGTGAGTCTTTATGTACTTTGCTGTGTTTAGTTTAAGTTTCTTATTTTTCCTTAAGTAGACTAATTATTGTACTTATTTACATTCATCCAGGAAAATAAAGCATGAAAAATTGTCCATTAAACACAAAGAAGCGCATGCGCCTCTTTTATAATGTGATTTGCTTCTTAATAGATTTAATTTTATTTGCATTTATTTCCAGATTAGATAAGAGGATATCGTGACAGAGACTACCACAGGCTACCAGTAGAAAAGTGTTACGATTAAACGCACATATGCAACAAGACAGAGTGTCAGGTGAAAAAGTCTTTGGTAAGTGCAAGCGTTTTGTAACGAAAGGGCAACGTATTGGGCTTAAGTCTATCTCGATTTAGACGAAATACATCCCGTTCGGATACACCTGCTGAGGATAAAAAATTGTTTCTACCACTTCCATTTATGACTTTTACGAATATTGCTACACAAATTTAAATTATAATACGTGAGAAACGCTACCACTAAGTAAACTTGATGGAGGGCCAAATTAAACTTAGTGTTACACTGTGGAACGCTGATGGCCTTACTCAACACTCTCTCGAATTAAAATTATTTTTAAGCCGTCTTTTAGTAGGCGCAATACTCATCACTGAAGCACACTTCACGCAGCAGAGCTTTGTTGCCATACCGAATTATTCAGTATTACAAACTAATCATTTTGACAAAACTGCTCAATGGGGTACATGCAGATAAGTATGCCATTTATGTTACGGTCGCAGTGACCAGAGGGAGCCAGCTGTGTATGTTGTGGAACGCATGAGACTGTAGTAGAGGAGGTTCCAACCCTTCGCTCTGGGTGCGCCGACATAAAACTGAAACTGAAAAAAAGACAACAAAACAAAAGCAAACTACTACAGAGGTTTTGTGTGCCACACCGGTGATGACCCCTTGTTCCCTTAAGTGTACAGGAACTGATGTTGTGTTCCTCATTTTGCCCTTCCCCGTGTTGCAAAAACTGGTCCAATTTAATTTTTTCTGCAACCCCAATAGAGTACTGCATTGTTATTGCTGTACTAGATTTCTATTTAATGCTGCAAAGCTATTTGCAAAATCCATTTTTCTATGTGAAATATAATTGTTCACGCCAGTAGTCCGTGATGGCCTTTGGATTAACAACACAGGTTTAAGCAAATTCAATTGTTTGTTAATTAATTCAAATGACATCTAGTGTTTTAATTCTTTTTGGTTTTAAGACCATCAACTTTTTTTCAAGTTAAAATTTTTACATGTCATCTCCTCAACTCTGACACGTGGATTCTGACATGACTTTTTTCTTTTTTTCTGTATAATAAAAATTTATTTCTACATGGGTATTTCCATGAAATGGTCCATCGTTAGTTAAAAAATCAAAACGCTCGCACAATTTTTTTAAGCACAGAAAATTGAAAGAAAAAAACTGTTGACATTTTATTATGTAAAAAAAAATTTTAACTTATAATAATTTTAAATGATGGTAAAAACTTCTGAAAATATATGTTAAATTACAAAAATATGTATGAAGGTAAAAAGTGTCACGTGCGTAATCAAAAAAATTTTTTTTTCTTAGCCAACCCATGCACACTTGTTTTTGGACAAACCATGATTATAAAGGTCCATTAATAACCTTTATAAAAACATTTTTTCCGGAATAAAAATCTTCTACAATTCGCCTACTTTTGCAATATTTCTTGCTGCTTTAAAAGGCACTTACGTTTTTTGTCACGTGCGTAAGTCAATTTTCCAATATATATACTTTTTGGAAGGAACTCATCACATTAAATGTAACAATGGCAAAATTCCATTCAAAAATTCCAACCCATTTATATTTTTATAATATTCAAAACAATTAAACGTGTACAAATGTCACGTGCGTAACCATGGAAACACCCATATGTATAATAAATCAAGGTTTTCGATAACAGCCAGAGCTGTATTTCTTGGTATCTAGCACGAATGGCGGTTACAACAAGTGTTCTGAAATTTCAACTTTGTCCAATAAACAGGTTTCTAGCAATAATTTGGCTTTTACAGATTTCAAAAATATCAATTAGTCGACAAGTTATAACCGAAAAACCAATATACATAAATAATATGCTGAAAATCGGCACTTAACTGCAAAGTTCGAAGGTCGATAAAAAAAATTCCAACTTACATAAGCAAACGCCGCGACACGGGTCTTCTATTCTAGCCTCCTTTTTCACCACTCACTCTCAGAATCGACCTAACTTTTGCTAACTTGAATTTGTTCTACAGTGTAATTAATATAAACACGTACATATATATTTTGAAAAACACTTAATTTTGAATACAAGTGTGCCAGTCACGAGCCTAAAATTAACACCAGATGTACATACATACGTAGATATATGTATGTATATGCATTTTAAGTTAGAATCGTCATAATAATATTATAAATAAAATAAATGACTCACTATTGGACACATCAAAACTAATAGGTATTTGTTTTCATATAAATTGCACAAACAACGGCTAGTATCCTTAAACGAAAGCAACATGTGCTGCTGACCAGTTACCAGATACAAGAGAACCACATTTGTACACAACAATGAAAGATAAATGCTGCAAATGAAGCGTCAAGAGGAATCACATGATGCAACAGAAGGCGCCATTTAAACAAAACACAACAATTACTTACGATTTAGTCATGCCATCGTTTGTTCGCAGCACTTCCTTTACAATAGCCAACAGCCAACCAACCAATTCCCATACACATACATATGTATAAATAAGTATGTGCATAACTTATAGAAATTATTTTTTGTTTTTAATAAAAGGGAATATGCGATTTCAATGTTAATGCATATACTTGCATACTACATATGGATATAAGTTGCAGCAATATTGAAATATTTTCACTTTCGTAGAAACGGCCAATATCGAATATTGAAGAGCAGCATGCGAGGCATTAAACAACTGTTGTTATTTAAGCATACAAATCTGACAACGCTTCATTAGCAAACTAAATGAGTGACTCAACTCAAAAATATGAAAAGTGAAATTTTTAAACATGTTGATTCAAGCTGCCAGGCAACTGACACACTTTGTGTAGCTGCTGCGAAGGATGTTGCTGCTGCCGCAACATTGGTGGTGGCGAAGATGCTACAGCATCTCCAAATTGTAATATTGTTTTCATTTATAAATATAAATGATCCCTAGAAATGGTATGAAATATAAAGAGTGCTGACTGACATATTTTGTATTGCCCTTAACATTCATGGAGCAAATATTTTCTCCTCGCTTTCGTGCTGAGCCAACAGCTGTTGTCCAATTATCCCCACATACTTTTACTTTCATCGATGAAGCGCACAGTGTGTTTTTTGCTTAAGGACCTTTTCTTTTTCTTCATTACATATGTATGTGTGGAAAATGAGAAAACAAAAGGGATGCAATATGCCTTAGCGCATTTTGGTTGAATTCGCTGGTTGCGTTTATTCTGTTTAGACATGTAAGCATTTCTTGTCAAAAAAGGGACGCAACAACATCCAGAGTTAATCACTTTCCAAAGGGAGTTGCTGTTTTAACACTGAGTTTCAATTGAGGATCTGACAGGTTGTTTGCTGTTTTGTATTTAAACTTCCCTTCAAAAGAATGAATTTAATTGCAATCTAATGCATTCTAGTATATGATAATGATTAATTTCGGAATTTAAACTTACCTTTCTTAATATTGAACTAATGCACCGATAATTCTTTCACAAAATTGTGCCTACAAGGACTGAGTATTAAATTTTTCTAACTAGTGGTAATTCAGAACACAATTGTGCTTCTCACCTTCTTTATGAAGTATCTTCCAACCACATGATTTCATTTAAGGCATCTCAAAGTCCAGGCAATACTAATTAGGCTGTTTGCCTTGGGGCTGAAATCAATCAGTGCACTGCACCGAGCCTTGTCTGCTGACAGCTAAATACATATGTACATAAGAACATAAATCCACATAATTTATTAGTGTGATTTCCTAAGAGTTCATAGAATGCACGTCTTCTAGCACCAGCCGAAAATACCACTCTCACATGTTTTTACCTTTTTGGAAGTTTTTTTCTGCTTGGATCTAATTTCCAACCCCTGGGAGCAATAGTGGTTGCCATTATTTCGTCACAAGGCATAAATACCACTGTTTACAATTTGAACTTGAATCCCTCTTGTGCCAACAATGAAATTGATTGAATCTGTTAATATTTTAGTTGGTTTAAAAAGATGATTGAAAAGTTTACGTACATACAAACATGCATACACTTATAGTAGACAAATGGAAATACATTTTCTGACCATGGCCCATGAGGGCTTATTTTATTGATATTGCATGCAGCTATATGCTATATATAAAAAAAAACTGGAAAATATTTGCAAATTTACATTTTTTATAAAGCTTTGTCTAGACGGTTGTCAGATCTTACAATATTGTAAGACCTAACAATGTGCTGGTAATCTACTAGAAATACAAAATTATCAGCATTAAGAAAATTGTCAGTTCAGACAATTGAAAGAAAATCTTACAATTTCATTGCCAGACAATTGCGTGACAATAAATTTAGCTACCAACGAAAATTGTCAGCTTACACGGATGTAAGATTTTCTACGTATCAAAAATCGTCAGCCAATTGTCATTATCAAAATACACACACACACACACACATAAATTAGATTATTCATTCTTTATTTTTCTGGCTCAATAAACATGTTTTTAATTTTTCTACTCTCTTTTCTGCAACTTTTTACCTCCCGTACTCACATTTTTACTATTCTCTTGTTTTTTCTCTCCCTTTCGTACACACACATTTTTCTTTAATATTCTTTGTCATTACTCTGACAATGACGCCATTGTAAGGTGTTGAGAATTTATGCATCTTACAATATGCCAATGCCTGACAATGTACTAGCAATAATGATGCCAAAGTGTTCAGACGATTGGCAGTTAACTGACAATTAATTGTTAGGTAGATGGCCTGCCAATGCTTTTGCTTACAATATTGTCAGGAAAAAATTGTAAGTTCTCATGATTGGTTAAAAATATTCTATAAATTTTCTGACAATATTGTAAGATCTTACAACCGTCTAGACAAAGCTTAAGTCTTCCAACATCAAAAATTTTTCAATTTAAAAAAAATATTTTTTTATGTTTTTCCTAATAACTCTAAAATTTTGTAATGACACCAAAAAGTTATTTTTGCAAAACTTAATGTCGGCATAATATAAAATTTTTTTGCCGTATTACATGATAAAATCGAACACGCCGTTTTTAAGTTATTAAGTTATTGATCCAGAGGTCTGGATCAATATCTAAGAAAATCTCATATTTTAGAAGAAAAAAAAAAATTAAAAAAAAGCAGATCCAAAGAATTTGCAATATTTTTATGATTTTTGTACATAGTTAGGCATAATTCATCAAAAAAAATACATATATAGTGGTCATCCATGTTTTTTTTTTTTTTTTGCTATTGGGTATAATTTTTTCGGGATTGAGTTCTGTTTTTAGTTCCTCAAAATTGAGAAAGATTTTTTTGTGATAAAATTGGAGTGATGAACATCTTTAAAGGGGACAGGAAAAGAATAGTTGAAGACTTACTGGCTGCTGTACACATGTACCATGACTGTTTCACGACCACCACGTCGCTCATCAGCACCCAAATTTAGTTCGAACCCAGGTAATGACTGTATGTATACTCCTTTCAAGCAGTAGCGCATATCCATCCTACCGCCTGAGTTCTTCATTACTGGCTGTCTATATTTAATCTAGTTGATCAGCTTTCTACTTTATCACTGTGGTTTTTAGGGTTTCGTACTCATCAGAGTGAAACGGAACCCTATTACCGAGACAACTACGTCCGTCCGTCCGTCCGTCACAGCGTCCATTCTCTGAAGCGGTAAGAACTGAAATTTTCCCAGGATGTTGTTGTATCTTGCGGCTACAACAACAAATACTAAAAACAACAACAACAGTAATACTACCAGGTGTCCCTTTACAACGTAGAGTAACAGCTATAACTGTCAAACCGTAAGAGATAGAGAGTCGAAATTCGCATAGTGTCGAAAACTACTAGGTGTCCCCATACAACATAAAGTAGCAATTAAACGTAACTCTCAAGCTGTAAGAAACAGAGAGATGAAATTTATACAATATATGTATTCACATATGCCATTCTACGGAACCCCAAGTGTGCGAGCCAGCCTCGTACTTGACTCAATTTATTTATTTATTTTTTTTTTTTCGTTGATGGGAATTCATTTTATATTCTCTCACCAACATCCAATTGATTTTTGTGTCTGTTGCCATTGTATCGGTTTCAAATTTTCTCTGTACCCAGCGATTTTTAAGCATTAATTTCAGCTTCATAGTCAAACTATATACATAATATAGAATTATTAACAATTGTATATCAATTAACAATTTTATATCAATTAACAATTGTATAACAATTTTTATCAGGCCTGAGTTCGATTCTGACTTCCTCAAAATTGAGAACGAATTTTTGTGATAACATACTTATATTACTTCATCTAAATAAATAAAAAAAAAACACGTGTTCAATGCAAATATACCGAAAAGTAATGTGTGTTTTTCTCACGCTTCAGTATAAAATGCATATTTTCAATCGAATATAACAGTTTAAATTTATAGTGCATACCTGCTATGATTTTAGTTTTGTGGTTTCAGTTAAAGTTTTGTTTGAACATGCAATATCACATCCATTTGCAGAAAAAATTGCTTTTACCACAATTGCCATTTGAAGTAATTTTCTTTTTGTGAATATTGCCAACAATTTTGGTGTTTTGTTAACAACTTTTATGTGAATTCTATTGTACAAAAATAAAATAAATTGTTGCTTCTCTTGTTGTCGCAGAAGTTTTAGTCATATGCAAATTGTCACCCCATTTAAAATTGTGGTTTTATTATAGTGTTTTTCACCTTTTACTACGGTACGATTTATCTTAAACATTTTGTTTTTTTTTTCCTTTTTTGGTTTTCATAATATCAACCGCATTTGAATACTGAGAATTTTACCACAATTGCGGTTTTATTAACGCTTCTGTAAATACAGTTTTGCACATGTTTTCACACTCACTTCATTTAGTGCTACAGATACAGCACTGCATAATCTCTAAATTCAAGTGCTTTAAATGCGAGTAATAAAATGTAGAATGCATTTTATGTATGTATATTTCAAATTTAAGACATTTCAGGCACAAACTACGGCTTTATAGTCGAATGTTTCCATAAAGTGTTCTAGACAAAATGTTGCACCGACTAAATGGGCTTTGATGTAAATGGTTCCATTTTTCCTGAGTTTGTAGGTGCTTCACAAATGACGAAAACACAGAACACATGAACAAATGAACAAATGTGTGAACAATTTTAATTTACTAAAATGCAGAATCAGGTACATATCCGCTGCTAAAAGCTTTCTGCAAAACTTTTTTTAGCTTTTGTTTTAAGGTTTTTATGGATTGAAAAAAAAAACGCACACTTAATACAGTTGTGACTTAAATTTGATCAATTTTTTTTTTTTTTTGTAGAAAAATAAAAAATAAAAGTATTCCAATAAAGCTCGTGAAAAAAATAAATTGCAATAAATATTAAGTAATGAATTCGTTTCGAGATAAAAATTGCTTCAAACAAAAATAAAGTGCAACCTTTAGCTTTTTATACACAGAGCGAAAACTTCCTAATAGATTCAATACGATTTTCTCTTTGAAACGTTTTTAGGCTGAGCGGTGTCCCAGCAGAGAGAAAGGAAAATTTTTCTATGGGTATTTCTTATTATTTCCATGTTGCAAATCTTATTAATTGTCTCAACAAGAAAAACACATAAAACCAAGAAGAAAACTTGTTACTCAAGTTTGTTTTTACTCAGTTTCCGATTTGCATGGTACCAAATAAAAATTCTATAGAGAAGAACTTATTGATTCTATTAGGTTTTCTTGTAAATTGTATACAATAAGGATTTCTTATTGATTTTATTAGGTTATCCTATTAATTTTTCCCTATTGGTTTTATTAGTTTCGTATATAAACACACGTAAATCATCTTTTTAATTTCATTAATTGTTGTTTTTTCAATAAGGTTTTCCCATTTAAAATAATAAGGAATCCTTCTTCAAAAAAAAAACCATAGAGATATCTTATTGATTTTGTTCTACTTTATTAGGTGCTTTTTTCTCTGTGTAGTCATAGTTGTACGTACGGCAGATAGACATTCTTTTTTTTTAATGTTGCTTCATTAATGCTCCACATTCAACGTTTTTTCGTACTCAATCACACACATGTGAATTTATCTTAATGTTTGAATTTGCATACAATTAAATTTGAAATGAAATTGAACATGGAAAAATAAGGGCAAAAATTCTTTGGATATTAAAAATGGGACATGAAAGTTCAACTGCAAAAAGGACATGACACGCTTTAAATTTGAGGCTTTTTGGAAGTGCAGATTTGTTTGTCACGCAGATTTGCTTATTTATGCTGACGATTTACAATCTCTTCCTGAAAACATTTTGTAAAAATGCCTAGTTTCAAGTAAATGATCTTCAGCAAAACTGAAACAATCATTGCATTCCGTCACCATTTACATTCTTAATTACATTTCTCATATAATTACATTTTTCATATTTATTATAACCATTTTCTTGTTCACAATAAAATTAAGTTTTTTATAACAGAAAATTTCCACTTACCTTTTATTTGTAATTTCTTAAGGTTTCGTTTGTGCCATTTTAGACTTGAGTAGTACTTTGACGAATGATTTTAAGCGTATTTGTTACAAGTAATTAAATGTAACATTACAGTTTTATTAAGAAAGGCAATTTATTTGTTGTGCCCTACACTTCCATCCTAAAATACTCCCATCTCTAAAATTTATGCAGCCAATTGTTGCATTCGAAAATTTTTAGTGTAATAAGCCGATAGGAGTTTGCAATAGAGTTAGTTTTGAAAAGGAAACAATATCCTTGATTCAAGATGCAACTAATTACATACAACATCAAATTGATGCTACAGTCTTAACAGCTACTGACATGGAAGCTAAAACAGTTATGGTTAAACATATGTATGTTTTATTTGGCAATGATTGTTGTCGTCAAGGCTTTCTCCGTCCTTACCGATTCCTCTACTCAAAGATGTGCTATTTTTGGAGCAACGACAACCATCACGAATAAATTACATGCAATTGAAGTACTGTGAAATGTAAATGCCAAACTTTACGATTATGGGCCATCGACTTTGCATGCTGGGATAAGGTGCCAGGAATGTGTATTGCATATATCTTATAAAATTGAAATTAAACAAGTAAGAGTTGATCGGCTGGGCCGAATCTTAAAAACCCTTCACAATGATATGTGTACCATTCTGATCGATTTTTGGTACCAAAAGTTGTTTTATTCGGCTTTTAGAGCCGACTTCTTGAGAAAACGGGAGGAGCGTTATCTGGGGTGTATATGAGCCGATGTCCAAAAATGTTCTAGTTTTTCCTCTTAACAGCCTATATGTACCATTCTGACAAATTTTTAGTGCAAACAATTGTTTCGTTTGGCTTCCAGGACCGACTTCTTGCGATAACGGGAGGCGCTATATATCGAGGCCGATGTCAACAAATTTTCCAGTTTTGCCTCTAAATTGTATCATTCTCTAATATGTATCATTCTGATTGATTTTTAGTGCCAAAAGTTGTTTTATTTGGCTACTAGAGCCAATTTCTTAAAAAATCGGGAGACGCTATAGCTCGGGTATATATGGGCCGATTTCAAAATTTTTTTCAATTTTTGGGATCTAATGTACTTCAAAAATGATATGGCTAACTCTTTAGGAAAACGAATTTTTTAAAAAGTCTCACCGAAAAAATTGCCAAAAAACCCCTCAAAACCCGGTTTTTTGGATATATCTCGGTTATCTGTGGACCGATCTTACTGAATT
Source organism: Sturmia bella (assembly GCA_963662145.1). Taxonomy (NCBI): domain Eukaryota; kingdom Metazoa; phylum Arthropoda; class Insecta; order Diptera; family Tachinidae; genus Sturmia; species Sturmia bella. Next base: position 56,687,600 of record OY759169.1, on the reverse strand, counting down.
TCAATAGCAGACCCACTACTGGGATTCAACACATTTTAGTGAAAGAATGAGGTTTCTATCTCAAACTGTTTTCTCAGAAACGGTATTTCAACGGCATCGCTTAATCGTAATCTCTATTGATTCTGATCCAGAATATATATACTTTATGGGGCCTTAGATGGCTATTTCAATGCGTTACACACGGAATCACAAAATTGTATATACCCTTACACATTTTTGTGAAGGGTATAAAAATGGTAAGCTCCCGATAAAGCTTCACAGAAGAAAAGAAACTATGAAATAATAACGGCCTTGAAAAAATATATGCCTTAGAGTATTCACAAAATTTTGATTCACGGTGCAGACAGAATTCAAAATGTACCACTTTCGATAGGAATGATTTCGGAGGAAGCGCTTGAGTGTCGAAACAAAGATTTCAGTTCTATTTGCGAACATCCCATTATAAAGATATCATGAGAGAAAACAATGAAAGATCTTTTCAAATTTCGTTTGATTATGCGCACATATAGTAGCCACTTTACTTACAACGCGGACTTTTGGTACAAAGAGTACTTTTAACGGGAAATACTCCTAAATTTCATACATCTAGCTGATTCTGAAGAAAAGTTATGGTTTTTTTTTGTTCAGCTAGATTGGCCTCTTGAACCACTGTGTGACGTCAGAGATTTTATTTTCTGCCTCCTAATAACCTGTTTAAGAACCAATTTCTATCAGCAAAGACTGTTTCTTTGTGAACAATGGGTTTGCGTATACCTCCGCTTTCCAAAGGTTGCCTCTTTACTGCTGAACTACTTTTTGGAACAAAAAAATTTTTAAATTCGCTGACAAGGCAACTTTTTTTAAAATTCAGTTCATGTTTTAACTCGGCAATAACCGATATTGAGTTTTTTTCCGTCTGTCAATTATACTTTTTACCCTTCAAAGCTAATTTCCTAAGAAAAATTAATTTCTTATTCATTTATTCCATATTTATTGACTGCATACGTACTCTTTTGTTTTTTTTAACTTGGGCCAGTACTCAGGGAACGAACCCTACTCATCGTACAGGAACTAGGAAAATAGGTTTTGGGGAGGAGGAAAGAGGGAATAGTGTTTGTATACATTTGATTTGAACATCTTTACATTGTAGCTGAGGGGAAATATTTTTTTGCAGGCTATTTATTCCACAGACAAACCGTACGGCTAAAAACTTCATGAATTCATCGTGGTTGGTGAAATTCGCACTTCGTCCGTAGTTGTGCAGCCAGGATATAAAGCAAATTCAACTAACTTAAGTATGCGCATTTGTGTACAGCTTCCTTCGTTTGCTTATGGCCAGTTTCCTACACTTTTAATTTTGTCTCGCACTTAGTTTTCTTAGTTCCTTTTATTTAAGATGTGAGGAATTTTAAAAACATGTAATAATAAAAGCGACAGAATCGTAAGCGAGTTTGGAAGAAAAGATAATGTTAATTGCACTGTCACTGATAGTCGTGCAAGTAATTTGTCCATGACGCAACCTATAAACGGAAGCAGCACCGAGCTTTTATTTAATTTTGCCTGGAAGTGTCAGTCCTCTTTGCTCTGGAAATGAGAAAAATCAAATAGCAATGGGGTTTAACGTGAATTATTCAATATTTTCTCTCAACTCACTACACTTTTACAATTGCTGCTTGAACAGAAAATTAAATTACCAACACCAGGTACCTCAGTACCAGGTAGCGGCATACCTTCCACAAACACAACACCAACAAACATTTTATGTATTTTGTTGGCAGAACTACTTTAAATTCTGTCTCTCATTTGTTCAGGTTTGTGTTGTGTACTTTGATAGAGAAAGCTGGGATTTCAAGGCTACCTGGTATCGAGGTACCTTGTTATACGCAGAATAGTGAATAGAATAAAGTCTTTCAAGGGCCTTGAATCATCAATTAAGTTTTCTTAATGCCTTGAAAATAAGTTAACACAGAGCAAGAGAAAGCCACTGACCATTTGCGAAGCTCCAATTATAATCAGAAGTAGTATATTTAAGAGAATTCAGACAGAAAAAGAATCGGAGTTTAGGCATCGCCAATTTGGAAGATTTTTAAGATATTGCATTAATTAGAGCAGTATATTGTTATCCACATTATTGTCAAATAAAAATTGGCTGTGTTTACAAGTGCAAATAAGCTACAGTATTTTTCGGTTAATTGCACATCAAAATTTGCACAATTTTTTGTTCAATTAACCGGGGAACCAATTAGCCGATACCCGTTTAATTGAACAATTCGTTCAATTACAAGAACCCTATTTAATTGAACAGTTTGTTCAATTACAGAAATCACGCATAATATGAACTATGTACTAATGAATTAAAAGAAATCGCATATGTGCACTTTAAGTTTTTCAAAATAATTTTTTTTTACATTAAACGAAAAAAAAAATGCAAGTAACAGCCAAAAATGTACATATATGTGTATAGTAGAGATGCCACCCAGTGTTTTTCACAAGTGATGTCAAATATGTATGTGCAAAAATGCCAGATTATTTTTCAATGCAATTAACCGGGTAAAAGTAAGAGGAAATTTATTTTTGATGACATGAATTTTAAACGAATTAAGCGGGAAAATCAATTAACCGGGTTCAATTATCCGAGGAAATTCACATGGTGTTCGTATGCAATATTTTTTTTGCCCGCTCATGTGGTTCAATTAAGCGTGGAAACCAATTAAGCGTAGGGTCAATTAACCGAAAAATACTGCATTAACAAAAAGCTAACGGCACCCTGTTAGTAACTGTATCAATGCGTTAGTTTGCGGAATCTTTTGAGATGCATAAAACTAAAATTATAACCCAAGAACTGTATGTTGGGGTTAACAATAGTTTTGTACTATCAAGTCCTTTGTATAGTCAAGTCCTTGCGTTTTTCCAAAAGTTCATATTTGTCACTCTGTTATTTACAAATCAAATGCAGCTTAAATTGCAACCCTTAAATATCGCACATAACAAAATACAAACATAAACAAAACAAGGACGACTTTAGTGATCGATTCATGAGCTGTAAGAAACAGCAAAACTTTTTTCTTTTTGGAAATATTTAATAAAAGAAAAACGCCCACCTGAATACAGGGCTTAGCAGCCATTTTATAGTACTATGTAGACTACATATTCAAGTCCATGTATTTTTCCAAAACTTCATATTTGCCACTCCTGTAATTTGCAAATCAAGTTCGAAGCTGAAATCGTAACCCCTCAATATCGTACATAAGGATATACAAACATAAACACTACAAGGACGACTTTAGTGATCGATTCCTGAAATAAGACATGAACTGCAACAAATAGCAAAACTTTTTGCTAAAACGAATATAATTCTTAAGCTGCTTAAGATTATAAAAATGTTGGTAATATTTGCCACATAATATGGCAACAAACAAAATCAACAAATTATAATAAATGTCACAACTTTGCCGCAAAACTAATTGTTAGTCAGTTAATTTTCGTCTGTTGCCAGTACACCAACGTGAGGCATTGTCTCATAAGCCCATTTAATGGATCAACTAGAAAATCGTTTTCTTTTAATTCTTTCAGAAAAGACAATTGCAGCACATATGGTACCATGCAGTTTTATTGTATTTTGAAATGCCTTTTCATATTGTTTGGAAAACGTAATCCGGTTTTCTGACTGTGTTGCATCTCCATTCAACTGTTCATGCATTTACTCATTATCCTGAGCTACGTGTCAATTTGTTGTATTTAATGCGTAACACAGAGTTGCAACGTACAATCCGCATGATCGGTTAATTTTACAAATGTCCCTCCGTAACTCAAATGTTCGTCTACTCATTCCCTCATACCTTCACACATTCATTTATTTATTGTTTTGCAATTTTACATTTGGTTTGTACGTGATGTCGATAATAAACAACATCCATTATCCATTTTGGTGAAATTTTAATTTCGCATTGGTACCTTTGAATTTAGTTTTGTTAGAGTGTGGTCTTATAATTTGCCCTTTTTAGGGAAATCTTTATTTGCTGTTAGAATACACGTACACAAAGTAAATCACTTTTGTGTAATTTTTTTATTTTTCCGTTGAAAAATTGTTCCCCAGGTGGCTGATAATTAATTTTTCTATACTATTATATGTACATATGTATGTATTTATGTATGTATGTCTATTCAAAGACCAAAAAATTAATATATTTATTATTAATTTTCTTCTACAGAAACTCATTATCAAAATAATATATTAGAAATACGAATACATATTGAGTAGTCATTTGTGGCAAATACTTTTTATCCAGTTGGTCTCAACTCTTATTTTACACTGTATATTGTGCAAATTCAGAATCTAAATTATTTCTGAATTGTGCTTTCCTTACTTTAGCTATAGATACTCTTACCATAGATATCTTTACTTTAGATAACAGCTGAATCTGGAACACAAACAGATTTGTGTTCCCTGCTGCAGCACGAAACATAGAGTTGAAGGATCCTTAACTTACAACTCTATGTTTCGATGTAATGCTTTCCCAAAATACTCGTGTTATGAGTATCGCTAAAACAAAATTAAAAATGTAAAAAGTCTTAAACTCCCACAACAGTAAACACATTAATTTTTTTTTTTTTTTCAGCTACATAAACAACCATATGAATGTAGCTGCGTACTTTATTTGAACAAAATTCATTTTTACATATTTAAATTTGGCCTCAGCGCCAGAAAGGCATTATTGAGGCAAGTTGGCAAAACAATTAAAAAATGTACAAATAAAATATTAGCTACTTAGGAAGATTATAATGGGTATTACAAACTAGACTTGACTTGTGTCGAACCCTCATTATGTAAATCGGCTCGTGGCAAAATTTAATAAAAAAAAACTAGTTCGACACAAGTTTATTACACATTTTATATCAAAGTCATATCAAGAGCGTTTCAATTATATTTAATGAGTATTCCTTGCAAGAGGACTTGAAAATTGATATTCGATCAATTTGTTTCAAAGATGTAGGCAATTTATTGAATTCAATTCCACCAATATAGTCTATTCTTTGTTTCGTTATTTCTAGTCTACATCTAGGAATTCTACAATTTGATCTATTTCTAGTATTAAAATTCGTTAGATTTTGCGTGAACGATATAGTATGGTAACCAATATTATTAATACATTTAAAAACAAACATTAAAACTTGGTACTCATGCAACCCATGTAATGGCAATATTATTTTACATACCTCTTTATACAATGATACAGTTGAAAACTGTATCGGTAAATTATAAATGGTTTTTAGTGCTTTATTTTGCATACGTTGCAGAGATCTGAGCCCACTATTATTTTTATTGTAAGCATAAATAATAGCCAAGTAATTCAGATGTGATTGAATCAAGGATTGATATATCATTAATTTCGACCTTTGCTTTAATTTATTCCTTAATTTGTACAGTATTCCGATTGCTGGGGCAATTTTTCTTTTTACATTTGCAATATGGTGGTTCCATGTTAAATTGCTTTGGAGAATTATTCCCAAGTATTTTACTGAATGAGTTTCATACACAATGTTTCCATCTATATGCACATTAAAGTTGTTGTTGATACTCAAGGAATGTGGCCTAAATCGAATTAAATTCGTTTTAGTAGGATTGAGTAATAATCGATTTAATCTCGCAAATTCAAATATGAGTGACGCATCTCTTTCAATTTGAGTTTTAAGTACCAAATCATTCTTATATGGATACAATACACACACATCATCTGCAAACATGCACAGTTGACCGCTTAGGCCGAGGTTTTTTATATCATTTATATAAATTGAGAATAATAATGGTCCTAGTCCACTTCCTTGAGGTACACCATATGCAACAGAACCAATGAAACTTTCCGCATCTTTTATTTTAACATACTGTTTCCGATTTTTAAAATAACTTTCAAACAACAAAAGCTCACGACCTGTGCCACCATAGTATTTAAGCTTCTGTATCATTATCTGGTGATCTACCAGTTCAAAAGCCTTAGAAAAATCAAAAAACACTCCAGCAACTCCAGAAAACCCATCGTCAAGACCTTTACAAATAGCTTTTACAACAGTAAGGACAGCATCTTCTGTGCCACATCCTCGTCTAAACCCGAATTGAAGATCATACAAAAAATGATTATCCTCCATATAAGCTATAAGTTTATCATATAATATTTTTTCAAAAACTTTGTCAATTGACGAAAGAACAGCAATTGGCCTATACTTGTCTACAGTAGAGACATTTGTTCCTTTAGGTATTGGTATCAGCTTATGAACTTTCAATTCATCAGGATAAACTGAACTATTTATCATTTTATTGAAAATATCGCATAAAATTGGTACAATTTCTTCTCGACATTCCTTAACATATTTTGGTGAGATATTATCATAACCTTTACCTCTCTGGATCTTGTGCCCCATCCCTGGTAATGTCAGTGAACTGTGGCATAGTATACATATAAGGTTCTGCCTCATTCCTAGTTATGATCATTTTTAATCAACTTCAAATAAGTTTTTGAGTCTCTTTCGTGAACGTTACCGTTCACTGGCTGTTAAAATCGCGCCGAAATTCTGGAGAGGAATTGATTGCCTCTTTTACCGTTTGAGTGTATTAAGGATTCTTTTTCTAATCAATCTTATTGGTTTTCCTAAAGAGGGTGCAGTCTTGCAGTTACGATCTATTGTTCACAAATACCAGAGATGTGCGCGTGAGTGTTTTCTGGCTTACGTCACGTAAAGCAAGTTTACACACGAACCTTGTTTAATCACGCAATTTCACGCACGCAAAACCAAAAAAAAAAAATTCTCAGCATCAATCACGGTTGCATTGAAATAAAATATAAAAGTATAAAAAGTTTATTTCACATATATACATAACTACATACATCTGTGATCGGAAACGATAAAAGTCTAAGGGCCTATTTCTCACCTGCGAACTTTGTCGTTTGTTCGCACATTTACATTGAAAGCAAAAAAACAATATTCAATATTTTGTTTTTGCTTTCAATGTAATTGTGCGAACGAACGACAACGTTCGCAGGTGAGAAATAGGCCCTAGGTCTTAAAACATAGTTTCGAGAATGCTGTATTTTGAAGGTAGAACGACTTTTTTGAAAAAATCGAAATGGGCAATTAAGAAGAATTTTTGTGATGAATTAGAAATTTATATTGAAGAATTCATGCAAGATTTAATAAAAGCATGAGTTCTAGGACATCTTGGCGCTTATTGCGAATTGTGTAGAATTTTTATTAAGAATCATTTGAATTATGTTTTGTTTGTATCATTGTTGGAGACATGGAGATTTTACATAAATAGAACTTGATATTTATGTGAAAGTTAGTAGAATATTGCAGCATTCGTAACTGCATTTTGCCTTAAGTCGACTTATGTTGCTATCGCTTGTCAGCTTAGAAAATTGCATTAATAACTAATTGAAGGAAAAATGTGTGGACGTTTTTTTGCAATTCAAAGTCTTAACTTTTTCGTAAAATTTAGTGAAACTGCCATGAAATGGTGCTCACCCACTATCACGAACGAAAGTTTTTTTTTGAATCCCACTTTTTTTTAATCATGCGTGACACGAAATTGCCACGGAAATCGCACATCTCTAATAAATATCACGGCGTTAGTGCTCCTGCACTTAGTGGCGGCTGATCACCTTAACTATAATAAGTCTAAAGATAAAAGAAGTACATGTTGTTCCGTAATAACTGCCTACATACTAAACTATATATGGATATATTTTTTTTAGCGACAAAAATAGTAATTCACAAATACCTACACATTGCAGGACGAGCGCAAGCATTCCCTTGGATCTACTGAATAATTTTGGTGATACATAATTGTTTGTCTCCTGCAGAATTTAAGGACAGCTACATTGCAGTGGTGCCAGTTAAAAGCAATTGAAACGGTTGTAGGCTAGAAGTTGTTATCGTGTCAACGTACTTAGTCCAGCGGCTTGTATAATCCACAAAAATATCTACATGAGTCATGACTAATTGCGATCCGAATGTCGATGATTAAAAGTGAAACTAAGCAAATACTGCAAGAAAACCGTCTTAAACGAACGCATTAAATATGAAGCAGAAACCCGAAAATTTGATCCAAAACCTAAAAAAATAATGTATGTTTTGGTAATAATCATCATTTTTATTCAACAATTGTATAGAAAAATTTATCAAATAGACAAAATAGTGCAAAAAGAGCAGAATAGCTTGAAATTTCTTTGAACGGCTCCTTAATATGCTTTCTGCTATTAGATGGTTCCATAAGACAGTTTGAGGCATGAAAATTTCGTAATATTTATACTGTGAATCAATCTTATTACAAAGATTGTATATTCTATTCATTTAAATTGAGAACATGAGTGGTTTTCTTATTGAAATGTTTTTACTTTATTAGTTCGAATTTAGTTTATTTAGTAATGCTCATTCCTGCAACTTTGTTAAAAGCCCGGACGATGTACTTTAATAACTCAACACAAGAATTCTAATTGAATTCTCATACAAAGTGCTGCTGCTTTAATAGCAGTCTTAAACGTTTATAATTAATGGTTGTATCAAATAGTGATGTAAAATCTTAAACGTTTACAATTAATGGTTGTATGAACTAGTAGTATGATACTTGTAACAATTAGTATTATAAAGTACGGAGTTGTATTTATCAACTTCCGTTAAATTCAAATATTAGGTACATAGTTTTATTTAAAATTATAACTGAAATGAGTCTGATAACTGTTCTGTATTTAGAAGCTGCTTCAACTGATGAAAGATGAAACTTTGAGAAGCAAATGATGAGGTAATATGCCAGGCAGTATTAACGTGGCCAGTTGATTTGTACGAAAGCAATTAGCTCTGAGTTTGATTTTGCATTGTCCAATTCAAGTCAGGCTGATTTTACGCGTGCGCTCAACCTATCATTATAGTCAGTAATGAAAAGCTCAGCTGACAATTATTCATGGCCTGGGGCCGAAGTGATTTGGTTGCTGATGAGAGTCGTGGTCTATGTGAAACAGTCACAGTATATACCCCAGCCAGTAAGTCCTCAACTTTACTTTTCTTGTCTTCTTTAAACATTTTTTTCTCAATTTTAAACAATTAAAATCGCACTCAAGCCTGATAAAATTATTTATAATTAATGTTATTAACATTATTCACCCTAACGAAAATTGCATCCATCGGCACAGAATTTAACAATAATTTCCTGTTTTTGTTGCTAGTGTTGTGTTTTTCTATTTGATTTCCGGTAATTTTCAAAAGTTGTTCGCTTAGGAAATTTGAAATCACACCTCGGTGTTTGCTGGGTATGCGCTGTAATTAAATAAACACGTGCAACTTTGTGTACATACAAATAAAATCATGTTCCGAAAGCATTCCTCAAAATCAACGATGTATAACACTGGAGTGTATTATGTTGTTGTTAAAATAGAATGTTTGTTTTGCATCCACTCACATTTAATGGTCAAGTGTGTGAATGAATGCCGTATTATTTTTCCAGGACACCGTGTAACGATAATGTGAACAGCGTTTAAGAAACCAGATCGAGCCTGTAACGCTTCAGTGGTTTTTGAGCGGTGTTTAGTTTTACTTGCAGTTTTTTTTTATCTATGCCAAATTGTGAAACTTTTTGAAAACATTGCAGGTATCTAGTGATAACGTTTTGACGACATTTTAGGAAATACAGTGAACTCGCGGTAATGTGAACTTCCACAGTAGAGAACTATCCACTAATGTGAACATTCATTTTCTTATGTGAAAACTCTCTGAATTGTGAACAACATTTTATGGCTCTAAATAGTGAACAACAGTTTTTTTTTGTAGAAAAACAACTCCCAACAATAAAATAAGCTCATGTTATAAATGACGTTCATATAAAACCGAACATTTGTGTTGCTATGTGTAACTCTCAAATGTTTTATAAACTCTTCACGTTATTTTTTCTTAGTTTTTTTATAATCTCTTGTTGTTATTTCATATTTTAACACTGGCAATGGCATTCATGCGTATTTATATACATACATAAAGGGTGTTCTTTCGATGTATAGAACTTTAAGTTGCAATAAAACAACGATGGATTATTCGATTGATATGAATTTTATTTATCCGAAAGATAATCTGGCATTACATTTTAATATGATTTCTGGCATATAGTCCAATCTGAACGTCCAATTTTCGATGACTTTTTGCAACATTTGTGGCCGTATATCGGCAATAACACGGCGAATGTTGTCTTCCAAATGATCAAGCGTTTGTGGCTTATCCGCATGGACCAATGACTTTTGTTGTGAGTTAATAATAACAATAACAACAACAAGCGAAAGTTGATCAACAGCACAATTGGCTAATAAGCAAAAAACAGTCAAGCTGAAAATAGGTCAACAAACTGATATTGACGAAAATAGTGCAATAAACTGATATTGCAGCCCATGCAATAATCAGAATTAATTGTCAGAGCAGTGGGTTTTGCTGACGGTGTGATTATGAACAATGGGAAAAACAATAACAGCAGACACCAGTAGCAGCAACAGCAAATAGCAGCGACGGCAAGTAGCAGCAACAGCAGCACGAGCAGAGACCCAGCACAATTGATTGATATAAATAGAGTTAAGTTTTAGAATAAGACAGGACTTGATTGGCATAAATAAAGAAGTTCAAAGTATAACCAAAACCGTCAGTCTTTTCCTCACACATAATATAATAAATGAACCTGCCATACACCAAACACAGGGTCCCTGAACGGCTCAAATAATAAATAAACAAATAACTAAATAAAAGACTGTCTGCGATCTCCACGGAGCCCTCCAGGCAGTATGACAAAAGTAAGGAGTATCCTGCGATTCCTAAGGGACCCTCCAGGATAATTCTAAATAAAATATTAATTAATAAAATTTAACCATAACATTAATGGCGCAGCCGGTAGGATAGCCCCACAGAAAGTAGTCTAGCGATGTTAAATCACAAGATCTTGGAGTCCAATTCACAGGTCCAAAACGTGAAATTAGGCGGTCACCCAGCGTGTCTTTCAATAAATCGATTGTGGCACGAGCTGTGTGACATGTTGCGCCGTCTTGTTGAAACCACATCTCCTGTACATCATGGTTATTCAATTCAGGAATGAAAAAGTTAGTAATCATGGCTCTATACCGATCACCATTGACTGTAATGTTCTGGCCATCATCGTTTTTGAAGAAGTACGGACCACTGATTCCACCAGCCCATAAAGCGCACCAAACAGTCAGTTTTTCTGGCTGTAATGGTGTTTCGACACACACTTAAGGATTAGCTTCATTCCAAATGCGGCAGTTTTGTTTGTTGACGTAGCCATTCAACCAGAAGTGCGCTTCATCGCTCGATGCGCGATAGGTATTCAGCACAGAACCATTATTTTCGAAATAATACTGCACTATTTGCAAGCGTTGTTCAGGCGTGAGTCTATTTATGATGAATTGCCAAACCGAATTGAGAATAAATCACTTGACAGCTGTTAAATCGGTCGCCATCTTGAACAGCAATGCCAACTTAAGGTTCTATACATCGAAAAAAAAACCCCCTTTAGTAACCTAGAACGCATACATATTTCAAGAGAAAAGTGTTGTTTCTGATATTGGTCCATATAAACCGGGTCTAAATAGACCAGTATGTCTAAGATCTATTAAAAATTGCATATTTAAAACTTTTAGCTCTCGTCATACACAAATGTAGTTTGAGGCAGTTGTACAAATTCAAGGCTTATATGTATATAGCCAAAATATAATGCAAACCTATATTCAATGTCTTGCAGGCCAACTAAGAGAACTGTTGGAGCTAAAGAGTAAAGCTGGTAATAAAATAAAGACAATAAAATGCGTAAAATGAAAGTTTCCGATAGTGATCCATACATATGTATGTATGTTGCCCAAGGTGACAAAATGGTAGAGATACCTCTGTGAAGCTCCGGCCCTGACGAATGTAGAATTCTTATGTTTTCCAAATTTTCCTTAGGCTTAAGCATATAAAACAAATGAATTAAAATTTTGTGTTGAGTCACTTTCGAACTGGATGTGCGATTTATACAGAAATCAAATACGACCTTGCAATGGCACTCGACTTGCGCTAACAAGCCTAATGAATAACCTTATTGAGGCAACAATTATTAAAAAAAAAAGTACAGTGCAAATGAGAAAACGTTTTAATTTTACGAATGCCCACAAAAACGCACCTAATAAAGTAGAACAAAATCAATAAGATATCTCTATGGTTTTTTTTCAAGAAGGATTCCTTATTATTTTAAATGGGAAAACCTTATTGAAAAAACAACAATTAATGAAATTAAAAAGATGATTTACGTGTGTTTATATAGGAAACTAATAAAACCAATAGGGACAAATTAATAGGATAACCTAATAAAATCAATAAGAAATCCTTATTGTATACAATTTACAAGAAAACCTAATAGAATCAATAAGTTCTTCTCTATAGAATTTTTTTTTGGTACCATGCAAATCGGAAACTGAGTAAAAACAAACGTGAGTAACAAGTTTTCTTCTTGGTTTTATGTGTTTTTCTTGTTGAGACAATTAATAAGATTTGCAACATGGAAATAATAAGAAATACCCATAGAAAAATCTTCCTTTCTCTCTGCTGTGATACCCCTCAGCCTAAAAACGTTTCAAAGAGAAAATCTTATTGAATCTATTAGGAAGTTTTCGCTCTGTGCAGCAGTTCCAACTGAAATGTCATTCCAATACAGCTAGTTTTCATAATAAGTCACCATCATACCACATTTGTGGCAATAACCTTGTAAATCGATGCTTCTCCCATGAGTCAAATATACAAATATATGTCGCTTGATGATGCCGGAACAAACTTTATATTTTTTAAACTGTTTATTTACAGCGGAACTGAACTGGAATTTGCATGGGCCAACGCAAACATGTGTGTAAACGACTAAGTCCACATTTGTAATGAAATAACTTTTTAAACCGTAAAAATAAATTTTTTCTAACTCTACTAACTCTAGTTTTGATACTGCTTCAAAACAAATCTAGCAACGATTACAATAAAGACAGTGATAAAAAGACGCGTGGTGGTTGTTACGCTTCAAAGTTTTTGTAAAACTGCAACAACACTAAAGGAAACTTTATTGAGAGATGAGTAAGTGTTGTAGAATTTAAGCCTTCGTGGAATTGGTTTTGTACCATTGCCAGATGTTTCAGTGCGGTTGACGTAACGTGAACTATTAAAATTGCTTTAAAATACACTCCTTACTTTGAGCGAAACGATTTGAAAATAATGATAATAATAATGCTTCACTAAAACATGCCAAAAGCACCTGCCATCAACAACAATAACAAAATAAATTCATCTGCCTAAAAGCAGCTCGGAAACATCATTGCGGTGCGGTGATCGCGACGTCATCAGTCTTACCGTTTACCTCAAGTACAAGTAGAGACAATTAACCATCTCCCAATGCATTTGATGACAAAAAACCAAAATAAAAGAAGACACTGAACGAAGTGTTCGTTGTAATTATGATAAAATTTTAAAATAAAGTTAATTTGATTTGTCAAAAAAAGAAGAGGGAAGAACAATTGTCATGAAATTGTAATTTGCCGCCAAATGACAGTTCTACAACTTCAAGCCAGCGACCGCAATGTGCAGTGAAAAACATTTTGTTTTAAGTGTTTCGTAGCACCGCACTTACTGCTCGTTCATACGTTTGTTTGCTTATATATGTGTATATGCCAGTGTTCCCAGGTGAATATATTTCTTCCCCCCAGAAAAAGTTTAAGCCCCCCTAAAATTCAATGTGTTTCTACAAAATCCCCTTAAAAAATTTTGGTGAATATTCTGCTTTAGTTTGCGAACAGTGTTCCCAGGTCAACGTATTTCTTAACCCAGAAAAATTGTAGAACCCCCTAAAATTCAATGTTTTTCTACAAAATCCCCCTAAAAAAAATTTTGGTGAACATTCTGCTTTAGTTTGCGAACAGTGTTCCCAGGTCAACATATTTCTTCCCCCAGAAAAATTGTAAAACCCCCAAAAATTCAATGTTTTCCTACAAAATCCCCCTAAAAAATTTTAGTGAACATTCTGCTTTAGTTTGCGAATCACTATATGTATTTTGCAGTGCATATGTATATTTATTATAAATTTTCAATTTATTTGTATTCACATATTTTGAGATCTAAGTACATATTCATAGGCAGCTGGAAATTGTTGTCTGCGTATCTAGGAAAAATTAAGTGTCTTCAAAAACATGAAGAGTTTCTAAGTCTTCTTCGCCCTTTACGTTCTTTTGACATTTTCATAAAAAGAGTTTCAATTTTATGATATATTAATTTTACCAATTCTTAAGAAACGGAAGAAATTCAAAGAAATGACCCATAAGGAAAAACTTCATTCAACTCAACAAAAAAAGTACTTGAAACTAGCAGTTGCAAAATTCTGTACTTGAAACTACCAGATGAACATAAAATATTTCATTTAACTTTAATTTAAAAATCGTTAAAGTCTTCAAATTTATCAGCTGAAAAATCTTCTAACTTCTGCCATTTTAACGTTTAACCAAACACAGAAATCCCCTAAATATACCCCAAAAATAAATTGTTTCCCACTAAACTTTCTCCGAAAGAATTTAACACCCCAAATTCACCCCTTAAAGGAAAGAAAAACCCCTAAATCTAGGGGGAAACCCCCTAAACTGGCAACACTGATATATGTATGATTTTTTTTTAACTTAAAAATCGACATCATGTTTTACACCGTACAAACAACAAACATGTCTTACGAAATTTCGGTTGGTTAACTTTGCGTTAAATTTGTTTTATACTTTGCTTTTTAGATTCTTGTTTAGATGGAAAACTCTTTAGTTGCTGTTTCTCTATTATAATTTTATTTAGTGAAATCTCAACCGTAATTATTTTAGTAGTGAGAAGTTTATTTGAAGAAAATGTGTTCCCATTTTAAGTAATTTGAATTAATTTTTTGCATGTCATCAAATTATATTAGAATTACTTTGGTTTGTACTTTGAGTCGATATGAGAATCCTGAAATTTAAACGCTACGCTTTTAGTTCTAAAACACGCCTGGCGAATTTGGGTATATTTTGTGTTCGCCTGTTGCGAACTATTTACAGAATTTTACTGCAACAAACATTTACACAATTTTATAAATTTTTTTGTGTTTGCTGTAGTTGTTTTCCGTTCAGCAGGAATTCGTAATACCCAAAGTCAATGTTAGTGAAGCTTCTCGGTGCGACCTCTATAATTAGGAATACATTTTTTCGGGTTCATTAAGGTAAGTTAACTCGGTAATACAAAGTAGCACGACTTTGTGGGATGAAAATATTATGAAATTCTTTCCGAATTCAAAGTCTGTAGTGCTATTCAGTAACTTTTATCGATCCGACAATCGTTGTTCTCGTCGATACATTTTGTCGCTTGCAGTAACGATAGTTTCATTCTGTAGCTTATTTTTAACGATATTATATATCGATAGTTTTCTATTCTCCCAAATTCATTTCATATGACAACTCTGCCCACAAAATGTCAAAATAAGCGAAAATCATGAAGAGGAATAGAAAAAAAAAACAATTTGTTTCGCGCCCTGCAATATATTTTAAATGCAACGGCTTATGGATGATTGGATGGATTTCAGCGATTGTCAACTCAAAAGGATTGTTCAAGTCCCGAAGAGTACGCCCATCAACTGTTGGAGGGTCAAAACCATGATCATCTCTTGCAAAATCATACGACAAATATTCAAAACCCGTTTCCAACACAAAACACTACAAAGTACAACAAAACACAATAATGTATCGTTAAAATAAAAAACAAGAAATTTTTTGTCGGTTAATTATCGAAGATATTTTACAAAATGCAACAGCTGATTGTAGTCCACAGCGAATATCGTTAAAAAGTGCCACTGAATAGCAAATTCGATAAAATATCGCTACAATTATTTTAACGATACGATTATCGTAATAAAAGTTACTGAATAGCAATACTGTTGTACGTATTTTTCATGTTTGCAGGGTATTATTTTGTGTGAAGGGTCATATTCTGTTTTAGCGGTACAAAAAACTGAATTAATAACGAACGGAAAAATCTTAAGTCTAATTTTTCCTATTTCTTTACTAATTTCTTATTAGTTATATTTTTCTAATAATTTCACTCATACCCTCAAATCATTATAATTTCCTTGGTTTGAAGCATTTTGAAGTCATTTGGGCTCATCTGGTGGTAATGAACGGATTCAAAATGGCCCATAACTAAAGACATCGAAAAAGTATGCTGTAAGCAATTTTAAGTCACTGCTAAATAAAAGTAAGCTTTTTGTCTACTATAGACGAGTAAAAGCCGACTTTACGCGGAAAAGTTTGCTTTAAACTTAAAACCAGAAGCAGAAGTTGTCTTCAACTTATTTAGCAACAGCTTTGCTCAAGCAAATGTCACTTTTATATGTGAAAGCTTTTTGATGTAAATTTTTTTTAATTAAATAACTGAATTAAAGATTTTTTAATAACTATTACTAATTAGAATTTTCTTCAAAATTTCACTTTTATTCAATTCGCTTTATATGTTTTTTGTTTACTAACTAATACAATCTTACATTTATGTACATAGGTGCGTGTTTACATATAATTTTTGAGAGTCATCTCATTAGAGATGGGATTTTAATTAAATTTGTAAAAACTTGTATGATAAATAACTTGGCATTTTCGAAAAATAATGTGGCACCCATTTAAAACTGATTCTGCTTAAAGTCAACTTTAATTTTGACTATAGTTAGAAAAAAGTTAGCAACATGTTTTAAAATTTAAATTGTTACTAAAAAGACGCAACTTTAGTGGTTGACTATAGTTAAGGCCCAATATACCCTGCAAGAACAGTGTCGGTCATATGGATTCATACATCAGGGTTTCTATCATTTTTTTAAGGGCAAAATGAAAAAACTGATGTAAACATTCGTGTACGTGTGAGTTATTTTTTTGACCAGCGTTACCACCTCAGCAAAGCGATCATTCAAAATATTTTTTGCAAAATGCCCACAAAATTACATGCAATGCTATATTTGTTTCTTTATTACTCATTAAAAAAAAAAAGAGTTTTTTCGAAAAATTAAAAAAAAAAACTATACAAGGAGAGCAGAATAAATTATTTTAGACATATTTAGATAAAATTAAGAGAAATACAGTAGTCAGTAGCAGTTTTAACAATAGAAGACTGAATCATATGGACAAATATTCACATCACTATGTTTTT
Source organism: Sturmia bella (assembly GCA_963662145.1). Taxonomy (NCBI): domain Eukaryota; kingdom Metazoa; phylum Arthropoda; class Insecta; order Diptera; family Tachinidae; genus Sturmia; species Sturmia bella. The sequence continues at coordinate 56,670,380 of OY759169.1, read as the reverse complement.
TCAAAGAAAACAAACCAAATGCATCTATAAAAACATTAATGCATAAACGTAGTTCCAAATGAAATTACCAAACTAATACGGGAAAATCAAAATATTAAAAAAATCATTGTAATGGCAACGCTGAAACCTATAAAATTGCTTTGCATGTGTTAGTAAATAAGCTGTTACCTTGTTAGTTTCCATCAGCCATTTCTTGCAGGGATAGTTACTAAGTTTGCTTTAAAGTTAGTTTAGCGTCATTAACTACCTTCACATGATGAAAATCCGTAGGAATGCAGTCCTTAGAGGACGGCAGGTCTTGTTCCTCACTGTTGTTTGCTTATAATGTGTTATTTGATAAAATTGATGGTCCGGCAATAAAAAATTATTTTACTTTCTACAGCCCTAGTAGGGACTTTAATACGTTTGATGCCTGATTGTTTATTTGAAGTGCGAGGTCTTATCAAAAAATAACCGTTATTTTAAATTTTCTCAAAAATTATTTATTTATATTAGTTCAGGTCCAAAAAAAAGACCTTTTTCAAATAGTTTCTGTCTTTTTCAGCTGTCTATATCGTAGTAACTTATGGTTGCAAAGAAAAGTAAAAGAGTTGCAAAACGGAAAAAATGTTTACTGTGTTAAAAGTTTATTTGAACATTTCTGATTCTCATTTTGGTCATGGGAATTATGGAATAAGTAGTTAAGTTTCAAACATACTTTTAAACATTTTTTAAGTCTACTGATGAGTTGATTAGCACCAACGAAATGTCGGCGGCATATAGACAACTGAAAAAGACAGAAAACATTTGAAAAAGATCTATTTTTGTACCTGAATCAATACATTTCAATAATAAGAAAAGCAAATAAATAATAAAGTTCATATGTGATTATTAATTTATTCATCAACAACTATCTTCAAAGTAATCCCACTCAGATATAATACACTTATGCCAGCGTTTTTTTTTTTCAAAATTCTCGAAACACTTCTGAAATGCGCTTTTTGGTATCGTAGCACAACGACTTTTTTTCATCTGTGTCTTGAGTTTTGGGAAGAGAAAAAAGTCATCGGGGGCCAAATCCGGTGACTAAATTGGTTGAGGCATATTAACGGTTCTGTTTATGGCCAAAAACTCACGCACAGGCATTGATGTGTGAGCTAGTTCGTTATCATGGTGCAAGATCTATGATTATTTTTTCCACAATTCGGTGCGTTTCTGACGAATTGCTTCGCGCAAACGGCGCATAGCTTCAAGGTAGTATTCCTTATTGACCGTACGACCTTGTGGTAAAAATTCATGATGCACCACGCCATTGCAGTATAGGAAAACAGTGAGCAAAACCTTCACATTTGTCTGAACTTAACGTGCTTTTTTTGGTCTTGGCTCTTCTGAACACTTCCATGGGGATGATTGGACTTTGGTTTCAATGTCATAGCCATACACCCATGCTTCGCCTTTTTAAGGTGATTTGGATGATGGATCCGACGATGCTCAACAGCTCCTGAGCATGTCCATGCGACGTTGTTTTTGCTTAAAATTTATAAATTTTAGAACAATCTTCGCTGCCGTACATTTCATGCCTAAAACATCCATAAAAATTGCTTGTCATGAGCCGAACGATACGCCAATGTCATCAGCAACCTCTCTGATAGTGATTCGACGATCATCCACAATCATTTTCTTCACTGCTTCAATGTTTTCATCGGTTGTTGACGTGCTCGGGCTACCAGGACGGTCATCGTCATTTACATCTTTCGGCCTTCCTTAAACAGGTTATACCACAATTGAACTTGTGTTCTGCTCGCCAAACGTCACAGTCAATATTTCAAATGTCCTTGCGAATTTAATTTCTTTTTTTACACAAAATTTAATACAGTTTCTTTGATCCATTTTTGCGAATAGTAAAAATTCGAAGAGCACACCAAAACAGGACCAACTTTTTTTTTTTATCTGTTAAAAACAAACTGACAATCCAAAATGGCTGATATTGCCCCTATATAGTTTGTTGATCAGACCTCGTATAATATATATTGTGTGTTAATCTTTGTTTTATACTTAAAACTATGTACTATCAAAATAAGTATTTTTGTCATTTTGTTTTATTTTGGTTCAATTTTCTTTTGTAATTTTTGGGTTTTTTTTTTTCAATGAAAACGTCAAGTGGTATTCAAGCGGGTTGTGGTAGTCGCAAACTAAATATAGGTTTAAAGAATATACTTTCACCTTTTTCCGTACTATCGTGTTTTTCGGATTCCGTTTGATGTTCAATTGTTATACACCAAATCTAAAATATGGGGAATTAAAATTTAATACATGACACCCTCTGTGGGTACATTTCATAGTTATAGGTTGTAAAAACATCATTTACCAAAAACAAAGATCTACTCAATTTAACTAAATAAGACCACAGTCCGTTGTTGATAATGGTTCTGGAGGAATCATAATTTCAAAGAGATCAAGTATGAAAAATTTTGGTTATTTTTTTCTTAAATTTTCAATTGCTTTCAGCAGCATGCCAATGAACAATACTGCGAGTATTTTTGCCAAAACTCTTGTCCACCTCAATTTTGATATGTTGCTTCTTTGGTAGTGTAAAAATGTTAAATGTTAATTCATGACAAGAAAAACTATAGACCTTGGACGCTGAAAATTGATTCTGAGCCACTATGTGTCGACTCAAACAGTTCGTATAAAGAGATACTTGTTTTGTTGCAATTATCTTTTTAATGAAACTCACTGGCTGAAGAGCTTGTAACAACAACAAGCAACAAACACCATTTATTTCAATACGAAATAAAATGTTTGCCCAAACAACTGAAGCGCAAATTATGATCTCTTCATCAAACCTCTTAAAACTGTAAGTCAGGCGTTAATGTAAAAATTACTGTTAAATGGCCAGCACGCCGAGTACTCATCACCATGTAACTAATGACTGATTATTCTTGAACACCGAAGCAGACTCAATTACACTGCAAATCAGTGTTACGATTACGAAAATATTTTCCACTACAAAAAAAAAGTTTTTAACATTCATTGTTCACAAATGCAGAACGGTCAATGTTTGCAATACAAACAACACTTGTGGCCAACACAACATCTCAACAACATGTTTGTGCGCAGCGCATCTGAACGTGTATGAAGTACACAGCTTGCTGTGTTAATTAATTAGAATATTTATTAGCCTTACATAATTACACCAATACATGTCTGAAGGCAAGCAAATATGTTTTTATGTATGTTGGTATACATACGTTTTCTGTTATTTCGTAACTTTATGAGCATTTTATTGTTTAAGTCCATAATTATATAAAATTTGAATTAATAATGGTTCCATTGTAAACAAAAGCACTTCCGCGTTTTCTATACATAACATTATTTAGAATATTAAAACAGTTTGCGCAATAGATTAAAAAGTATATTTTAGGGAAAATAAACAACAATCAATAATCTGATGTGAATTTTAAATTCAATTCCTAAAAGCTAAGGTAACCGAAAAGAGTATAACATACTATATATGGAAGTACACACATACATATGTATGTATGAAAGCTCTTTTTAAAATTTATAATATTAGATGCCGCTAGGTGCACCCAACATTACTTTTTTTCTAATAAGGCAATCTATATATAAACACACACACACACACACACACACATATATATATATATATATATATATATATATATATATATATATATATATATATATATATATATATATATATATATATATATATACATATATATATATATATATATATATTATATTCATCGGATTGATCTAATGGCATAATTTCTTCAAGAAGTATGATGATATCTGGCCACACATAACCTTAGAAAAAGAATTAGCAAAGAATATGCCAGTAGGCTTGGATCATCACAGAAGACTGCTTCTAGACCAATGCAGGGTAGCCATATGGCACACAAAAATAGCTGATGTTGAAATCTGCAAATAACATTCTAATAACTAGTTAGAACCCAAAAAATATCTTTGGCGCAGTAGCAGATATTATTTCAAGTTCGAAGATTGGTTGCTTGCTTGCGGGTTGGCTAGCTCCTCGCGGACAATTCTGATAGCACATAAACTTTATCAATCGGACAGTGAATGATTCACTAAGAAATTTAAAATTGTTGAACTACACTATAGTTGTAGTTTTATAATGTAATATTTACTATTTCAACAAATGACTAAAGGCCATTTACTATGTAGTAAGGTAAACAGTGAGATTTTCAGCGTGAAGGCGCTGCTCTATTATATGTATATTTGTCTTGCCCTATAACTTGGCACAGCAATACCATACCAGACTATGGGCGCTTCTTTTGTTGCCTGTTGATAAATTCCAGACAGTTGTCCATATCTTTTAGTGGTAGTCGGGCACCGGATAAATCCAGTACGTCTGCAACTACGTTTCCAGATATAATAATGTATTTAGATACGCTATCTCATTCAGAGAAATCCGGCACTTACAAAGCGATCTATTTGATGTAGCCCTGCTATCAGTACAGACTTAGATATGTATGGCGTTAATTCTGTTGTACCTCATCCAATTCACCGCTCTCTTTATCGCCACAACTTCGGCCGTCTGTCACTCATTAGAGACGATGAACAGTAGTCGATGATCTTCGGGAGGTGCTTTAGCCTTCGAATTGTTCATCCTAAGTTCACATCCTTCTATATTCCTTCTGCTTGAGGACGTACCGCCAAGCTCATGGCAGCTTCTTTGACCTTTAGATGACAGGGGATGTGTGCATTATTTTTGTTTTTTCCGATGCCCTCTACCATTCAAGCGCCCCATACGTTATTATGGTCCTTACAATCATCCTAAAATGACAAAAGAAATTTCGAAGACTTAATCTCCAGGGCTGGGCAATGTCCGCTCGGGACAAGTGAAAGGCAACTGCTGCCTTACTGGTTCTTGACTGAACATTCTTTTGCCATATCAATTTGGAGTTTTGCTAAGTGCCAAGATACCTCGCTTTCTCCTACATTTAAATTCAAAATTAAAGTTAAAAGTTTAAATGGTGAAGTAAAAATAAGTAATTTTGTTTTCTTCGAGTTAAGCTGAGACCACTGTTGGTGCTACCCCTGCTTATGAACGTTGATGCAGATTGCGTTCGCTGTAAAACAATTGCAAACTCTTTACCCATAACCACCACAGCAATGTCATCAGCATATGCCACTGCTTTAAACATCATGCAGTATAGTTCTACTAGTAAAGAATTCAAGGCAATACCCTCCGCCTGTGGAGTGCCCCTATTTACCACTCTGCAGATGGTGGCGCGCCCCATACCAGAACTTATGGCTGCAGCAAATTCTGCACAAGGCCCAGCATCGACTGCTCTGCAATCTCCCCCTACAACAGCGTTGTTTTAGAGGGAGATGGCATGCCTCTATAGTAGGAGGGCAGTGAGTCTCCCAGCTGAGATTAACTGTTGCCCAATATTCTTATTGAACGACAGAAAACGTGACCTTGACAATGCCGAAAACTAGGTACATATCCGAATATGTACTGAGAGCAAGGCTGCGATACATGTGCCAGCATATGCAAGAATTTCGTACTTAGAACTTGTTTGGGTACTTTGACAAAGAGTTGTGGCCGGGAATTTCGCAGTGGATAAAGTTTTAGCCGTTTACATCAAACGGGCATAAAGTGAAATATGTTAGCAGCTGTAAGCAGGAAACTGATTGTAAGGTGTGATTTTGGGAGAAGCTTAGCCGCAGCATATCCACACATATTTCGTAAACTTTAATGGCGACTTTTACAAGGCATCGTGATATAGGGATATATTCAAGGAGATAAAAGCTACAGTATTTTAAAATAATATTCATTAGAACTCAAAATATCCTAAAGTTGTGGTTCACCACATTTCCTCTCCTTCGCCGTGCTTATGAAAGAAAAAGTGTAGCAGTGAGTATATAATTTGAAAATGTTTCAAAACTAAACTCTAGAACGCTTTATTGCTTGCTGGTTGGGTTGTATTGTTTTACGTAAACAATATTTGTGAAAAGAAAGATCCTTCTGCAAAATGTCAAAATTTTTTAACATTTACTTTTCCACAGCAGCATTATTTTGAATACTTTCAACACGCATGATTTTGAGTTCGATAAAGTGAACACAATAAACAAAACTGTTTTGCCTTTGAAACATCAACTTCACTATAAATTCATAAGCTGCTGCAAAACTTCATTTAGCACAAGCGCTAAGGATGAATTTAAATGATATTGAACTGAAGCAAAACTGATATTATAACAACCAAGGACCACTTAATCGGGTGTATGTTATACCCTCACCTCTTCTCTCCAGTTGAAAACAAAAGTCTTCATTAAAAACCAAAATACATATAATGTTTAAAACACACAAACAAAACTCCTGCAATTCCTACTTCAGTTGTTGTTTCATATTTTGACTTTGAGCAAGAATTAATTTAATTCTGATTGCTGAAGACCCAAACAATATTGCTTTTGAAGATTTTGAGAGCTTCTAGTGCTTCGTAGTTGTATACAATTAAACGGTTTCTGCTTGTTTCAATTATATTTCTACTCAACATTTGCTTTGCTTGTTATATATCCTTTAAACAACTCATCAGGCTTATAAGTTTATTCAATCAGCATCCTCTACATGCAGTTCTCTGTGAATTAAATCGATTTCAAAAATCATAAATAATAACTTCTATTTAAGTTATTCACAATGAGCGAGTACTCAGCTACACTGTTAATTGAATTCAAGGAAAAAACACTTGTTCTTAGTGAAAGCAGAATTTCGCTTTGTAGTTTAATATGGCGCGTTAAGAGCTGGCGTTTGGCCGCTATTGTTTGTAATGAATTTGACTTATAAAGAAGAAATGCAAAAGGTGAAAATAAAACCAGTGATGCTAACTTTTTGTTATATTGTAGAATAATAAAAAGGATGACATAGAACAGGACTATGGTTGTTTTGGAGAAACAACCTATTGCCTATTGTTTGAGTATATGCTAAGCACTCCTGCCGCTTTACCTGAGCATTACGATGCCCGCGAGAATTAAAATGACTAAGTGGTTTTGCTTGGTTCAAGTTTAATTCTAAAATTTATTATGATTTATTACTAGCTTATATACTAAAATTGATTCATTCATTCATACCAGTCATTCATAGCAATCAGCATAATTTCATTTTATTGATTTCACACGAATTATGATGACGCTTAAAATTAATTAAAATTAAAATATTAAAATTGCTTATGTCTATGTGAAAATAAAAAAGAATGTTTGCAACTGCACTGAATAAGTAAAAGAATACTAAATTTAAATTACAGTGGCGTACATAAGTATACGTACACTACAAAATTTTGTGGAATTCATAGCAGTAGCAGCTACACAAATCTCAATGGGAGTACAGTGAGGTAAAAAAAAAGATTTTTTTAATAAGTCTCGAGCTTCTGAGCTCTACCCCTGTAGAATGGATTTTTCTGAATACGAACGATTGGTGCCGTTTCAAGGGTGAGTTGGAAGTAGTGGGTATAAATATAACCTCTTAGTCTCATCAATCATTTATTACTGAACTTACAATTCGTACTTGTATCCTCCGACCAAACGAAGGCTCAAGTATTGCTTAGAAATAAAACTATGAAGAAAATTAATTTTCGGATACAGCCGTTGAACCAAATTAGATCTTTCCTTTGGCAAGTTTGTTTGCAATATGTAAGCGAAGACCATTGAACTACCTGCGTGTTGCAATTTTTTTTGTCGTTTTTCTAAAATTTTAGCACAACTAGACAACACTATATATGACTATTTCTTACAATTTTGCTCACGTTTTTCTACGCAACCGCTTAAAAAGATCACAATTTAAAAAATTCTCAACTCCTGAAAGTTTGTTTTCAAATGCTACTCAAAAACTAAAAATGCGAAAGTTCCCAAGATGTACCAGGTACTAAAATTTTAAATCAACTGAGTCGAATTCGCATATAAAAGTTTTGGAAAACCGAAAATTTCTAGCAGGTGACAGCGAACTGAATTTTGATATGCATACATAATTCGTACACACACAGAACCATTTTGTGACTGAATATTTTCCAATTAACAAAACTTCACAGTAGAAATACTTCCAGAAGAAATAGCACACAAAAATTTTGTTAGCTCATAAACGCCTTGAGCGATTTCGATGAGTCGTTGCAACTCCAACAGGTATCGGGCAAAACCAGAAAATACCCAAGAAAATTCCCGAAGTATGCCTAAAAACATCGTCAAGCAAATTAATTTTCTAATTTTCTGCAGAGTGATTTTATGAAATTTTATGTGTTATTCGTTATGTATAACAAGAGATGTAAGATGTATTTCTTATCGCTAGAGGGCGTAAAAAAGTATAAAAAATTTCCTCTTCTTAGCTAATCAACCGATTTTCTTGAAATGTCGTAGGCAACTTGTTAAGTACTCATCCCATTGTGCAATCGAATTCCGTCATTACATTCTTTCTGGCAAAATGTAAATTACATACATACATACACTACCGGTCAAGCAGTCATAAAATACATACATTCATACACACATTACTGCTAAAGAGATTTATTCCTTTAATTTATAATGCAGTTATAATATACCTATCGACTGAAACACATGGTAATTTTTCTTCATAGTTGTACAAAGATTAAATGTAAGAATTGTTGAAATAAAGAATTGAATTAACAGTAAACTGGCAGCTTAAATTAATTAAATCTATGCAGCTTTAACACAGCTGAAGTAACCTCTTTAGGCCCTTCCTATATACTTCTTATCCCTCCTATAACTTATTAGCTAATCAACCCGTCTCTCTTAAAGTTTGACATGAAATTTGTTGGATATGCTAACAGATCGTAAATTATACATATATCATATCGAGAGAGGGCATAAAATTTTCAAAAATGGCATTAAGTAAACGCGTTTACTTAAAGCCTCCGGACTTATTGAAGGTAGCACCGAAATTACAAAAATATACCTAAATGTACAATGTAAGTAAATGAGATATAAAGCTTTTTTGAAACTTTGAGCTTTCACATGATAAAATGGCTAAAAATAGAATTTGGCTACCTTTTTCAATTGGTAATTCTACATCTTTGGATCTAATGAAAGTGATACACAGTTTTCTGTTTTTTAATTACTGGAACGATAACTGACCTTCCGGATTGCATAGACTACTGCTCACCGGCCCCAACGTTCGATAAGGGTTTCAGCGTAAATCTGTCGAATGCGTCCTCAGATAGTGCCGGATTAGAACAACCAGGAGATGTAATCATGGTCGCTACGGATGGTTCCAGGTTGAGCACTGGGGACGCAGGTGGTATCTACATCCCCGATTTCAACGTAGGATCAGTTTTACGCTACGAGATAAGTGTAGCGTTCTTCAGGCCGAGGTTGCGGTGATAAGAAGGGCGAAAAGCTGAATGAGGTACCATAGGATATACGGTGGGCATATCATTATCTGTACTGACATCAAGGCCGCCATAAACAAGCTTGCGGGTGTTTATACAACATCTCAATTGATTCATGACGGCCGGATATCTCTAAATGAAATAGCGAGACATTCAGACCTGGAGCTTCGCTGGGTACCTGGACACAACGGTGTGTACGGAAATGAAATGGCAAAATCTGGTCCCCGCCTAAAGCAGGAGGATATAGACAAATTCGCTGGTCTTCCCCTCGATAATTGCAAACAGCTAATACCACGACAGCTGCTAAGCATGAGCAGGAAAGGTGGTCGAACGAGATCAACTGTCGAATATAGGGGCTCGCATGGCCCAGCTATGTGTATAAGTGAACTGTGGCTATAAACGACAATGGCGTTTACTCTGATTTTAATTCTGACTATGGCTTAAATTTGAATCGGTTCTTGGAATAAGATGCATATTTTTCATTGCAAATAAATTTTTTTGACCAGCATTAAATTTCCTAGGGCTATCTCCCTACACCCTATTTGGGTATCACAACGGGACCTTTCTAGGATCCACAGCGTAACATAACACATAATTTAAAAAAAATTTTCAATGCTTACTGAAGATAAACTGTCAAGTGTCTGGAGCTTTTTTTAAATTTGCAAATGAAAAACTGCTCCACGATGGTTGTTTGGCATAATCTCCGAAACTGCTGGAATGACTATAATCGAATTTCGTACTATGTCCAACCTAAAATAAAGACTTCATTTATAATTTTTTCGAAATGGAGAAAAATTATTTTGTCAACAAATTGGTCATTTATAAACCGATTATCAAAACTCTTTTTTCATCTTAAAAATGTTTGTGAGTAAAATGGTCATGTTTGTACATTTTTGAAATCGAATTCTAAGTTGACGCTTTTTTGACACCGAAAAAAATTTCTTTTCTTTTTCGAAAGCCAATAAGCTGGTATACTTTTCATTTGTATGTGTATTAAGGGCAAGTCATATTATTAAGTCCACTCCAAATGCATACTACTGTGGTTCTTTAGCATTGAAATATTTTATAAGAACAAATATAGTATATTCATTTAGAGCAAGTTTTCTTTCTTTATAAAGGCATGACAAGCCAAGTCTATGCTATAATTTATCTAATCCAGCAATAGTAAGCTGCGCTACGAATACTGTTCTATAACCATATTTTGTTTAAGCGCAGGATTTTAGATTCAATCCAATTCTAATTCACGACAACCTGCAATTAAGTACAATATGTGAAATTCTCAATAATAAATCGTACAAAAATAGTTCTCATGTTCAAAAATTAAATACATATACAAAAACGTTTGAAAAGTCTGTAATTATGCGCTCACATTTAACTAGCAAAAACGACATTTAATACAAAAGGGACACCAACTGAAAGTCCTAGCAAACATCTGCTTGAATGCTTACAGAAAAAGCTTTAAATTTTGCTCTATACGTTTAGTTGAACGCTCAAATTAAAATTACACCCTCAGGGCTAAAATGTTACCTGTTACCAATAAGTGTATCCGATATTCCCAAGCAAAACTAAATGGAGCAACTGAATAACAACAAACTGCGGCAGGCAGGCTGCTCACCACCATGTGATGGTGTTAAAGCTGGTGCTGCTAAAATTCTATGAAGCACAATAGTTTTTCAATATTTCGTCTGCATTGTACCATACAAATTCCTGATTTGCAGAACGATATTTCATAAGCACACTCAGTTTCCCATGAAAACAATTTAACATTTTCTGGTACAATTTTGTTATAAAAGCTGCAACTTCTTGTTATATGAACACGTCTGTCTAGTGAACTGGTCATCAACGTTCATTTCAATGTTCATGTCTGCCATGGGAATTACTCTAATTTAATGTAATTGTCTTAGAATTCCAATTTTCGTTTTCATTTAAATATCGTTCTTAACCAAAACAAAAAAAAATTGCAAGGCAAAATTTAACGACAAGCGTACAACATACTCTTAGGTTTATGTTTTAAATACGGCATGAAACCAAAAAAATTAACAGCACCAGTAACAATTTCAATTCAAAGAATTTTAATCGATTTGAGTTAAAGCACGTCTTGCACTTTATTTAGAGGCAATTTTTTCTCAGCATATCCGACTTAAATGAACCCTTACCAGGGTTCATTCATCACCTAAATAAAATTCAGTTTGAGAGTCAAAAATTAGCTAGGCCGTTCAAAGTTTTTTAAATAGCGGCACAGTTGCTCTAAGACCCGTTTTATACTTTAAGCGTCTTATTCATAATAAATATTTTAGGTTTATTAAACTCTTATTTGACAAATTTCCCATACAAATATGTCAAATAAGAGCCTTATAAGCCTGAAATAATTTTTATGAATTAGGGGGTAAGTATTTTTGCAGTCTTCCTATCAAAACCTTCATTGAAAAACCTGTACCTGGTGTGTAAAAGCAACAAATTTTACTTTTACAGCAGCTTTTTCAATGTAAAAGTGTTTTACTAGAACGTGTTTTGCTTTCAACTGGGAAAACGCCCGGCATCAGCGGTTTTACAAGTCATTTGTTTGTGGTCTGGCAAAAATGTATTAAATTGCATTTTTTGTTTTGTGATATTTGTAAAAAGAATACAAGAACTTTAGTTAACTTCAATACATCCGAATTCGGTTATAAGAATCCGCACAACCGTGCAGTTTAAACAGACTCATTGTTTTTAGATTTTTTCTAAAAAACTCAAATGCGGAGTCAAATAATAGACAATCGATTTTGTTGCAATTTTAATCAATAAACTAAACAGAATTTGCATACATTTGGGTATAGTTGAATATAAAAAGTCATTTATTAACTACAATACATGAGATATTTCGTAGCCAGTTAAATGGTTTCTTGTCAGACAGAAAGGATTCGAATTTTCGTTTAAGCGCGCGAAAGTTCTAAGCAAATGTTCGGTAAATTTTCAACGCAGTTTCTTATATTCGACTAAGCAATTTTTTTCTTTATAAGTCGTCCGGTTATCCGAATTCGACTGGGCAATAATATTTTAATTTACAAAAAAATGGCATATTCGTAAACTCCACATCTCCTAAAAAAAAAATAGAACAGGAAGCGAAGGCTTGAACAACTTTTCAACAGTTTTCGAGTCTACTGGCCGAAAATGCTAGATGGCTATATTATGCTCTATTATGCGGACCACCGGTAGTGAAACCGGCCCACTTGGGTCCTCGAAAGGTCCCGTTGTGATATAGATGGCTAAGAAGATAGGCCAGGTACTATTAATGGACTTAGAGTAATAATTTAAATTATGATTAATTTCTCTGATCGCTTTGTATAGACAAAACTTTATCGATATTGTTTTATTAATTTTTCGATTGTTTTTGGAATGAAAAAAAAAAATCCTCTATAATATATAAAAAAAAAAAAAAAAATCGATGGCGCAATATCAAGCAAGACCACACAAGGCAATTTCAGTTGGGCAATTCTTAAGCTTGACTATTCGATAAGGGATGTAAGAAGGGGAAAATAGCTGCCTGTATACGACGATTTTCTTTTGATCTACTATTCGCTAAATTTTTCGTTAATATTCGGTTGTTCTTTTTTAGTCTCTGTTTCGGCTGGTGGTACACACACAGCTGTAGAAAATAATTTTGAAATATTAACGGTAAATAAATAGAGCAAAAAGGTGTGTATGTAAAACTATTTAAATTTATAAGACCCTATGCAGTATATTCCATAAGAATTTTATATAAAGTTATTTCCGCTTAATTGAGCTCCTCTTAATTAAGTTTCCCGCTTTATTGCACTAAAAATCATGGAACGAAATCACTCAGTAAGGTAATAAAACAGAAAATTGTTAGTTATATTGAGGACAACAGCATTCTTCCTGCCTAGCAATTCGGATTCCGCACCCAACATAACACAACTCAATCTTTAGTGAGAATTAAGAAAATAGTTAAGGAAAATATCAGTTGCAACAAATCTACAGCCATGGTGTTGTTGGATATAAAATCGGCCTTCGACTCGGTCTGACACGATGGCCTTATCCACAAATTAATCAATTTTGGATTAGATATTCGATTATTAAAATTACGTAAGAGCTATTTGGAGACTCGGTCATATAGGGTACATGTTGGTAATCATTCATCGGAAGAATATGATATTCCAGCTGGTTGTCCTCAAGGATCCTGTCTTTCACCAATACTTTATAATATATTCATGGCAGACTTTAAGTCACTAAGTGAATGATTGTGTCCTCAATATTTGCTGATGACATAGCCATACTAAGCTCCAATGTGTTGTCAGACGATATAATATACAATTTACAACGAGCACATTTACACATTAGCCATATAGTCAATAAAATAAATATCACAACCAGGATCATGTATCCATTTATAAACAGAAAATCTCTCCTCCGCATCCGGAATAAAGTTCTGATACTAAAAGTAATATTCCATGCAATTTTGTTCTATGCAGCCCCTGCCTGGCATGACACATCCAACTGTAATATACAAAGTCTACAAGTTCGCCAGAACAAACTTCTGAAAATGATCTTTAATCTACCTCCGCATTTTTTGACATCACGCCTTCACTCTTTGTCTAATGTCCAACCAGTTAAGGATAAAATAAACACCATTACTAACACATTTTTTACCAGATGTGCTCACTCTTCCTATGCACATATCAACAACTTATGTCCCTAACAGCTTACTTTTAACTACTCACATATTCATTTTGTTTAAAAAAAAAAAAAAAAAAAAAAAATATTCCCCTAATACACAAGGTTTTTGTAAATTTTTCCATATAATCTGTATGGAAATCATTTATGAAATCCATGTTAATATTAATAAGTTATATCTAAGCTGAAAAGTCAAAATTGACTAAACTCTTTACTTTATATACATACATATTAAAATTATTACTTTAGGTCTAAAAAAATAGACATTAATGCTTTCCGTTTTTCAGAAAGACAGAAAGCATTAAGGTCTATTTTTTTTAGACCTAAAGTAATAAATTTCAATTGGCTCTTATAGCGAATATATAATTAAGTTCATTATTGAATATTCAAAAACTTTTACTTTTTTATACTTTCAAGAATACAAGTTGTTGGTAACCAAAGGTCACCTGTTGTAAGGAAGTGCTATAAAAAGTAAAGGTGTTGCAAGACGTAAAATGCTTTCTGTATAAAAAGTTTGTTTGAGCATTTCTGATTCTCATTTTGTTCATGAGAATTTTGGAATAAGTAGTTGGGCTTCAAACATTCTTTTTGCTTTTTCGAGTCTACTGATGAGTTGTTTAGCAGCAACGAAATGTTGGCCGCATATAGACGGCTGAGAAAGACAGGAAGCATTAAGGTCTATTTTTTTAGACCTAAAGTAATAAATTTCAATTGGCTCTGCTAGCGAATAAATAATTAAGTTCATTGTTGAATATTAAAATTATTGTGAATTTATCATTATACTCTTGACAATAAATAAATAAAATACAAAAAAATCACTCAATATACCTGTCTATGTTGAAATACCCGTTTAATTGAGTTCCGTTTAATTGCGTCAAAAGTCGTGCATTTTAGCAACTCAATTAAGCGGAAATAACTGTATTATTGTTGTAAAATAAAAACAAGAATAAATTTTATGAGAACAAACGCTAAAAGAAATACAAAAATTGCTGCAAAAATTGTCCTGTGTAGACACGAAAGCAAGTTCAAAAGAGAATCGCCCCACTAAAAATGCTTTTTGTAATCCAGGACTAAATTATCTGAACCTAAAGTTGAGATAAAATGGCGAAGAAAATATTTTTTTGTGGCTTGCAGCAAGATTGGCTCAGTAGCATTGGCACATGCTCAGTAAACCTCGATATTGACAGTTACGATTAATACCTTTAATGAACAAAATTAAAAGTACAAAAAACAACGAGCTGATAGACATTTCTTCAGGTACCTAAGATAGGGTAACAAACAGACAAACAAGCGTGAAAATATTTTACAAATGAAGCCGCAATTTATATATGCATACATACGTCACCCGAAAAATGTTCACCCAAAGTGGGCGTTACTGAAATCGAAATGGAAAATGGTCATGTGTGCTGGATTCTACAAAAAAAAAAAAAAATCACAACGCGTCTCAAAAAAGTATGGGATGAAGAAGTCAAGGAAAAAAAGTCAGTGGTAAACAAATTGTTAAAAAAAAAAAAAAACAAATATATGTGAGAAGATAAAAACAGTCAATAAGAACAACATCGACGATGACTATGATGACGATGACGTTGCACTGATGAAGGTTTTGATATTTTAGCTTGAAGCAAAACTAATTAAAATTGGCCCAAAACAATGATCAAGTCAACATTTTTATATGGCGCAACGAGCCAGCGTTTAAGGCTCTTTTTTTTTTAATATTTTGGCTTAGAAGGCAGGGATCATAACACCATAAAAATGAGAAAAACAAAGCAGCACATCTGTGGTGTAATACTTCTTACTAAAGATGGGAGCGTGACGTGTTGCCATAATTTTTGCTCACTCTATGCGTTCGTATCAAAACTCTGCATACTCTGTTGTATTGCGCTCTATGGTATGGGTAAATCTGGAATAAAATAATTATTTACCTATAGATTTTATTGAGTGGGGGCTCATTTTATTAACAGATGTATGCTTTATAAATACGCTTTAAAACTGTGAGATTTTAGAAATCACATATTCAATATTATTTCAAGAAAATAGTAATATTATAGTGTTTTACTTTTTCCTCAATAAATCCATAAATAATGTCTTTACTAAGAGTCGCATATTTAGGCTTTCGGAATGACCAAACTGAACACTTTACCATAAATCCACAGATTTTTCAATACTTGAAAAACATGGCTTAGTACCACGAATAATAATCTCTAAGGCCAACTCAGACTATTATACTGTGTGGTAATACTTGTCAAAACTACAAATAATACGATCAGATGTGATAGTGTGAATGCAATGCGTTATACAAACGGAAAATAATACGATAAAACTTTGACATCTAGTATGACTATTGATTCCGATTATTGATTCCGTTTTGAGTCTGCGGAGAGCATTGTTTATGCGGAAATAAAATTTACAATTATTCATTCCGTTGATGCGGTATTGACGAATAATCGATTGTAATCGCAATGTCGATATTTTTCGTAGTCTTACTTACGCTCAAATTTTGCAACGAAAAGCTAACGAAACGAGCAAAATGTAGCATTTCTTTTACAAAAGTTGTTTCACTTTATTTTGTTTTCTTTTCGACAACTATTTTTATGAGAATAAAAGACAAACAAATTGCAAGTTGGAGCAGAAGTGAATTTAAAAAAAAAAATCCTGTGGTTTTAGCCAGCGCCATCCAGGAGACATAAATACATTTTTGGGTAGACTTGGCGTGGACATTAAATGGTTCCGGATCACTAATGAAAGATGCCAGTGGTATCACAACACTGTTTTTTAAATATTGTTCATCGAGGCTTATACCTTGTTCATACATGCATTTCTAATTGAGATAATATTCAGTTTATTGACATAATATTTTTTGCGTTCATACATACAAATATTGCGCTAACTCAATTAGTATTTGACAGCTGGAAAAAAGTTGTTGTTTTTGTTTTGGTAGTGAGAAAGAAAAAGTGAAAAATATTTTCAAATAAGAAAAATGGAAGAAAAACTGCCTTTTATTAAAAAGACATGTTATGACTCCATAGCGGCAATAACAAAAAGAAAGAGAAATAAAAATTTGGAAATGCTGCAATGTTTTTATTTTTATTGTATTTATTTTTATTTCTTATTATTTTGTTTTGTTTGCTTTTGTTGACGTTTATCTTGTCATTCATCTCGCATTGTATACTTTTGCTTACTAAACACATCTTTTGCAGTGTTGTGTTTCATCTTCTCTCAATGTTCAAAGCAATTTTGAGTTTATTAAGCAATAACTTTATTGACTTTTTGTATGGAATATTGAACTCAATAATGGACTTTATTGCGATTATCTCAATAAAGGCGTATGTATGAACATGGTATTAACTTGTAGTTTTATTGTAAAAGATATGGACACATTATAATAGGGGCGTAAAAAAGATATTTTAAACGAAAAAAAAAAAAATTTAAAGCTGCAAGAATATGCATAAATTTTTATTTGCCAGGAGACCTACTTTTCTTTATTTCAACTTGCTCTCTACAGTTCATCCAAATCACGTCTTCAGATTTTCATATAGCTCAAAGTCTTCTTTCTAGCCGGGTGGGTGCACCAGGAATTTCTTTCTATCTTGCTATCATCAAAATATGCAATAGTATATATTGTAGAATAATAGTATAACATTGCAGGATCCACGCCATGTGGAATAATGATAAGGGGGATAAGACAGGATAATGGTTGTTTTGGAAAAAAATATGTTCCCTATTGTTTGAGTATTTGCTAAGCATTCCTGCCGCATTAAGATGCCCGCATTGAGCATTAAGATGCCCGCGAGAATTAAAATGACTAAGTGGTTTTGCTTAGTTCAAGTTTAATTCTAAAATTTATTATGATTTATTACTAGCTTATATACTAAAATTGATTCATTCATTCACACCAGTCATTCATAGCAATCAGCATAATTTCATTTTATTGATTTCCCACGAATTATGCTGACGCTTAAAATTAGTTAAAATTGAAATATTAAAATTGCTTATGGCTATGTGAAAATAAGTGCAGTTCGCAACTGCACTGAATAAGTAAAAGAATATTAAATTTCAATTACAGTGGCGTACTTAAGTATACGTACACTACAACATACATATTTATTAAACCACACATATTTTTCACTGATAATAAAGGAAACAATACCCCGTAAAAGTTCTATTAACTACTGGTCAAAGAAGAAAAAAGCATCAAATAGGAGTAACTAACAAAATAGGCATGTTTCTTTTCACAGAGTATGAATGGTGCAGTGCAAATGTGATGGAACTTCATTTGAAAAAATCTAAATTAATGCGATTTGCAAGATCTAACGAAATTACAGTAAACTATGTTCTGGGCGAGCATCAATTGGATATGGTCGATAGTTACCTCGATTTAGCTATATTATTCGACTCCAAGCTGACTTTTACTACCCATATTACTCTAACAATAAACAAAGCAAGAGGTACACTTGGATTTGTAAAACGATGGGCAAAAGAGTTCGATGATAAGCACTATACATAGCAATGGTACTACCCATTCTGGAATATGGTTCAGCAATATGGGCTCCAATCTACCAATGTCACTCTGATGCAATTGAATGCGTGCAAACACAATTTATTTTATTCTGTCTTAGAAGTTTACATTTAATATGCCCCCTTATTCAAATAGACTTGCACTTATCAAGCTACCTACTCTCAAAAGCCGTAGAATTGTGCTGAATGTATCATTTATTCTAAATATTATTAATGGCCATGATGTCTGCTCTGGGTTTTTGATCAACGAAATCTTATTTAACGTTCCTCAACGTACATCACATAATTTTATTCCTTTGTTGGTAAAAGTTTATAGAGAAAATTATGCTGATGCTGATCCTCTTAGGAGAGTGTGTTTGTTATACCTTCAATCAATTTTATAGATTTTTTGACTTTTCTTTAAATCCCACTGTAGCAAAAAAATTCATTTTTTAAATTCATCAAAATGCTTAATATTTTTTTTTTAAACCGCTATCTTTAAATGTAATAAAATTGTATATTATGTATTTAAATTATCTGTAAGGAATTAATTTCCATAGACTAAATTAATAAATAAATAAATAAATATATACATCTAAGTTTTCTTGCATTTCTCCAACTGATAATTAAGAATTGTATGAAGCTCTTGTTTATTTAACTCTTATCCTTGGGCAGTTTGAATTTTTAGTTTGCATGACTTATCATGATTAAATTATCATGACTTAATTTTTTTGCACAATAGGTATAAATCTAAATAAAGTAGAAACTCCGCTTGTTATTAGCTACAGGGACTATAACTCTATAGATTATTCTGCGCTATATTCTGAACTTTCATTCACTGATTGGACAAGCTGTTGGTATCAGCCTTCAGCCGATAGTAAATTAAATGCTCTTTTGTCTTCAATAGAAAATGTTTTTGAAAGACATGTTCCACTTCGAACTGTGCGAGTGAGAAACAATGCGTGCCCATGGTACTCTCATGTAGTTAAACAGTCCTTTTCTGAACGTAATCGTTCTTATAATGTCTGGAAACGCAACCCTACATTGGTTAATCGAACTGCTTTTACAAGAGCTAGAAATCGATCGAATCTCTTGGTTCGGCAAGCAAAGAAAAGTTATTTTGAGCGCATGCTTTTTGTTTCCCTACCCTCACAAGAATTATGGAAAAATGTAAAAAATCTAGGAATTTATTCACGTTGTTATGATAACCCTGATTTAGACCCAGACGAGCTAAATAACAATTTTTGTCAAACTTCAGACATTTGTGCTAATGACCGCAACCGGCAATGGACTACCACCTGCAACTCTGTATTTGCTTTTTCTTCTGTTTCGGAAACTGATGTTTTCAATGCTGTTGTTAAAATTCGGTCTAATGCTATTGGTGAAGATGGTGTGTCTATTAAATTTTTAAAGGTTATCTTACCGTTCATTGTACCGTCTCTCACACATATATTTAATCACATTATAACCACAACAGTTTTTCCGGAGTTATGGAAAATAGCTCGTATTATTCCTATTCGAAAGAAACAAACTGCCACCTGCCTCAATGATTACCGGCCTATAAGCATTTTACCTGTCCTAGCAAAGGCTTTTGAATCACTTATTTCAAAGCAAATTACTAGTTACTTGGGTATCAACGAACTTATATCTCCAATTCAGTCTGGATTTCGCGAGGCACATAGTTGCACCACAGCCGTATTAAAATTTACTGAAGATATTAGACCTGAATATGATATTGGCAATCTGTTATTGATGTGTTTCTTAGATTTTTCCAAAGCCTTTCATAAAATAGACCACACTATTCTATGTTTGAAACTGAAGCATTATTTCGGATTTGATGATAACTCGCTACACCTTATGAGAAATTATCTAACAGGTCGCTTACAGAAAGTCGTCATAGGTGAAAAAATTTCTGGTCTAAGAAGTATAACCTCTGGTGTGCCGCAAGGATCTGTTCTTGGTCCTTTAATGTTCAGCATGTTCATTAACGACATCTTTACTGTGGTAAATTGTGCAAAAATACATGCTTATGCTGATGACATTCTGCTATACGCATCTAATCGTGTTGGTCTACTTGAGGATATGTGTCATAGGTTAAATGATGACTTGGTCTTAATTGGTGCATGGTCCTTGGCCAATAAACTAGTACTCAATCCTGAGAAATCATTTGTCTTACCGATATGTAGGCGAAAAATCAATTGTATTGAATTCCCAAATATATATCTTGGTAAGGCTGAGCTAAAGTATGTTAATAAAGTAAAATATCTGGGATTTCACCTTAACTCTACACTAACCTGTAAAGACCATATTAACATGGTTGTAAGAAGTGTGTTTCTCACTCTTCGAAATTTGAGAATGACCGGCAGCTATGTTCCGACATGCTGTGAAAAGAAAGCTTGTACTGCAACTCATACTACCCATGATTGCATATTCGGCGCAAGTTTATAGCAAGCTTGACTCACAGTCTCTACACAAACTTCAAGTAGCGTTCAACAGCGCAACACGCTATGTAATTGGAATATCCCGATTCACTAGTGTTTCGTCATGGCGAAATATGCTTTTAGGTTGTGAACTTAATGACTATTTATCCATAAGAAGTTTATCTTTTTTGCATGAATTATTGTATAGAAAAACTCCCGGCTATCTATACGAAAAACTCACTTTTGGTACATCCTCTCGAATTATAACACTTTTAACACCAAGACACATGCACCTCAATACATCCAGATTCTTTTTCATTAACGCTATTAAGCTATGGAATGGTCTACCAATATATATTAAACTCATTCAGGGAACAAACAGTTTTACTAAAGCACTTTTTGACTTCTTCTCAAATAAATAAATTCAAATCTCTGCATTTTCTTAAATATTTAAAAATTTGCTTTTACTTTTTTATTTTTGTATATCTTCCTTTTCGCTTTTAAACATTATAATAATGTGATAAAGTTTACATAATACTGGATTAGTATAAGATTTATATTATAAGTACATTTTTTATTATATATATATATATTATATTTTATTGTATATTTTTTTCCGTTTTACCATATACATATGTCAATGTAACATTTTAATGAACCATAAAAGAATTCTATTCTTAAGTGTTCTTGATATAAATAAATAAATAAATAAATAAATAAAAAACTCTAGGTTACTTGAACTTTTTCTCTTTGTCCTTGAATTTCAAATTACCGAGAGTTGTGTGTAAATATGTAAATAACAATTTGCTCGAAATCTAAAAACCTAAAACTTAACCTTTCACGTACTACGTATGTATATACGTAGCCTATTCACAAATAAAAACTATTCGCAAATAAATAACTCACTTTTTATGCGTCATTGCGAAAGCAGAAAATTTGTATTTTTTAGTGAAGCCAGATGGTAAAAATGTAACTAATTGGTAACACTGTTAAGCACAACATGCATATGTTCAGAAAAAGACGTGATTACTAAAATAATAATGGAGAAACAAAAAATTATTATGTTTTTTACAACTCAATTACTGCAGAAAAGCCACGATATATTGCAGGAACGGTTCAACAAAAGGCATGCAACTTTTTTAATCGCTAATGAAAAGAAGAAGGCGCAGACTTGCTTTCGTGCAACTTTTAGTAAATTATTTTCTTTCTGTCATATGATTGTAAGTGTGCCACATCGAAGAAAACTTTAAAACCGATAGAAAAAAGTGGCAACTGTTTGTGTTTTATTTGCGAAAAGCTTTTTAATCAGTACTTGTTTTCGTGACTTAGCTAATCACAAATAAAAATTTTATTTATTGTTTATACGCCAAATTTTTCTATTCACAATAATTTTATTCGCGAAATACGTATAACCGTAGTAACAATTGTCAAGTTTGTTTAATACATATCACATACAATTACACTTACTGCTATCCAAGAATATAAAATGTTTATTTTTCAATTTTTGAATTTTTTTAAATCAAAAATTTTTTCAACATTTTCAATTTAATTACAAATATTATCCTGAAGATGATAACAAATTGTTATCGAAATATTGAATAATATTGTAAATAAAAATTTTTATATAAAAACGATCTGAAGCTGTATTAAATAGTTTTTCATATAAAATTTTCTCTAAAAGTGCTCAATTTCTACATTTTCACATGATCATCTCTAGCAGATCTTAGAATCCGTTTTTGTTGTAGCTTAAACTTTTTTAAAGCGCGGCTGTGGTTTCAATTTTTTGTGTTTGGCGTTTTTGCTTTTATTTTTAGTAGACCATTTGTGGCTGATGTTTTGAAGCCACCAAAATTAATAATAAGTGATCTGTTTGACCACAGTTTATCAGTTTCGGCATAAGCTCGTCATTAAGGTACCGCCCAAAAGTAGAACATCAAAATGAGACGCTGTTGCAGAGTTAACAGATATCAATCACTAGGCGATTTTATTTTCTTCGGATAATATTGCCAAAAAAAGTAAAAAAAAACACACCTAAAGATACGTTCACACTTAAGCTTCTGTTTGTCAAATTTTTCCAAAAAAAAAAAAAAAAAAACGGCACCACAATTTTATTTTTTACCACGAAGTTGGTCAATAAGATTAAATATTAACAGTCAATAATGGAAAGCTCAAGTGGTAGGACGGCTATGAGGGTTCGAAGCAAATTTGGATGCTGATGAGTGACGTGGTGGTAGTGAAACAGCATGGTAAGTACTCCAGCCAGTGAGTCTTCAACTTTACTTTTCTTGTCTTCTTTAAAAAAAATTTTTATCATTCCAATTTTATCACAACAAAATCTTTCTCAATTTTGAGCAATTAAAAATAGAACTATTTATTTTTTTATTATTTATTATTTATTTTTTTTTATTTTACTATGTCTTGTGTTGTATTTTATTTTTACTGCCATATTTGTCAGTATAAGGACAAGAGTTGAAAATTGGGCAACTTTCGTGCCTTGCCTTGATGGAGACTCACTGACTGGCAAAACGCTCGTAGCAACAAATTAATTTCAACTATGTGCCTCGCGATTTAAACTTTTATGCATCTCCCTAATAAAAATGTTCACAATCTACATGCAAGGACCCAAACAAGTCTCTTCAAGTTTCATCTCTGCCATCATGAAAAAATTTAAGATCTTTTTTCGTTCAAGTCTGCTTTTAAGTTTGTTTGGCACTTTTAGCCTCAGGCCAGACAACAAAATTATTTCGCCTTTGTTTGATTTGGTATTTAGCCGTTTATTTGTAGACCAAGAGAAAAAAATTTAAAACAGTTTCAATTTTTCCCCTGCGAGAGAATGCATTTGAGCACACACACACACACACACACATACGTGCCTTGTCATCAGCAAAGTGATCTCGCGCTGCGCGTGCTTACTACCGATCATCAGTGGTAGTGGCAATACAGCCCCAAATTAAGATTCTTCTGTTCAGCTGCTGTTAGAATACCAATAATTGAGGCATGCAATTTTTCGTTCAGAAAATGAAATAACAATATTTTTTTCTCTGTTCTGTTAAGCTCGTTTATTCGTTTGCAGCTTATTAAATTTTTACAATTTTCAGAGTGCGCAAAGCAGAATATTTGCACACCTTAGCAACCATGATATACCGTATATCATGTGATTACTATTGAAAAAAATCGATTCACCAATAGGTGGTACATATCCCAAAAGCTCGATTTGTGAGGAAAAAAACGCGACTTCTTAATATGAAATTTGAAAAAAAAAATGTTTTCTCAATTAGTCTGTATAAACCCGTTTTTCAAGAAATTAAACCAGCTAAAAAAAAGCTGTCTAATATAAGAAAATAAAAACCTTTTCAGGAACGACTCATATACACAAAAACCTGTTTTTAAGGCAAAAATGGGATGGTTCAATAAAATCTTAAAGAAAAGTGCATAACCTTAAAGTTGATAGTATATATTGCTATATGAACCATATATAACGTGAGTCAGGCTTTCAAGAAATTTACTCTCTACACAGAGAAAAAAGCACCTAATAAAGTAGAACAAAATCAATAAGATATCTCTATGGTTTTTTTTCAAGAAGGATTCCTTATTATTTTAAATGGGAAAACCTTATTGAAAAAACAACAATTAATGAAATTAAAAAGATGATTTTCGTGTGTTTATATAGGAAACTAATAAAACCAATGGGGAAAAATTAATAGGATAACCTAATAAAATCAATAAGAAATCCTTATTGTATACAATTTACAAGAAAACCTAATAGAATCAATAAGTTCTTCTCTATAGAATTTTTTTTTTGGTACCATGCAAATCGGAAACTGAGTAAAAACAAACGTGAGTAACAAGTTTTCTTCTTGGTTTTATGTGTTTTTCTTGTTGAGACAATTAATAAGATTTGCAACATGGAAATAATAAGAAATACCCATAGAAAAATCTTCTTTTCTCTCTGCTGGGATACCCCTCAGCCTAAAAACGTTTCAAAGAGAAAATCTTATTGAATCTTCGCTCTGTGTACGAAGTAAGACCGCTCTTTAATACAACATTCTTTGAGATAACGAAAAAATTGTCTTTTAATAATTGAAGAGTTAATTTTACAGAATTCAATTACTGAAACTTCTACGTCCGTTAATCCGTCCGTCACAGTTCCCATTCTCCTAAACGGTAAGAGCTAGAGGGCCCGGCAGCTACAACAACAAATACTAAAGACAACACGAAGTTAGAAACTAAAGGGGATCCGCATACAAGAAAATGTAAATATTAGTCAATTTAGCTGCAATTTTCGAACCATAAGAACGGAAATTTTCTCAACATATGTGAATACATAAGGCTCTATATAAAGCAAATATAGAAAACAAAAAAAAGTTAGATGTAAAAGGTCCTCTCATACACGAAACTGAAAATTAGCTAAAATTGGTTTAACAACTTAGTTTGACAGATGTCGAATCCCAGACCTATACTTTTGAAACCACGAAATGAAAAACCCGTTCTTACATGAGTTTTGGATATATTTTTTTTTTTATTCAGAAGTACAAAAGCCAGACGTTTCTGCACAATTTCGTCGGGAAATTTTGTGTTATGAATTTCGACGTAATGACAACATTTTGGTAATTCCGGAAGTTCTTATTATGAATTCCAATTTTGTACGAATTCTTTTGTGCGTCAGAAGGAGACGAAAAATAATTGAAAATAAGAATAAACGTAAAAGAAAAGAATAAAAAGAGTATACAATCAGCCATGGCCAGGGTTCGAAACGAATTTATGTGCTGATAGGCGACGTGTTAATCGTGTAGCCCAGCCAATAGGTCCACAATTTTACTTTTCTTGTCTTCTCTAAGAATATTGAACACTCCAATTTTATCACAAAAGATCTTTATCAATCGTGAGGAAGTAAAAATCGAACTAGAAAGAGCGATAAAATGATTATTATTCCATCATATTGTGCATACTTTATGAACAAAATTACAGTTGCAGCACTAGGAACTGAGTAGATTTAAGGGGACTGCAATAAAAGAAACATTTTTACAGGGAAGCCCCCTTAAGGAAGGAGGATAATGGATGGCTGTGTTCTGAAAAAATAAATTAGACGTTCAATCATTTATGTGATTCTTCTAAAACAGTATTTGTATGGAAGCCCCCTTAGGAAGGGGGGTTGGTTTGTTTCAAGGAAATGTCACGGAAATGATTTTTTTGGTGATTTTTAGCTTGTTTCAAGATTGAAGTAGAGAGAAACAAATTTTTTCTTTTACACTTCTATTAAACACTACATTGTTGCAGAAATTGGCAAATATTATTAATTGTTGAGACTCATTTGCTTATTCTTTAATATACTTTATTGTCTATGTGTTTTTGCCACCTTCTACTGAAAACAGTGAAATACTCGAAAGAAATGGAGGCATAGAAATAGTATGGTTCTTAGCTAGAGTTTGGGGTTCGGGAATTTCCAAAAAAATTTTCATCAGGAATTCCGGGGAAAATGTTTGAAAATTCCCAAGAAAACGGGAAATGTTTAAATTGGATTTTATAACAGTAATATTTTATTTCTCCACATTTTTTTTTTTTTTTTTTTTAATTAATATTATTTCATGCAAAAAAAAGCTTTTTGTTAAATTAATTTCGAAAATAACGTTATTTCATTCTAAAAATACGCTGTTTGTACATAAATATCACTTTTACAAAACACCGCTTAGTCGCCGAGACTTTAATCTCTTAGCAGCTGATGTTATAATCAATACTCTTTTTGCACAGCTTATGTTAATAAAAACACCATTTTCTCGAAGCCAAGCTGAGTCAATTCGAGATAAAGTTGGCCAAAGATGTAATGAAAAAATGATAGCATTACTTAATTATTTAAGAATTCCTGATGTCAATACGAAATTATTAAAAAATTCTTTAAAATTATATGCTATCACCTTCTGCATTGTCCAGCAGCGATTCTGATATATCTGATAACAAAATTAATGAATGTTTTAAAATTACATTGAAAAATGCTACGGAAAATGCAAGGGCTAAACCAAAAATGCCCAAACTTCCTCAGACTAATTTTCTAAGAAAAGAATAAGAATTTGCTTTATATGAAGCGAGCAATATTCGAACTAAAAACTTAGATCATTTTTTTAATGCTTTACTAACAATAAAACCAACATCAGTGGATAGTGAACAGGTTTTCTCCATTGCTGGGAATTTTGCTACAAAAGTACGAAACCGAACATCAAGCGAGTTACTTAATGCTTTAGTGACTAAAGTTTAGTCGTACTAAAAACTTATTTTTTATCGAAATGATGGTATGAATTCTGTTATTTTTTTGTTTTTTTTTTATTTAAACATGATGTCAAATTATTTCCTAACAGTTATTTGTCTCTTTTTATTGCACAAATTGAATTAACATTTCCTTTTTATTTTATTTAATTTTTGTTTTAAATGTATATAGTATGTATATGCACTTTATTATATAATATTAAATAAAACCAATTAAAAAAATTTTATTACTAAAAATTACTTGTTTGTAGTAGGATTCCCGGGAAATTTTATAAATTTCCCGGGAATCCCGGGAAGAGAAAAACTCCGGTAATTGCCAAATCCTATTCTTAGCCCTCTACATGTAAATATTAATCAGGGGAAGGTTAAAAGGTAACAATTTCATTTAAATAGTTAATTTTGGGAATCTCTTGACTTACTTCGATACTATTGACTTATTTACTTTGCTAAAAATGTCACTGCCTGTTTGGTTTAGTTTCACTTAAGCTGTGAGTCGGCACTTAAGTTTGTTTAAAATAAATAAAATTCGCACTAGTTCTGCTCTATTTAGTAGAACTAAAAAATAATCCCACATATGTATATTATAATTACTTTTATAAATCATGCTTCACAACTCTTCATTTACATGGGAAGCAGAGAGCACATTAAGTGACCAGCTCAAATCCGCAACAATTAAAAATATACAGCCAGACGTTTGCGAATTGAATTGCATGTGGCTGGAACATTTAAAATTCCTTTTGGCCCATAAACTGATGATTATAAATTAAATAATATTTATTTGCCAACGATAACAACAATTTACACAAAGGCAAACTAATCAAATAAGAGTGGTATGTTAAAAACCATTCCCACCATTCGTTCAAAGCAAACGCTTGCAGTTATGAAATTTTTGCGAGACTTTCACATGTATGTATATTTGCTCTTTACTCCTGACTGCACTTGATGCAGTTTTTCATTTTATGTACATACATATATTTCTTCTTTCTGCAAGATGAACAAGTAGTTGGTCAATTTATTACGAGTGTATGCATA
This sequence comes from Sturmia bella, assembly GCA_963662145.1. Classification (NCBI taxonomy): domain Eukaryota; kingdom Metazoa; phylum Arthropoda; class Insecta; order Diptera; family Tachinidae; genus Sturmia; species Sturmia bella. The sequence continues at coordinate 56,642,143 of OY759169.1, read as the reverse complement.
TAAAACGTAGAATACTATTAGCGTCCTAAGACCTTAATACTTTTTTTCACGTGTATATATTGCATGTATGTATGTATATGTGCTGGTTTGATCCACTCAAACACGCAAGCGATGCAACCCCATAATTAATAATTCTGGCTAAAATGAATTTAAATAAATTTTATTTGCGCAAAAAACATTGCAAATGAATTATTTGTATTTTGAGTTGAGTAAAAGAAAATATTTTCTGGTACCTCTGTTTGAGCAATAAAGTTTTACCCAACCTTTTTCTCATATTCCGAAAAACCGGAACAGAGGCCGGAGACTTACGCACGGCAAAAAGAGACACACAAATTATAAAAATTAAAGGCTGATCTCCTCACTATTTCGAACATCTTTATGCGTTCGCATGATTGTATTGCGTGCAAGGGAAACAAAGTTGATTTCTTTTGTTTTTTATTATGATAAAGTGAAATTCGCTAATGAATTGTTAACATAAAATGTAGCTGTAACGGGCGTCTGGCACGAAATTTATAAAACTCGTCCAAATATAGAATACGAACTTAGAAGGACTTCCCCTTAATCACATATTTCTGAGCGAATAAAACATCTGTTTCATTAAATAGTGAAAACGGTGTGACGTCATGTGAAATGGCAGAAATGCAATTACTCTATTACAGCGAAACCCAAACGAAACATAACAAAATCCATAACATCATAGTAGGTGACGACATGTGGGGACATCAGAGTGTAACTTATTTTTAAAAATACAAAATTGCACCGCTGCAGTTTTGGCAAGTGTGGAAAATTTTAGGTAGGATGCGTTGAAAGAAGGCATATAGACGGCTGAAAAAAAGCAGAAACCATTAAGGTCTATTTTTAGACCTAAAGTAATAAATTTCAATTGGCTCTTATAGCGAATAAATAATTAAGTTCATTGTCGAAGGCGTGCCACGTTCGCCCACAGTTTAAAAAAATGTAAAAAATCACAAAGCATACGATAACTGTAAAACTGACCTGCATTAATTTTTGTTTCCAACATTTTTCTCAAACATATCAACCTTGTATCTCTATCCGTATATCCATACAAAAAAACTAATTTTATAACTTTTTACCCCACTGTGCAGCTGGGGAGTCTAATGTGCAACAGACTAGTTTCTTGACAATTTTTTTTTTTTTTTGAAACAATTTAACCTTCAACAAACAATTTAACCTACATTTGACTAGTCCAGGCATCGTGAGGCACAGAAAACTGTGCCATAGAAATAATACTGCTTATCAATGGGTTTTAGCCTAAAAAACTGTCAAAATGCACAACACACACACGCGAATAAAAATGGGTAACAGAAATACAGTATTTCTACCAGCAAAAAATTGTTGTAGTTATGCGGCTACCTTATGGTCATTCAAAACTCAATTTATATTAAATTAAAAATTTGACAGGATTTTCGTTAAATCTTACAAAAGCTTACGCATGCTGTGTTTAGGCCTTTAATCTTCAATTATGCCTCATGGCTGGAAGCACAACAGAAGTTGTCAGTATCAACACCAACTCATCCACAATACTCACCGCCGGCAGCTCCATGGTCAACTTGGTTTAACTCATCGTTTTGCCCATTAAATTGTTACCTGTCGCACTCAAACACCCGTAACATTGCACATACATACATACATAAATGGCAAATGAATTGGCTAAAGCATCACATTTGTGCTCAACTTCTTTAGCCGAACCTTAACAAACTCCCATCGCTGTTAAGAGGGTGGTTTTATAGGTGGGTTTTAGGTGGACCGTTTGAGTGTTATTTTATCAGAATCTCAAGCAAACGCCCTGATCTCTGTAGATTTTTCAAAGTGCCGATTATTTGCTGAAATTAAGTTTATTATAACTTGTTTTCGCTTCACAAATCTGTCTGGCTCGAAGAAATTAAATTCATAACACCGTTTCATAGAAGAATCTTTCATTCATTTAAATATTATTTTCATCATTTCAATGATGACTCAAAAATAGTGAAAGCGCCAATTAAGGACACACTTTCATGTATTAAAATTATTTACGTTTAGCTGTTGGAAAAATAAACAGGTGAGTATTTTTGTACCGAGTGCCATTTAATGATTTATCGATTAAAAAAAAAATTTTTTTTTTTTTTTTAATTTTAAAACAAAAACAGTTTTACTTGCAACGCTGCGTTAACAGGCATACTTTTAATTTTTGTGTGGACTGACAGGTTTGTTCGTAGTTATTTAAGCCAAACATTATTTTACACCTGCTTTTTTAAACTGTTTCTGCGCTTCTCCATCCGTCTGTTCATTCATTTCACTTCAAGAAGAAGAAAAGCTTTACCAGGATTATTTTTGTTGAAGACAAAGCAGCAGCACAAGCGGCATAAAAGTTAATAAGTTGCAGCAACATTACGCGTTGTTTTATTTCACCTGTCGTTAATGAAGCGCGTGCCACCTGTAAAATCGCTTTAACCTCGGGCTTTATTAACGGTTACTTAACTTGTACACATGTCATACCGATTAAGAATCTTAATTGAAAATTTCTTTAACTTAATGGGCTTCATAATGCATAAACAAACAAAAGATGAGAATAAGAGAACAAAAAGACTGGAAAAAAATCATTGTTTAAATAATTAATGAAGAATTTATCGGAAATTGTTTAGCAATGGTTTAATTGACAAACATAAAGTTTATTCGAATAGTCGCGTAAGTTATTGTCGACAAATACATCTGACTGACTAATCGCCTAAATTTGTGGCCTTTGATTTGGAAAAAAAAAAAAAAAAAACATAAATGCAACCAACCAAAATAAAGTGATGAATTGCCTAAAAATAGGAATGAACGAAGAACAATCGGCACATGACTTTTTATGACAAAAACTCAAACATTTTATTTTACCACAAAAAATCTTTCCCAATTTGGAAGAAGTAACACCGAACTTAAAATCCAAATAAATGAATCAATTGTAAATTGTAAGAAGTTCGGCTATAAACTTAAACTAAATCATAGATGCCCAATGTAGTAGTATTGGTGAGAGTGACAAAATAACACTGGAAGAAAACAATTTGCTATTCATTTTATTTAGTCGTCAATGAGATTGTGACACATGTGTGGCGGGTGTTGTACATATTTTAGTAATACTCTTGGTAGTCTGAAATATTTTCAAATAGAAAGATTCTTCGAAGTGTTTATAAATTTTCCCTCAATTAATCGTTGTTGATCTTGCAATTAAAAAGTAATGAAATCTTCTATGGATACTCTTATTGCAGTTACGCAATAAAAGTATATTTCTCAAACTAGAAGAATTCAGCTTATTGCGTTTTTTTTTTTTGAGCAATTATAATTCATATCTGAAAATATTTGTTCGCAAAGATACGTTGAGGGAAATAAGGATAAACATTTCAATGAAATCTTCTTTATTTCTGGATGGTACAATCATCCAGATTTTTCCAGAGTTCTATATTGATAAGATTATCAGGGAAATTTAATTCACTTCGAAGAATAATAAGTTCTGTTTGGATTGGAAATTCGTACTTTAATATATCGCATTTAAAAGGGGTTTGAAAAATATCCAGTAAATGCTTAATATTATCAAAATCCTTGTCGTAAATAACATATGTTTTCGGAAAGTCTGCAGAATCAATTAATTGGAGCTGCAAGTAAAAATAGCTGAGTTTTAAAATCCGAAAGAATTTTGAACATAATCATATACATGTTCATGAATCATAAACATGTTCACTGACAGCAGTCTCGATGACGATTAAAATGTAAAATAACACACAGAAGTTCTTCAAGTGTAGTTTGTCTCTCGCTTTTAACATGGCGATTTCCTATTGGTTGATTGACGATCAAACAAAAGAGCGTAAGTATACGTGTGAGTTTAATTTGCTGATATCAGCCACTACTGGGCATCTATGAACTAAATACACACAAATAGGCAATGTAAAGGATCCGCTGCACCAACAATCGCTCAGCCGAATCACCAACAAAATATATTAAATAATGCACGATCTCTCATATGCCTTGGGCGATTGTGCTCATCCAAATTTTTCGCCGATAGTTGTCAGTGGCAAATAAGTTCATTTCAGACAAGCACAGAGTCGCCCCAAAAAAAAAAAAATTTTTCCCATAGTTTAGGGCTGGCAGTAGCGGGGATTTGCCCCAAATTGCTTTGGTAATGAAAAATTTGGTTTGGGAACAGGGTTTTATTTTTGGTTCTTAAAGTATTGTGACGATTTTCTGCCGTCAACTCAATACATTAAAAATTATTAGCATGTTTGTGTTTTGTCAGTCGTCGCGAAAAATATGTACAGTATTTTTCGGTTAATTGCACATCAAAATTTGCACAATTTTTTGTTCAATTAACCGGGGAACCAATTAACCGATACCCGTTTAATTGAACAATTCGTTCAATTACAAGAACCCTATTTAATTGAACAGTTTGTTCAATTACAGAAATCACGCATAATATGAACTATGTACTAATGAATTAAAAGAAATCGCATATGTGCACTTTAAGTTTTTCAAAATATTTTTTTTTACCTTGAACGAAAAAAAATGCAAGTAACAGCAAAAAATTTACATATATGTGTATAGTAGAGATGCCACCCAGTGTTTTTCACAAATGCTGTCAAATATGTATTTGCGAAAATGCCAGATTATTTTTCAATGCAATTAACCGGGTAAAAGTAAGAGGAAATTTATTTTTGATGACATGAATTTTGAACGAATTAAGCGGCAAAATCAATTAACCGGGTTCAATTATCCGAGGAAATTCACATGGTGTTCGTATGCAATATTTTTTTTGCCCGATCATGTGGTTCAATTAAGCGTGGAAACCAATTAACCGTAGGGTCAATTAACCGAAAAATACTGTATTTATTTTTTAAGTAAGCCATGCCACATTTTAATTCATTTCCAGGCGCTAAAGGCCGTGTCAGATAAAACTTTTGCTTCATTTAAGATAAATGTACATGTTTATATGGCACTTGTCACATACATTTTATTTGACGCAAAGCAAAGCAAAAAGTTTGGCATCTTTCATCTTTTTGCGCGCTTTGACAATTAGCTGCTTTCATTTTCTTTAATTTTTTCTTGGCGTCAACAGAAATCAAAAAAATTCCCAATAAATAAATAAATTTTATAAATTTAATGAATAAATTCATTTGAAAAATATAATAAACAAAACTACAAATAAGTACTTATATAAAAGTACATACATATATAAAATATACAACTTCAATATTTTATTGACAAAAACAAACAATGCGCGGGTGAAAAGTGACTTCGTATATATTTTTAAATTAAAGAATTAAAGTGAAAATTTCATTTGACTTGAAGGTCTATAGGAACTCCGTGTCAGTCACTAAGTTCTTTAATTTCCACCAAGTGCAACTACCTGCATATCAGAACCGTATTTGCGAGAAGGTGGGACTCTGACATAAATAGTGCTCTAGTGTCTCTTTTTTCTCCCCACATTCTCTAAATTCGTCTGCTCCCGCAACACTCAAAATAAATTTTATATTTGCTGCAAGAGCCAATTGAGAAAGTTTTAATACGTCTGCATTAACTTAAAATAATAAGAAATATGGTTCTAAAACCGAGTTAATATAAAATATATTTCAATCAGTTGAAATATACAATGATAGGATTGAAAGCTGATCAATAGATTAACTACGCACAGCCAATAATGAAGAGCTCAATTGGCAGTATGGTGAAGCCCTGCAGCTTAAAAACAATATGCAATTAGCGTTCGACCAGAGTTCGAAGCAGTTTGGGTGGCGATGAGCGTCGTGGTGGATGTGAAGCAGCCATGGTGTATACTCCACCAAATAAGTTTTCAACTTTACTTTTGTTGTACTCTTTAGAAATGTTCATCACTACAATTTTACCATAAAAAAAAATCTCTCTTAACTCTGAGGAAGTGGAGCATAAATGAAGACTGGTGAAGAAGTTAGAAATGTTCTCTTTAACATATACAAAACTGGATGACTATGGAGACCCTTACGATGCAGAAAGTTTTAACTACAGAATAGGATACCTGAGTATGTTTATATTTTATTAACCCTTAGTATGTTTTACGAAAAGCTAAGAATCTGTACGCTCACGAATATTTTTGCTCCACGTATATCGTGCCTTAACCGCGGAAAAAGCTTGAGCGACAGAAATGAAATTTTACAGGAGAAGGTTTTTTTATATTATATCTTGTTTAAATTAAGTTAAAGAAACCAAATTTTGAATAAACATTTAGTTTTATCCAATGCATGAAACTAATCAATTTGGCGGGGTTTTGGCGCTTAAGCTTATATTGCTGTTCCTCTGATGACCTACTGATAACGAATATGTCGGTTGAGATAAAATACTTTAATGACGAGGGATTCTTTTGTATATTGTAATTTTACATTTTGTGCATTTTCGCGATTTGTTTATATGGTTCTGTATTTTTGGAACATTATTTTTGGTATATACATATGTAGGTATAAAATAAAAGTTACATACATACATGTGTAGGTATTTTTAATTAAAAATATATGAATTGATATTTTGCTTTTAGGACGAATCGTCTTCTTGATCGGTTTCAGGTAAAATATCTTTCATTGATGATCATGGTGTCGAATTAAAAATTCGTTATGGAATCTTTCAGGTATGGTTTTATTGTCACATAGTGTTTTGAGGTCCCTGTACTTTGCTAAAGATATTTTTAATGGGCTTGTATATAATTCTGCTGGTCCCTTTGTGAGAAATTGAGCGTTTCGTTTTTACATGGATTAGGCAGAACACTTGTATTCCGAGCTTTAACATTTTGCAGCCTTTTTGGTAGTTTTCTTTGCTTTTTACATCCCCTTTGTCCCACACATGTTTCCTCTTCAATCTCGTTGTCTGAAAGTGTTAATTCAGAACATGTGTCTGAATCGCTATACGGAACAAGGCAATGCACATTACACATTATTTTGTTAAACCAATACAAAATTTTCATTATTTCCACGAACATAATATGTTTTTTATTATAATAACTATTTACCATATATGTAGCTCTGTCATGTTACTAAATACAAATAGTTTTTTGTTCTTTCTTTATTATTACGAACAATTTTAGCTTAAGCGACAAGCCGCTGTTACACAAAATATAAACAAACTATCAATATGCGCTTAAGCTAAAATTGTTTTTGCTATAAATTCGTAACGGTACATTGTATAACAACGCAATTTTAAGAGATGATGCGAGTGATATCAATGAACAAATTTATAGAAAAAAACGTTTTTTGAAAATTGTGTCGCTCAAGCTATTTCCGCGGTTAAGGCACGATATCTTTCCCATCAAAGCAACTATTTCTTGTGCATTATTTTGGAACACCAGTGTCCTCCATATATTCGTAAGATCGACTGTACAGAGAGAGTTTTTCTCATAATACGTAATACTAAATGTCTTCGGAATACTTAATAAATTGGTGCTTAACATTTCTGACATCGTAGACACTCACGATGCTTTTTTACTGAGTGAACTAGAGTTGTGAGACTTTTTTGTTCCATATGAAGTTTTGAATTTACACGAAGATTTTGTAATTAATCTATCGAAAAGTGGAAAGAAACAACCGCTAACAACAACACCGTTCAAATTGTTTAAATAGTAGAACTAAGCTTTCACTAAAAGTAAAACAAAATTTATTTATATTTTTGTCTCGATAGTAAATCCCGTTTTCTTTCGATAGTATCATAACTTTCTTTTGATTTAAGTTCTCCATGGAAATTTATAAGAATTCTACTTAATCAATATCCGTGTTTATTCCACAAAAAATTACCTTAAATGTTTACATACCAACTACTTCAGTTTCCATTGCCTTATTTCCTTGTGTACGTTATGCATTCATGCACACATTTAACAAATTTTCGTTTTAACACAGTATTTATGTATGTATATGCTCGTGTAGGACACAAAAAATTATCTTATCGATTAATATTTTATCAATTTCAAATCACGTACTAAATTACTATACTTCTTGGAATCATTTCTCTTCATGTGCTCTACCGAAGGAAAGAGAAATTTAAAATTCTGCATGAGTTATTAACAATTTCTCCACTTTGTTGATTTTTCGAATAGAGAACAAATTCATAAACTCAAATAGAATTACTTACCAAATCCTAAAAGTGTGAAGATTGCTTAAGAAAAAAAAAAAAAATTGTGTTTATATCCCATTCACATCGCTTTCAAACTTCATCGTTTGTGTAGAAAATATCCGAATAAATAAAACGTTTGGTTCAGGAAAATAAAACTCTCATAATTCATTTAAAACTCAGTAAACTTGTGAAGATAAACAAATCTAAAAGTATCAATAAATTTTCTGAAATTCATCCATTTTTAGCTGTTTTATGACTGAACAATTTTGTAGAATACTATAATGCGCTGATAGTGTTTGCGAAATTCTATAGAAACACTGCAATTGCAGTTGGGTTTAAGAATACGAGTCCAAAAGTGTTCTGTTGCTAAATCTACACACAAAAACAAACAAGCTAAGAACTTAGCAAACAAGGTTATTTTTAGGGTTCCGTACTCATCAGAGTGCAACGGAACCCTATTACGGAGACAAGTACGTCCGTCCGTCCGTCACAGCGTCCATTCTCCGAAACGGTAAGAGCTAGAGAGCTGAAATTCTCACAGGATGTTGTTGTACCTTGCCGCTACAACAACAAATACTAAAAACAACAACAAGTCGAAAACTACCAGGTGTCCCCATACAATGAAATGTTGCAATTAGCTATAACTCTCGAACCGTAAAAGATAGAAAGCTAAAATTTGCACAGTGTATGTATTCATAGATGCTTTACAACAATAAATGCTAAAGACAACAACAAGTTGAAAAATACCAGGTGTCCCCATACAACCTAAAGTATTAATTAGCCGTAGCTGCTAACTGTAAAATACAGAGAGCTGAAATTCGCACAATATATGTATTTACATATGTGCTACAACAACAAATGCTAAAAACAACAACAAGTCGAAAACTACCAGGTGTCCCTACAGAACGTAAAGTAAAAATTAGGCATAACTCTCAAACTGTAAGAGACAGAGAGATGAAATGTGAACAATATATGTACTCGCATGTGGCCTACAATAACAAATGCTAAAAACAACAACAAGTCGAAAATTACCAGGTGTCCCTATACAACGTAAAGTAACAACTAGCCGTTACTCTCGACCCGTGAGAGACAGAGGGATGAAATTTGCACAATATGTATATTCACATATGTTCCACAACAACAACACTTGCTAAAAACAACAACAACTGTAAAACTACCAGGTGTCCCTTTACAACGTAGAGTAATAACTATAATTCTCGAAGCGTAAGAGATAGAGAGTCGAAATTCGCACAGTGTATGTATTCTCAGATGCCTTACAACAACAAATTACAACAACAACAACAACAACAACAACAAGTGGAAAATTACTAGGTGTCCCCATACAACATAAAGTAGCTTTAAAAACAGAGAGATGAAATTTATAAAATATACATATGTATTCACATACGCCATTCCATACATACATTACACATACATAATACGTACGGAACCCTAAGAGTGCGAGCCAGCCTCGTACTTGACTTAATTTATTTTGTTTTTTGGTGGTAATTCATAGCAGTTTCATATTAATTCAACCAGAATTCGTATTTAGGAATTTCGTACTCTTCTTTTATGCTTTTACATAATCTATATGTATTTCTTTTAGGTAATCTCTGAAGGCATCGAACCACACACCTTACGGCTGCCAACATACCCACTGTGTCATCACAATAGTTAAAGCGTATGCAACAACAAGCAGTTGAAGTAGAGAGTTGATTTTAATTAGGTCGATATTCTTGTACAAATTTAACATGATTTTGAATATTAATTTATATTTATAGCCGAACTTCAAGATTTACAATTGTTAATCACTTTCTTGGGCTTTAGTTCGATTTCATTTCACTGAATTGAGAAAGACTTTTTGTGGCGAAATTGCTGCGACCAGCAAGGAAATTAAAGTTAAGGGCTAATTGGCTGATGAACATACCATGGCTGTTCCACGTCCACCACGACGATCATCAGCCAGATCATAACTAGTTGCATACTGTTTTGAAGCAGTATCGCTTAGCCATCCTAATAGCAGAGCTCTTCATTTCTGATTGTCTAATTCCACCTATTCAACGACTTTCAATTTTGTCACTGAGTTTCTCTGTAGACTGGAATCTATTTGATATTTCCTCAGCAACATCCAATTGATTTTAGTCTTCTGCCAAGCGATGACAACGCTGATTTTTCATCAAGTGTCTTTCGTGTTAGTTTTACATTGCGGTTTTTCTTTCCGGTGTACAGCGAAACAACACATTTCCTCTAAAAATCCTTTTTATGCTCATTAAATGCGCTCTCAAAGCCTGCAAACATGATCTGGAAGCTCGAAAAAATTATCTCACTCTTTTATGTAGCCAAAAGATAACATTTATATTCAGCAATACTCTAATATGTATGAACAATGTGTACCAATACGCCATGGGCAGCATATACGATGCAACAGTGGTTTAATACACTAAACAAAATGGCAGCAAAACGCACAACTCTGGCAAGACTTGGTAAACCTGAGCTTAATGAATGGGAGATTTTACAAAATCTTTTTTGTGGATGACAAAAAGTAAGTTTTTCTAAAATAGCAATCGAGTGGTACTAGAGCTAAAATACATGCATGCAGGAATCTTCTGTGTAATAATATGGATTTTATTGTGGGGATTTAGGGTAGTGATCATGAAAACATGATTACTAAACAAAAAACTTATGCCTTACTATCATCTTACTCACAAGGAATTTAAGTACGTCTACGTACTGTGGAAATTCCTGGCAACATATGGCTTACACGTGTAGAGTTTTAACACTCACAGCGATGGAAATTCCCATAACAGCTTCAACAAGTAATTTATTTTACTCAAATGTATACCAGTTATGTGAGCGTGAGTGTTTTTGGCAAGCATCACACATGACAATAGTCAGAATAACTTTCCTCAAGTACGACAGATTTTTTGTTGGAGCTCATGTCACGTATGCTCACGATCACAATTTCAATCACTATTTTTACAGTCAAACTTTTTGCAATCACGCGATTGTCAATCACGCTGGAATATGTAAGTTTTTACGATTTTCAACATTTATAAAGTAAAAAAATATTTCATAATATATGTAGTTATATATATTATATACATAGATATATGTATAACTATTAATAGCAAATAATTCAAATTGTCAATATTTTGTTTGCTCTTCTGACAATGTGTATTCACATTTGGCAATTGGAATATAAATATATCGAATACAAAATAAAATCTTTTATTTTCATAAAAAGTTTTTATTAATTTTGGGAAACATCATGGTTTGCAAAAAATAATTATTGCAATTTGCCAACAAAAAATAATAGATTTTTAAGGGAATAAATATGTAGTTTAACCAAACACCGAGTGTAGTTTGTTTGTTTGCGTTGGCTGCGACATCACTATCTATTTCGTTGTTTATAGAAACATATATATTTCTAAAAATGTTTTCTGTAATTTTATATCGCTTTTCAAAGTTTAATAATTTGTTCTGACATTCACCATGAAAAGGGAATCAGGCTTCAATTTGACCTATAACATACACTCCTCTGTCTTAAATTTATAGAGAGTTTTGCTAGGAACACAACTGGGACGAACACAACTGACCGCGAATATTCGCCGTCAAAAACAAAACACATTGGTGTATACGAAAAAGCACACAGTCGCAGCGTCGGTCGAAATTCTTTGTACGCGGCGAACTTGAAATAGATTTATTGCTATTTCTATCGCCCGCGAACGACGAATAAATCAGTACCATGTGGCCATTTTGGTTTTAGTTTTCAAAAGTTTTAGTAAAAACAGTAAATTTTTAATTTAATAGTTTTGATTTTAAGTGCCAAGCTTTGACTTTTTGCATTTAATATAAAAAGCCAACATATGAGATTATAAAACATGTTTGTAGTGTTTAATTTTTTGTTTTTGGTAATGCAAAATTTGTTAGCAACCAATTTTTTAATATGGTCACCCCATCACCTGTTCAACTGTAATAAAATAAAATTAAAAAACTGAGAAAATGGATACAAGTGAAATTAGAATTGAAAATGTTAAACTTCAAAGCTTTTACTATAATGAACATGATGTTCATTATTTCAATTATTTTTACAAAATCTGAAATTCTTTGATTCATTTATTTTTTTTTTTATATTTGAACAAACAATAAACAACTTTATCAATTATAACAGATGTTTTTGTTTTTCGTCGTTATTGTGCTTCATACGACGAATTTACACAGCGAATTTTAATCGGCGTATTCGTCGTGTTGGGCGAAATTCGTCGTTCGTCCTAGTTGTGTTCCTAACATTATGTATTAGAAAATGTTGTTTAAGTCCTTCAATTTATCAAATGGCCAAACAAGAGTCTTGCCATTGATAATGTTTATTAAAAGCTGCACTTTTTGACATTTTGCTTATTAAAGCCTTGAGCAGCATTTAAGACTGCTTTTTAACAAAACAAAAAAAGGAACCTATTTAAATAGAGTTTATTTCAAAACCTCCCTGAGCAAGTTCTCCCCTTAGGTGGGGAGCTGAAACATCAATTACTAATTAATAGGGTACGTATCATAGGGTCACGTATCATTATATAAATGAAACATTAATTAGTTGTTCATCAAACAAAACAAAAAATTATTGAATTTTTGAATTTCGAATTTTTATAACTCAAAACTTTTTTCATTGTTTTTTAAAATAATATAAAAAATATTCCTGAAGAAGCCAACAAATTGTGGGCGAAATATTGAAATAAATAAATATATTTGTTTTGTTACAAACATTTTTATAAAAAGATCTTAAGCCTTAAAATTAAATTTATTATTAAAATTATTAATATCTTTCATTTGGGATTTATTGCGGGGATAAATAAAATTTATGTAAAAGCTTTATAAATTTTAGGAAATGGTTTCATAAAATTAGTGAAAAGGAATCGTGTATTCAAAGAAAAGTTTTCATTTCATTCATTAAAAGATACAACTGCATTTGACTGGTGAAACTGTTACATTCTTCTGAATAATATTAATCCTTAATGCAATGATGAGTTTTATTGCAATTATATTAAGAATATGTTTCGGGGGAGGCTGGAATTCAGCTGACTACTGCTTTTAGCCTGCAGAACTGTCAAGATACACAGAAAACACAAATAAGTGACAGAAATTAAAGCTTTCTACCAACAAAATACATACAGTGTTTGTAGTTGTTATGCCACTAGCGAAGTACCTTGGCTGGAATGAAAAAGTTCGTTTTAATCACACTATTTTCCATTGCATAAACGAAATTGTTCATTCGTGCACTGGAGAAGATTCAATGAAGGTCTTTCATTACCCGAATAAATGATTTTTCTCTTAGTGCATTGCATAATTCGTTCACAACGTTTCAGCTATAACGCTCGTTTGAAGTATATCTGCAACTAACGAACTATGGCGAGCTAACGAACTAAAACATCCCCTTAGTTGAACAAGAAGAGCCAAATTAAATAAATTAAGTCAAGTACGAGGCTGGCTCGTACTCTGAGGGTTCCGTACGTATGTATGTATAATGTATGTATGGAATGGCGTATGTGAATACACAGGTATATTTTATAAATTTCATCTCTCTGTTTTTAAAGCTACTTTATGTTGTACGGGGACACCTAGTACTTTTCCACTTGTTGTTGTTTTTGTAATTTATTGTTGTAAGGCATCTGGGAATACATACACTGTGCGAATTTCGACTCTCTATCTCTTACGGTTCGAGAGTTATAGCTATTACTCTACGTTATAAAGGGACACCTGGTAGTTTTACAGTTGTTGTTGTTCTTAGCAAGTGTTGTTATGGAGCATATGTGAATACACATATTGTGCAAATTTCATCCCTCTGTCGCTCACATTTCGAGAATAACGGCTAATTGTTACTTTACGTTGTATAGGGACACCTGGTAGTTTTCGACTTGTTGTTGTTTTTAGCATTTGTTATTGTAAGCCATATGCGAGTAAATATATTGTGCACATTTCATCTCTTTATCTCTTACAGTTTGAAAGTTACGGCTAATGTTTTTTACGTTGCATATGGACACCTGGTAGTTTTCGACATGTTGTTGCTTTTAGCATTTGTTGTTGACAAGCATCTATAAATACATACACTATGCAAATTTCAGGTTTCTATCTTTTACGGTTCAAGAGTTATAGCTAATTGTAACTTTTGGTTGTATGGGGACACCTGGTAGTTTTCGGATTGTTGTTGCTTTTAGTATATGTTGTTGTGGAACATCTATAAATACACACACTGTGCAAATTTCAGCTCTCTACCTTTTACAGTTCGAGAGTTATACCTAATTGTAAGTTTTCGTTGTATGGGGACACCTGGTAGTTTTCGACTTGTTGTTGGTTTTAGTCTTTGTTGTTGTAGAACATTTATAAACACATACACTGTGCAAATTTCAGCTCTCTATCTTTTACGGTTTGAGATTTATGGCTAATTGTAACTTTTCGTTGTATGGGGACACCTGGTAGTTTTCGGCTTGTTGTTGGTTTTAGTATTTGTTGTTGTAGCGGCAAGGTACAACAACATTCTGTGAAAATTTCAGCTCTCTAGCTCTTACCGTTTCGGAGAATGGACGCTGTGACGGACAGACGGACGTACTTGTCTCCGTAATAGGGTTCCGTTTCACTCTGATGAGTACGGAACCCTAAAAAGGGCTCTCACATAAATGAGATAATGGTGCTTATTCGGGAAGTGAAGTGAATCTGTACATGTAAAACAAGAATAAAATGTCAAGAGTACAAACAAATTGTTTTTATGTTTCGTACAAAATTTACCGTTTACTGGTGAAAGAGATACGCGTGGCCAACTACCTCGTTAATTTTATTCTTGAGATGTAGGGAAAACACAAACGCCTCTTCGGCGCGTTTTTCAGAACAGCCACCAATGAGTACACCTCTAGGGACTTTACTTGGGGGTTACACGATCAATACACTCACAATTTTGAAAATTGATGCAAACTTGATGACAATTTTTGCTTTCCATAGAGAGCATCAAGTCACAATCAACAAAACAGCTGACAACAATTTTTTTTCGTTCTGTCTGCAAATATTTTTTTGGTTTGTTTGAAAGTTGCAATTAAAAGTGATAAAAATTAAACAGATTCAAGCTTAGAAATAGAAATAAAAATGTTTACGTGCAAAAGCAACAAATAAAATGGGCTTCACCCAGTATTTCCTTTCTGCCCTCTAGTTTTTTCTTCTTCTTTTATTTTCTGATAGTACTTTTAATGAAGCAGCTATTTTTAATGTTCTTCTTGACGGCATCTTGAAAACGAATTGTTATGAAATTGCGTGCAGCCTACGTCACAGTTATCAATTTTATTGAATTTTGACAAGCGGTATGTGAAAAAACTTAATAGCAAAACTTGGTCGT
Source organism: Sturmia bella (assembly GCA_963662145.1). Classification (NCBI taxonomy): domain Eukaryota; kingdom Metazoa; phylum Arthropoda; class Insecta; order Diptera; family Tachinidae; genus Sturmia; species Sturmia bella. The sequence continues at coordinate 56,626,677 of OY759169.1, read as the reverse complement.
GTAACTGCAGTGTTAGTGAATGAACGACAATCAATCTTCAACATTCGCTGAGTAACGAAGCTCGATCAACAAATGCAAAATTGGTGCCGTAAGTCGGTAACACTTCGACAGTGTTACATTGTTTTGTTCAACGAATTTTTTTACCGAATGGAATTTCTTTTCGATAGAGTTGTGCAGAGTAGGAAAAAAATAAAAAAAATTTGTCTATGTAACTTTTAACGATCATTCAGACCCAGTTGAGAAAATGTAAGTATTGTGAATAATCAATATCAGCGGAATTCACAGTAGCATCTGTTCGTCGCATCGCCGTCATAATACCAAGCTAAAATTCGTTCGCTAAAATTTTTCGACAATTATTAAAGTTCAAATTTGTTCATAATAAGTCCATAGTTTGATATTTTGCTGCTGGTATTATACATATTGAAATTGTCTTGGTTGAGAGAAATCGTCAAAGTGTGTTGAACGATTTAGTACAGTATTTGTGTGAAATAATATGTTGTGAGAGTTCAAAAGCCAAAACTATATATGTAATTAAAAAGTTATTTACAAATTAAAATAAATGGATCCAGGTGAAAAGAAACTGATAAGAAATATTTTTTTCCGCACAAGGCATTACCACGTTTGCTTCCATTTTTTTTTAAGGAGTGAATACCAGTTTGTTGGTACATTATATGATGTGAACTCGATAGGTGAACCGCTGGCTGGCGCGTGCATGCAGTTGTCGTGCATGTTCTGCTTAAGATAAGTACAAAATCGACGCTCGAACAATAACAAGATTGAGCAAGAAGAATTGCACGATGATTGCATGCCTTAACGCAGAACGCGTGATTCTTCACTAAAGTTGAGTGTAAATTCAAGTTATCGGCTAAAAATCGACAAAATCACGTTTGTTACTATTGTTATTAAGATTTCTTCATTGCTGTTTGTGTTTTGTGTTTAGCACGTAAGTAGTAAATAATCTACCTGCTGTTTTATTGGCTGAAAATGAGACAAAAGAACAAATGTTTGTTCATGTGTTCGGGAATTAAGATCAACTGGGCTTTGTACAAGTCACATACATATGTATATCAGTGATTAATATGCGAAGAATACTTCGTACGGAGTTTCCCAACAGGACTTCAAGCAAAGTGCGTGTGAAATACAAAGCAATTTTTGGTTTCCTTTAGGTTTTGTGAGTGTCTTTTTTTAAATATTTGCGCCTTATTGGTTGACGATTCAGTTGCATTCCTACCTGATATAATGTGGGAAAAAAGGATTTTAAATATTTAACTAGCTAGCTGCTTAACTATTTGTGTGCGATCTCATGTCCTGTCAATCGACTGCTTAGAGACCTTTTAAATAAACAATTTTTCCTTAGCTAAAAACCTGAGAAATTCCCAGTTCATTCTTTTTTAAAGATTTACTAAGAAAGATAGTGACACAACTGGATAAAAAAAAAAAAAACATGATAGCGGTATTCATACCGAACTTGTTAATTTGTTACTCGGTAGTTTGTTCATTTGTTAAATTTAGCAACTGTGAACGACCCCCTTTTTCAAACTTTGTTAGTCTGGTAACTTTCGTAGTAAACCAGCTGATTTATTGTGCCGACACAATTTATTATTCTGAAAAAATTAAACATGCCACAAGAAAGTGTAAAAAAAAACGATTTAAATGTTGTTGAAATGTATTATCTTAAATAATACTAAAAAATGCTTCCAATAAAATTTGTTCTAAAATATATTTGACCAACATTTTAATTTTTTGAAAATTTACAGTTTTTTTTTTTTTTTATTTTTCCGTGATGGCAATAAAGTATTCGAATGATATTGAGTGGAACAAAATGAGTTAGGAACATTTTATAAAGATTTTGGAAGATGTTGGTTTTTAGCCCTGTATATTTCTTATGGGAAAATCTCAACGCCATTGCAAATTGATGTTAGATGTTGATACATATGAAAAGGCTATAGGTGAGATAAGCTAGCCCGTGCACTGGTTTCTATCGAACTGCACTGTTTTTAACTTACTCCCTGGGGAGTAGGGGCAGGCTAAACTTTGTTGATGTACCGAAATTTGGTGTTCTGTTCTCTGGTGTACAGAGATACACAGTGCCTTAGTCGTCTTGGTGACCAACAGCTTAGTCAAGTGGTTACACTGAAAAAACAATTCAATCCATTTGTACTTAAATCATCCCCCCGGGGGCACAATATGCATCTTGCTGATCGTAACCAGCTTGGTGTCGTGTCAACGGGGTAGAAGGGGTGCAGGATACCTCGGCTGGCTTGGTGGCTAAAATCTTAGGCATTTCCTGAAGGAGGGCGGCGACTCCTGAGGGACTTGCTGAAACCCCTTACCGAGGGGATATTCGGCAGTACGGGGACCGGAGCCCCGGGATGACTCTTCGGAGTCATCTCGCCGGTCATAGGTTGAGGAGCCTTCCTTGGCTGAAACGTACTGGCTGTGGTTGCTACCATAAGTTCGCATGGGAGGAAACGTTGGTAGCCATACTGATCATAGACCCTCGGGTCTATGTTCGGTCGCCCAAATGGGCCCGTAGTGCTGTTGCTAAGCAACAGACGCTGCTTTGTAAGGAACCAGATTGGCGGGAGCATTAGCGTTGGTTCAAGGACTGATGATCTTAGGAACTTCGGGCTACCACGGTAGTCGTGTATCCTTAGCCGTCTGGGGAATTGCAATGCAGCAGAGGTTAGATAGCTCAACTCCTGAGCAAGGGGTTTTGTTATGGCCAAGTAACGTAGCAAATAAATTGCCACCCGAGCAGTTGTTCCGGCTGCTCGGGGGCGGTGGTGTAACGTCTTGATTGCACCACGTGGTTTGACCACCGTGAGGTTGGGCCCTAGTGGCAGGTACTCACGTAAATCATTCCACATCTGTACTTAAATCAATCCTAAGCGGTGTCAAAAGTTCGGTAATTACGGATTTCCTTTAATCAAGTACGTTGCGCTTGTTTTAATTATGGAGCTAAAGACTTAATTTAAGACATATTCAATCCTAGTCTCGGATTGAATATAGCTCAAATCCGTGATTGAAAAGAAGAACGCTGTTCTTGATTTAAGAACATTGGTACTTACCGTACTTCTGACACCGTTTGGGATGGATTTAAGTACGGAAGGATTGTATTTATTTTTAGTGTAAGGATTGATGATGCAATGTTTCTGAAGTATATTTAATCTCATATTCGTAAGTTAAATATTCCGCTCTACTTCCTTAATTTAATAATAATTTATAAATTATTTTGTCTCTTTGCCGATTTGAACCCGGAACCTAACTACTGCCAGTTCAGCCACTGTACCAATTCAGCCATCGTAGCAATTAAAAAATTTAAATGAAATTCAGTACTTATGCAAACACACACACACACAAGTGCTGGGTTCAAATATTCTCAAGAATTTCGTACTCATTTTAAACCTTACCAGGATTGATTCATTTTAATAATCCCGATTAATTTTGTTTTAAGAACACTTTTGTGTTATGCGTACTTAAATTTTCAAGACTACTTCGTACTAAAATCAAGTAGGCAAAACTTAAATTTAGAATGCGATTTTTCTTTCTGTGTATGTGTACTGAGGTTTATGGGGTTGATGGTCCGGATCGCCATGGTGACACTTAGGAGCTGCTCGACCTGAATACAGCACGAGGCACTTGCTTTGACAAAAACGTAGTGCTTATGATTACCGCAAAAAAAAAATCGCTGGGTGCTGCAGCCCAGCTATCCTAAAATTATCTATATTTGTGGAAAATCATTGGGTTGAGTTAAGGACGAGTTCTTTTCGGCATGTGGAATACTAATACATAAGAGTAGGATAGCTCAACATTTTGAGCAATGGGCTATACTACGACTAAGATATCGCAGAAACTCAATGGCCACCGGAATAGCTGTTGAACCACCATTCGTGGATTGATTGTCTGACGTCTGGCCTTCCTGGTGGATTAGTTTAATATCAGCTTAGGCCATCATGGCAGGTACTGATGGCAGAGTTCACAAATCTTGAGCAGTCAGTACCACTGTGCAAAATTTCGATATCTTTTTTAGTCTTACAAAGGACTGTGTTAATTCCCGGTTTATCATGCAAATCACGCATTTTTTCGATCGTTTACTTCTCAAAATTCTAACTTGAGAGCAAAATTTTTTCATGCACTTTTCTGTAATATTTCGTATTTTCCGCACCATACCTTTCTTTTTTATTTATGTTTGTTTGGTTATTTATTTAGATGCCCTCGCTTGCTATCCTTTTTTGCGGTTTGTCACCACTGCACAACAACAGCTACTTATTTCTTATTTGTGTCTGTGCTTTCCTTTCAAAGGCATCAAATTTTAATTTTGTTTTGACCAAAGGTGTGAAATTTCATATTTTATTTTTTAATCTCTTACTACTTAAATAACTCACATATTCATTGCCAATGTACATACATACATACATACATATGTATCTTATTATCCTTTAAGTTGGAAGATTTGTGTAAAATAATATTTCTCGTTTACACTTCATGTTTCAGTAATCTTTTCGTAATAAATTTTTACAATTTCTTTCCCGAAATTATATGCAGTTTTTCTATGTACATACATACATACATATGTATTTATATTGAGAAAAAGAAAACAACTGATAATAAATGGTTCCAACTATGATTGACCAAAGTTAAGATTATAGAAAGAGAACAACAATACAAACTCTAAATAAAGAAAAGCGTAAGTGTGGAAAACTGAGAATTAGTTAGAGGTTAGAAGCGCATTGAGGTTGTACCAACATCTAACACATACATATGTATGGGGAGTTACAACATTTTGGTGAAAATAATGCAAACAATGGACATCAAAAGAATTTGCTGAGTATAAAATAAGGTCAGCTGTGGTTGGGGAAATAAAACGGTGTCTGCTTTCAATTTGGTATATTTGAATTTTTGTATAAGATACCCCTAAGTTTCACCAGCTGGCAGTCGTAAGACCAGCCCACTGGGGTCCTAGAAGGTAACGTTGTGCTTCTTGAAGAAGCGATAGGGAAACAGTCCTACACACCACCTACTGTTTCTGCCCTGAACCTGCCACATGAGCGGTTGAAAGACATCCGATACATTCGCCAGCCCATGTAGTGTCGGTCTGCCCAAGTAATTTGCTCTTTTGTTATTTTGTTCAATAAAACATGCACGTTGTTACTAATTCCATTTTAAATGATTAGATTATTGTGGCCACTAACCATGTTATTGCTATATTCAATCATAATCTTTTCATGTGCAACCATAATCAATATGATTTTCAACCATATTGTTGTCGGCTGAATTTAACAAAAATGTGGTTCCTCACGACCGTACATATTATGATGGAATTTGACAGCCATAAGGTTTTTTGACAGCAATGGTTTGGCTTGAACTGACAAAATAATATGGGAACAAAAGGAGTTGCTGTTTTGAAGCAAATTTTTTGTGCTAAACAATTCTAAGTGTGAAAGTACTTAGAATTGTAGATATAATTATTTCGAACGAAATAATTATATTTGAGGTTGGAGAAAAGAAAAACCATTATTATTATCTTTTCAATATTGGGGAATTTATTCGGGTTATTTAACTTGTGAAAGGGCAGGATAAAAAATCCAAAAAGGTAGTGTCCGCACTGACAACTATATTTACTTGGGATACAAATGATTAGAATTAATTTTTCATCATTGGCAGGAAATTAAAATCCCCTTCGCATACAATTGCATTTTGCGTTAGAAAATTGCACCGTTCAGTGTGGCCAACCTTACATTATATTACTTAACACAGCTTTGTAGGTAATAGCAGTTATAAGTAAATTCATAAGTGATAAACATGGTTAAAAATACATAAAATAAGGTCAGTATATACAAATAAATAAGCTTAATGTAGTTCATTGATCTTGCGATTGCTTCTTAGGAAATAAGAAATGACAACAACAAAAAAAAAACAAATAATAATGTCCAAATTAGTTTGGACGTATGATTGAATAAAACAATAACGTGGTTACGGCCTGCAATAGCCTAATCGATTACAACATTTGCAGAATGTAAACAAATATGTATTTATGCACACACACACACACATTTATAAACCATTCGAAGCTCTTACTAAAGGTGGGAGCACACGATTGCCGCAATGCATCAATTTTTGTATGTATATTTTGTATGCCAATCGTGTGATAGCACAATTTATTGGCTCATGCAGCAACCAAAACAAATATTGTTCCTATTTATCCCAATCAAATACAACCCTGATGCGACAACCGTGTAAATATTTCATATACAACTATTCACCAATAAAAATTCTAAAAATGCACCAATATTTATTGTGTCCTCATGCGGCAACCAAAGAAGACAATACGCGCCAATAATATGCATATGTATACCATTTATTTAGTTTCAAAATTGTTTAAAGGCGTCTTCAAAACTTAATTCGATTGTGTTAATATTACAACAATTGTAAAATTCTCTCACCCACGTATTTCTTTTAGATTTTATTTTATTCCGCTTTTCACTATTTGTAGCATGCACAACATTATAATAATAGCAGAAGCAATTTCTTCTTTCTTTTTAAGGAACAAACTATATTTTTAACTGCTTTTATTTTATTTTTGCTAAGCAAAGTTTGTCATCAGCTACAACAGCTGTTTCTCAGAGTTGTCGTATAATATAACAATGGTGTGACTACAATGCGGCAATTATTGGTACTAAATTGTTTTGCGCCAATTTGCGACAATAAAATTTCAGTAAAATGTGACAATCATGTGATTGCAGAGAATTTGATTGGAACAAATTTATTGTTGTGCTCCAATTCAGCCCAATAAAAATTGTGTAAAATTTGTGCATTGCGGCAATCGTGTGATCCCACCTTAACACACACAATAAAAGCAGCTTCTCATATGCTCCATAATTGTCTAATTTCGGTTTTAAAAACTATGAGTTTTCATTTCATTTATATTTTATTGTTTCTTATAAATAAAAGAAAAATTCTCACACACAAACTTTCAATCACAACACAAAAATTGGAGAAAAACTTGTCTACAGCCGTAACAAAAAAATTTTATTAAAAACAAATAATTTGCTTATCAAATCAAAAACACTATGCTTGTCACATATAAAGCTTATTCAAATTTTCATTATAAAATGGTTGTAGATACTGTTTGTTCTTTTCGAATGAATAAAACCATTTTTCAGTTTTCATGGATGGTGACAACAAAATGACCAAACTGTAACAAAAACTGTGTTCACAGTGACCAAAAATTGTTAACGGCATTTTAAATAAAAAAAATCTTGTTTGTCGTTATGGACAACATAATATTGTTGTCGCAACTATTTTGTAAAATGTTTCCTTTACTTGCGAGTATAGTGGAATTCTGTGATTTTAATAAAAAAAATTTAACGACACTCGCTGTCGACAAAAATCAGCTGTTACTTTTACTGCCGATTATCAATTTCTAAACTACCAACATTTAGTTGCTGTGTTTTTTACAGAAAGTTATATTTTGTGTTTTATATGTAAGAAAATAGTTTGAAAGAATAATAAATAGAATCACAATTTATTTGACTTACCTTATGAAAAACTTAATATTAATTAATTTCGAAAAAAAAACTTAGCAACATTTTAATTCAAATCTGATAAATAATGCAGATGTTTACCGTCGCTAACACTGTATTACGGAATACGATAATGTTACTGCAAGCCATGAAATTTGTAAAAAAAATACGATTGTCGGATCGTAAAATGTTACGGAATTGTCCTACAAATATTAGATGGAATCCTGATTCAATGCAGGTGACAAGCTTGGCGATTCAATGTTCATAGCGGATTTAATAATAAACTTGCAAATTGCTGTGATGCATTTTATTTCTTTAAGTACATATTTAAACAAATTTTTTGTAAGTCTCTAAATAAATAAATTAAGTCAAGTACGAGGCTGGCTCGTACTCTGAGGGTTCCGTACGTATGTATGTATAATGTATGTATGGAATGGCGTATGTGAATACACAGGTATATTTTATAAATTTCATCTCTCTGTTTTTAAAGCTACTTTATGTTGTACGGGGACACCTAGTAATTTTCCACTTGTTGTTGTTGTAATTTGTTGTTGTAAGGCATCTGGGAATACATACACTGTGCGAATTTCGACTCTCTATCTCTTACGGTTCGAGAGTTATAGCTATTACTCTACGTTTTAAAGGGACACCTGGTAGTTTTCCAGTTGTTGTTGTTTTTAGCAAGTGTTGTTGTGGAGCATATGTGAATACACATATTGTGCAAATTTCCTCCCTCTGTCTCTCACGGATCGATAGTAACGGCTAGTTGTTACTTTACGTTGTATAGGGACACCTGGTAATTTTCGACTTGTTGTTGTTTTTAGCATTTGTTATTGTAGACCACATGTGAGTACATATATTGTTCACATTTCATCTCTCTGTCTCTTACAGTTTGGGAGTTACGGCTAATTTTTATTCTACGTTGTATAGGGACACCTGGTAGTTTTTGACATGTTGTTGTTCTTAGCATTTGTTGTTGTAGGGAATATGTAAACACATGTATTCTGCGAATTTCAGCTCTTTGTCTTTTATAGTTTGTGCTACGGCTAATTGCAACTTTTCGTTGTATGGGGACACCTGGTAGTTTTCGACTTGTTGTTTTTAGTATTTGTTGTTGTAGCGGCAAAGTACAACAACATCCTGTGAAAATTTCAGCTCTCTAGCTCTTACCGTTTCGGAGAATGAACGCTGTGACGGACGGACGGACGTACTTGTCTCCGTAATAGGGTTCCGTTTCACTCTGATGAGTACGGAACCATAAAAACATAATACTTATTAAGAACTCCACTATTTCAACAGTTAATTAAAGTTTTGTATATTTTAATTTATTTTTTACTATTCTTTTATTCAATATTATCTTGATGTATAATATGTACCTGACACACTCGCTTGAATTTGACAAATAAGAATATCGTGAAGTAGGCGAATAATCGACAAGTCGAATACGAACGCGATAATTCGCAACATCACTATTTTATATACATACATACATATACTTATGGCTGGGCAGTATTTGAAATACATGTTTTTTGTATTTGTATTTTAAATACGTCTCATGAATGTATTTGTATTTTGTATTTCAAATACTCGTGCTTTCAAAATAAATTTGAAATTTATGTTAAAAAATACGCCCTAAAAATTATTCCATTCATACATCAACTAAAATCGAAAATTTTTTTACTGTCTTATTTCCCAAAAATAGCAATAACACAATTTAATTACCAAAGTACCTGTGTAAAGAAAACGCAACTGAATGCACATATGTACATTGAGAAAGTCGCCAAGCTGTCAGAAAGTTAAATAATGAAAATATAAAATACAAAGAAAAACAACGTTCGACATTTTAATCTGAAACAAGAGAAAAAAATATCAATCAAATGTTGACTTGGGTAGGCTATATATAGTTATATGTATAGCATTTGGTGAAACGTTTTTTAATTGTCACTTTTTTCTTAATTCCGTTATATGTCTTTCAATAAAATATCGTTTTCTAATAAGAAATCATTAGGATTTTTCCCATTAGCTGGATTTCTTTATTCGCCATCAAGAGATTGTTTGTCTGCTATCACTGTTGAAAAACTGGTGTTTATGAAAGAAAATAAAAACTTTTTTGATTAAAAGTATTTTGTATTTTAAATACATATTTTTGTTCCACAGTATTTTATATTGTGTATTTCAAATACTTGCTTTTGGAATGCAGTATTTTGTATTTTAAATATATGGAAAAAAAAAAGTATTTGTCTTTTGTGTTTTAAATACACAACTTTAATGTATTTTGTATTTTAAATACATCAGAGCATGTATTTTGCCCAACACTGCATATGGGTGTTTCCATGGTTACGCACGTGACATTTGTACACGTTTAATTGTTTTGAATATTATAAAAATTTAAATGGGTCGGAATTTTTGAATGGAATTTTGCCATTGTTACATTTAATGTGATGAGTTCCTTCCAAAAAGTATATACATATATTGGAAAATTGAGCACTGGGTACCCAAGTTCCATGCGATCAAAGTTGACTTACGCACGTGACAAAAAATGTAAGTGTCTTTTAAAGCAGCATGAAATATTGCAAAAGTAGGCGAATTGTAGAAGATTTTTGTTTCGGAAAAAATGTTTTTATAAAGGTTAATAATGGACCTTTATAATCATAGTTTGTTCAAAAACAAGTGTGCATGGGTTGGCTAAGAAAAAAAAGTTTTTTATGATTACGTACGTTACATTACGCACGTGACACTTTTTACCTTCATACATATTTTTGTAATTTAACATATATTTTCAGAAGTTTTTACCATCATTTAAAATTATTTTACGTTAAAATTTTTTTTTTAAATAATAAAATGTCAATAGTTTTTTTCTTTCAATTTTCTGTGCTTAAAAAAATTGTGCGAGCGTTTTGATTTTTTAACTAACGGTGGACCATTTCATGGAAATACCCATATACAGTACTTATGGACAAAATTTGGTAGGCAAATATTTACTTTTAATTTATTTAACCAAAATAATATTTTTAATACAACGAGACAATCTTTAGCCAGAAAAGGTTTTATTATATTTAAAACAATGATTGTGAAATAAAGCCTGTATGAATGGTTGCATTTTATTTTTTGCATTATACGCATTTTCCTCCAACAAGCACAGATGATGGATGATACGAAAGGGGAACACAACTATAAAAAACCGAAGTATTTGAAAGAAGAAAATAAAATGCTTGCATACATGCATAGAAATCAAATACAAGAAATTGCAAACATTTTAAGATCTTTCATTTCTTCATATAAGAGGAAGTAAAGGGAAGAGGATATGCATCGAGGAAATTGAGCTGATATCTAAATGATTGACTGCTAAAACACACACACACATACACACACATATACACGTCTATAGTGCTCTAGCTTGCAGGCATCCCACCCAGTTAACAAAATCGTCGGAGTCTTCTCACATGAGAGACATGGAACGCATCTCGCTATTTTTTCTGCATTTTATTTCAAGCGCATAATTTTGGGCAAAAAATTATGATGAAAACCAAATCATGTATGTATATAGTCTATATATAATTGTATATATTATAATAAGCACCAATTTGACAAAACATGACCTGCCTGCTCACCAATGTCGCAATATAAGCGATCGTAATTTAGTCACTCGATTTCGAATCAATTTGGATTCCTCGATTTCGACAGCTTAGCTCACGTTTTCACGAGTTCTCTGTATACACATAATTGAGCATGTACATACATACATATTTATGTAGTTACCTTAGACCCCTGTTATCAGCTTATTCAATTAATTAATTGTTATACATGAGCAACTGGCCATAGAAACACAAACAAAAGAGGGCAAATCACGCATACATCGTCGAAGGTTTGGTCATCTAAGACGCTTTTGCCAACTGGGTTCTTTCGAATACAAGCACGCGCATAGAAAACCATACCCTCTGTGTACATTTGATTGGCATTGTGACGAATGAGCCGAATAGCCACCCAAAGGAATTTTCATTGAAAAGGAATTCTCATGCATTCTAGAAATATGAGAACGAATGCATGAACAACTGGCTTGTATCTTGACCACTTGTCTACAAAGGATATTGACGCTCAATTGAAGCCACAATTTATGAACGTTTGTCCTGCATGTAAATTTAAGTGCTTGACAAAGTTGATGTGCATTCCTATGTATTTCCATGGATGAGCCCAAAACAAATAAAAATTGAACAAAATAAAATACAAATGCACTTTATAATATATGTGGCATTCAATTAGAAAATAATGTTTATGTTCAATTATTTCGACATTTTTCCCATTTCTTTAATGGCCCTTTTTGCATTAAAGAAGATAAACAAGCCAAACAAATTCCATGCATTTTGGAAGTATGGGAATTTTTAAATACCTACTGCAAATATTTAAAGTAAGTAACAAAAGTGGGATCAAACAAAGGTACAAGCCGAAACGGCTGAGGATATGAGAAACAAAATAAGACTGTTGTGTTTATTACTAAAAGTTAAAGAAGTAAAACGTTTCAAACGTTATATATTAAAACGCTACCTACCAAAGGCAACCCGAAATTCGACAGGCAGAAATCAACACTTTAATTTATTATAATTTTTAAGCAAATGTGAAGTGATTATGCAATACTCTCCTTGCAATAAAAACTTTTGTTTTTGTTTAATAAACGTTTTACTTCAATAGGCATTTTGAGACTAACAAATAACAAACGACTTTGGTCACATCTCAGACAAACTTAATTTTATTTAAACTTAAAGAAACGAAGCGCCTTTGATAGGACGATAGAGAAAAAGATTTTTTTTTAATTTACCTTTGTGTATCAGTTTTCTTAAAGACTAACTATCTTTCATGCCACCGGTTTCGGGCACATTGGGTTGATAGTTTCATACGCTAAAATGGACATAACCCCCCATTTACACACGCAAGTGCAAGTACCCTACCAGCAAATTGGTAGTCGACTACAAATAAAATCGACTTATAGTTCATCCCTGTCGGACATTGAGTAGTCGACTACTAAAATAATTAACTTTTATGGACTAGCTTCAAATTAGCTACAATACAATCGATTTGTAATTCACTTTTTGTGTACTGGCTATAAACTAGCACTACGTTTCAGTGCAGAGTTAACCCAAAATTCAGATAATAGCATACACGGTAAAGAACTCTTTATTTAAATTGCCTATTGTCGCATTCGTTTTAAATGTTTCGATAGCTGAGTGGGTATGTTGGCTGCCCACCAGTCTTGAGGCTTAGTGGTTCGATTCCCACCAGAGGCTAACAAAAAAAAAAAAGAGTAGGATAAAATTTGATTTAATAAAATAAAATATTACCACCGAAAAATGTAAAATCAGCCTTGATTTGTAAATTTTTTTCTGTGCGTACTGACTTTTAAGTAGCTAACTTTAAGTTAGTTGAAAAGTAATGCACAGTCGGACAATTGACTACCTCCTAGGATATCGTAATGTTAAAATAGTGAGTCATCTCCATTAAAAATAATCTAAGTGTCAACCACCACCAGCTGTAAAAAAGTTAGCTTATAATTAATTACTAGTTAACTGAGTTGCCGGCAGGGTAGCTCAATGCATTGATATATTTTTACTAATACAATCATACTTCAACAAGTTGCGAGCTCACTTGCAAGATATTTTGATTGCCAGTAATTTTTTTTACTTGCATGTCAGTAAAATGACAAAAAGCAAAAACTGTGTTACCGCATAAAGATTATACTTTAATTTTAATAGATAACGTTCAAAGAAACGATTTTTAATACATTACTTTTTGATCTTACATACCGAAAAATAAAATAAAATATAAAAAAAAAATTAATTAACATGTGGTCTTTATCGATTTGTAATATAAATTTACACCGGTATTCATAAAAAATAAAATGTTGCTCAAATACATTTTAGCACAAATTTGATATGAAAAAGTTGTTCTAAAATGTATTTTAACAATGTTTTATTTTTTATGAATACCGGTGTTACTATTTATATTATTGAAAAGGTATTCGAATAATTTGCTTACACATAGTAGTTCATTTCACAATACTTTGGCAACCCAGACATTGAAAGGTCATGGAGACGGACAAAAACAGAACAAACAATACACAAAAAAAAGGCAAAAAAAAATAGTGATTTTTATATATAAGAAATGGAACAGTGATTTTGTAGTTTCTAGCAACATAATTATTTTGTTATTATTGTTTTCATTTAACTCTTTTATTTTGTAAAGTAAAGCAATTTTCTTAAGACCATTTTCTTTGACGACATTTTAAAAATGAGCTTGCACTTGCCTGTGTAAACAGTCAAGCAAGTAGCAACAGCTTTTATTGTCTCTGTCAGTGTATTGGTAGTTAATATGTACTAGCAACAAGTTACTTGCATGTGTAAATGGTGGGTAAGTATTGAGAAGATAGGTAAGCAGTTTTTCACCTCTTTGCATAAATATTTCTTTCTTTGCACTCTATCGACAATGACCCAGCAAACAAAACTTTTTTACTACCACACATACAAACGTTTTACATTAAAGTTTTGCTACCGGTATTGCCATTGTGTCATTTATTATTATTTTTTTTTTTTTTTGTGAAATTCGAAGGATTCTTTTGTAATGCATATATCAGATTTTTTTTTTTTTTTATTGAAGTTTTATTAAAATATACTGATGAAGTTTTCATAAATTATAGCTATTTAAAGCTTTTTGGAAATTTTGGACGTTTTTAGAAAAGAAAGCGTATTGAGCCAGAAATGTTTGCTATTGGCAGTTCAGGCAAATATTGCAGTAGTTGTTTCACTAATTATAACATATATGTTAGAGTGAGACATCTTATAGATATATAGACAAATGTTCTTGCAAATATTTTTTAAGACATCATGGAGTTCAACTGTAGTAGAAGTTTTGTGTGCAAACATTTTTAATTTAAGAAGAGAAAAAAAATATCAATCAGATGTTAACCTGGCTTTATATACATATATGTATAGTCTTTGGGCAAACGTTTTTTAATTGTCGCCTATTTCATAATTCTGTTATTTCTCTATTGAGATTTCGTCGTTTGGCGAATTGATTCATTCACTATCAAGAGGTTGTTTGTCTGAGATCACATTTGAGAAGCTGGTGCTTATGAAGGAAATAAAAACTTTTTCATTACACGTATTTTGTATTTTAAATACATATTTTCGGTTACACTGTATTTTGTATTTCAAATACTTGCTTTGAGGATGCAGTATTTTGTACTTTAAATACATGGAATAAAAAGTATTTGTGTTTTGTATTTCGAGTACACAACTTCTATGTATTTTGTATTTTAAATACATATGTTTATTTTGCCCAGCACTGACCGTACGTAATGAATTTTATTTAATTTGGTTCTTATACATAATTACACTTTTTTTTTTATAAAATTGTTCATGTTTTTGTTTTGTTTTCTAACATTTGATTTGAGCGCCACGATGGCGGAATTGGTAGAGTGCTCTACCAAGAGTCTCCGAGGTCGCAGGTTCGATTCCTAACGGACGCTTTAGGTATTTCTGCAGACAAGCAAAAGGCAGGCTTCGCAGTTTTATGTTTGAAAAAATTATGAATTACTGTCTAAAATGCTCATTAAAAAATAGTTATAATTAGTTACCGTTCACGAAATCGGCACAAGCTGCTTTGAGAACTGCAAATGTATAAAAACAAGAGTCCATTAATATTTAATTTTAGGTTAGGTTAGGTTAGGTTGAATGGAGGGGTTCTACTGCCCATGTCTTACGACATACACCTAAGCCAATATAGGCTTGTTGTGCGCTCCGTGGGTTTAACCGTGAACCAGTTTGACTCATAGGTCTATAGGAACTCCGTGTCATTCATCTATAATATTTAATTTTACTTTGTCAAATGAACTGTAAATGTGATTGCACTGACTGCGATCATTGTTGCTTTCATCTTTTTTTTCATGCATGAATTACGGTTGTCTAGAATTGTAACTGACACATTTTCCGCTTTTAACATTAATTTAAATTATTTTAAATCCTTACTAATTAATGATTTTCATTTCAAAATGTTCCTTTAAAAACTCTTGTATATTTGACCGACAGACTCAAGTTTTCAAGCACATTTTAAGATTCAATATTTTTTAAAGAGCAATAACTTACCAAAGCCACACTTAATGTAGCAACCAGCCAACTTGCCAAAGTAATAAAATTTATATTAAAACAAGACTGCATAAAGAGAAAAAAATGTTTCATGTTCAACTTTAGTGCTCATTACTGGCACAACCCTTCTCTACTATAATTGCTTTTAAGTGAAGAAAACACTCTTTTCCACTGCAATGAATTGTGCAATTCACATTTCTTCCCCCAAACTATTAAACATTTTATACAACTAGGAGAGCACTGAAGTCGCACACTTAATTATTTATAACTCAAAATGTGTATGTTTTAGACTTTAGAAGCAATTAAGGAAAGCTTGTTGTATCCTTGAAATGAATACAGCATTGCTTATACTTTATTACAGATGTGATGTGGTAATCAACTGCTTTTGCTGTTATTAAAAAATGTTATTGAATATCGAATTTGATCAAATATTGTTATAATTATGTTGGCGATACAATTATACTAATCAAGGTATCTCTATACCTGCAAGAACAGTTGATTACTGCTTCTTGCACAACAAAATACACAAACCCAAACAAATAGGAGACAGGATATTAAGTATTTCCACCAAGAAAATACAAGAAGTGGTTGCTGCAGTTATACGCCTACCCGGTATTAAGATACTTCGAGCCAAATAAGAGTTACGGTATCGCACTACTGGTTATATAAGCAGCTTATTAGAAAGCAAAAACAAAATATTTCTGTACCGGGTTATACATACATATGTATGTATATAGTCGATTCTTTGATTCTTTGAATGGACTGTACTTTTGTTTTCTTCATATTATTCCATATTAAATATATGGAAGAGACCCACTATTACGAAGGTTTTCTTTTTTTCTTTTAGTTTTTTTTTATTCTTCTTGTTGTATTTCTGTTTCAAGAGGTTTTGTTTTTCAATAAAACTTAGGAACAAAAATTATGTATTTTTTCAACAACTTTTAGTTATTTAAATCGCATAGGTATGTATGTATGTTAGTTTTTCCTTTTAAATTTTATTAACATCATTCTCAGGTTTTATTAAAACTGAAGCAGGGTTAAGAAAAATCGATTTATATTTGTATTCGAGAAAAAAACATTTGTCTTTAATATTGTAAAATATAATTTTTTTATGTTAAACAATAATAATGTTTTATTTTCAATTTGTATGTACAAGTAGCTTCTGTGTCTTTTTGTTTTCTCTCACCGAAATCTCGGTCGCCATTTAAAGAAACAATGCGGTTTGAAGGATGTAACACAACTGATTTTTATTTCATAGTTGCTCTAAGAGTTCTTATAACCAAGGTTGCTAATTATAGTAGTAGGGTTTGGTTTCACTACAACACAACGGAGACCAATTTTCCGAGAAATTCGCAATACGGCCCTATTACCAATGTCATTCAATTCATTATCCATCTTTCGTTGCGTTTAAACAATTACATTTGCTATTCTGGACGTGTGCGTGCAAATCTGTAGCAAATTACCGTCGGAAGTAAATTTTGACAGGTTTTGAGTCAAATAAAACTTCACTAGCTCTGAGGATAACATAAATTTTTAGATTATTATAGAAATTTTGACAACAGAGATCATACATAGATCCGGAAACGGATATCTGAAGCCACTGTGCTACGTTCAGCAAAACTTGTTTTTCGAATCTGCTTTGCAAAAGTATTTAAAATTAGTTTTATTTATTTAGTTTTTCTCTATGATTTAATAATGCAAGCACTGATAATACTCTCTCCTTTTTTGATAAAAGGGACAATAAATGCCAAGTACACAGTTACTACTTTTTCCAAATTCGCCTTCAATATTAACGTTTCTGTGCTTCCTTTGCTTTTAGTAATTTTAACTATTAAAGTTCCTAAATGCAAACATTAATCCTGGTACGTAATGAAAGTTTTAGATTGTTTTTGGTCAAATTATAACAAATTGCAGTCAACTACGGATATTGAAAAAGTTTATAATATTTTTTCTAGTTTGGCTTTCATTAGAAGTTTTGCTGCTGAAATTAGCTTTGTGGTCTACAATTAAATAATATTAATGAGCATTGGTTGAGAAAGACTCTCTACTCTGCTCCTCTCACAAAACACATGGACGGATTTCAATATGCTGGCAAACATCAATGAGTGAAATGCTGACTAGTATCCTTTTATTTTTTGGTTTGGTTGTTCAAACTTGTCTTAATTAAAATTGAGCAAATGTGTTAATTTCACTTTGTGCACTTTATTAAATAAAAAGTTTCATAGAGAAAAAATTTAAATAAAAAATATAACATTTTATTACATGGCAAAGATTAAAGGATAAAGGACTGCTGTGTTAAAGCAATTTCATAGTGGCTTGTTTAATTAAAAACTGTTGCAGTAAATGGTGAAATGCTTTGTGATAAATATTTAAATGTAAGTTTTTAAGTACTTTTTACATTCAATAATTAAGTTTTAAGCTACAATTTAAGTTTTTCGTCGATGGAATTAGTTCATTATGTGATATTCAAGAGAAATTTTATCGTTATAGTGTGGCAATAAAAATGTAAATGTGTGCCAATAAAATTGAACGGCTTTATAAATTTTCAAAATTTGCCAAAATTTCCAAAATCATAAAGTACATTCTGGATGAGAAATCTTATGAATTTATCCACAAATCTTATGAATTTATTTCATTAATAGTTTTTTATAAATCTAATGAAAATTTTCATTGCGGCAATGAATTTTTATAGATCAGCTAAATTAACTTCATATAAAACTGTTCAGTATTTCTCATAAGTTAAGATTAAACAATATCATTGGAATTTAAAAAAATTCATTAAATCAATAATTAATTTCTTTAGGTTGGGTTAGTTGGAAGGATACGTTTGCCCATGTCGTTTGAAATACACTTAAGCCAGTATAGACTTATTGTGCGCTCCGTGGACATAACCGCAGTGGTTTATAGGAACTCCAGGTCCAGTGTTGCCAGGTCAATTTATTTCTTGTCCCCCAAGAAAAATGTTAAAGCCCCCTAAAATTCAATGTTTTTCTACAAAATCCCCCTACGAAATTTTGGTTTAGTTTGCGAATCACCAATATTAATGCATTGACAATGCGGAAAATGCATAAAATTGTTAAACTTTCCCCAAGTAAAAAGAAGTAAAAATTAACTGATTATATGTACATATTTTTCAGTGCCTATGTTATGATTACAGGCGTATGTATATTTATTATAAATTTACGATTTATTTATATTCACATATTTTGAGATCTAAGTATATATTTATAGGCAGCTAGAAATTGTTATCTGCGTATCTAGAAAAATTTAAGTTTCTCCAAAAATATCTTCTTCGCTCTTTACATTTTTTTGGCATTTTCGCAAAAAGAATTTCAATTTTATCAAAGGTTCTTAGTTATTTTAATTTTCCCAATTCTTAAGAAACGGAAAAAATTCAAAGAAATGACCCATATGGAAAAAATTCATTCAACTCAAGGAAAAAAAAAAGTACTTAAATTTACCAGTTGCAAAATTATGTACTTTAAACTACCAGATGAACATAAAATATCTCATTTAATTTTACGTTAAAAATCGTTAAAGTCTTCAAAGTTATCAGTTGAAAAATCTTCTAACTCCTGCCATTTTACCGTGCAACCAAACATAGAAATCCCCTAAAAAAAAACCCCAAAAATAAATTTTTTCCCCCTAAATTTTTCCCGAAAGTATTCAGCACCCCAAATTCACCCCTAAAAGAAAATAAACCTCTAAATCTAGGGGGAAACCTCCTAAGCTGGCAACACTGTCCAGGTCATTCGCAAAGCTCCTTAATTTCCTGCAGCATATACCGCTGCCATGATCTCGGAACCGTATTCGTGAGAAGGTGGGACATTGGCATAAATAATGCCCCAAAATCTCACTGTCCAACCCTCATGCTCTACATTCATCTTGTCCCTCTATTCCTATGTGGTGAAGATGAGCCAGTAGCTAAGGGTGGAAATTATGGGAGTGGTTAAGAGTATGGCAGGTTATTCGAGCTTGCTAAGTCTTCGCAGTAAATCAGTTTTTCCCTTGTCTGGATCCTGGATCCCCCTTAAATTCTTGCATTGATTCCCACGGTTTCGTTATTTCAGAGAGTTAAATGGGTTTTATGTGTCCAATTCTTTAGCTCAGGTCTAACTGCATCGATATGTTTCATGTTACTTAACTCTCTTGTTCTTTAAGCAAGTGAGTTTACCCTTTCATTTTCAGTTGTTCCAGCATGCCCTGGCACCCATATGATGCGCAGTTCATCATGTGTCGAATAAGTGTTAATAGCGGTTTGCAATCCCAAACTGTCTACGATTTCATTCTCTCAACTGAGATTGTTCTAATGGCCATTTCACTATCCGAGAATATGTTCACAAATTCTGGCCTTCCCATTTCATTGACCTCCCTAATACACAGATATTTTGCCAAACTTCCGCCTACAAAACTTTGCAATAGTGTGGCATAAATAAAGTTTTAAACTTAAGTCAACAGCGACTGCCGCGTATTTCAGCAGAGATTATTATAAATAAAGATGTGTATTGGGCAAAAGAGTGGTCAAATCTCGCTCGCACCCTTCAGTTTTCTGCAACTGATTCCAATAGACCACTACTATGTAATTACTGAAAACGCATTATCAAACTATTACAACGCAAAGAGCATGAAGATAATATTGCCAGGGCAACCAGTTCTCAGCATCATGATCTGTACCCTGAACTAAAATTTGATACCGTTCCAAATTTCATGACAAATTCATCGTCTTATGTCATTAGCATGACAGTAAAAGCACGAGAAGGTCTGCTGAATTTAAATGCTAGAACACAGAGCGAAAACTTCCTAATAGATTCAATAAGATTTTCTCTTTGAAACGTTTTTAGGCTGAGGGGTATCCCAGCAGAGAGAAAAGAAGATTTTTCTATGGGTATTTCTTATTATTTCCATGTTGCAAATCTTATTAATTGTCTCAACAAGAAAAACACATAAAACCAAGAAGAAAACTTGTTACTCACGTTTGTTTTTACTCAATTTCCGATTTGCATGGTACCAAAAAAAATCTATAGAGAAGAACTTATTGATTCTATTAGGTTTTCTTGTAAATTGTATACAATAAGGATTTCTTATTGATTTTATTAGGTTATCCTATTAATTTTTCCCTATTGGTTTTATTAGTTTCCTATATAAACACACGTAAATCATCTTTTTAATTTCATTAATTGTTGTTTTTTCAATCAGGTGTTCCCATTTAAAATAATAAGGAATCCTTCTTGAAAAAATACCATAGAGATATCTTATTGATTTTGTTCTACTTTATTAGGTGCTTTTTTCTCTGTGAAGCTTTAGAAATAATTCAAATACGACATGCTCAATATGCAACCTCGATGTACCTGAGAATACTTTCCATTTTATTGGTGTTTGTCCAATTTATAAAGAGTACAGGAGTAATCTCCTTGGAAAAAGCGAGCTCAATATGTACGAAGTACTTAATATTTTAAATGGCTATGATTATAATGCTCTATACAAATATATACAGCTGTGTATGAATTATAGAAAATTGCTAGTAAATGAATTTGATTGCTGATAAAATTTGCTAAAATTTTGTTAAGTATTAACTCAAGTATAAAAGTTTTAAATCACAATGGATTATGTATTTAAATATAACTGTATTCTTTCAATCAGGCCTACAACAAAAGTGTTCAGCCTAATATAGATACATAAATAATATATTTACATAAATAAATTATTTATAATTATGTACACATTTATATACATTTTATCTATTTAAAATAATAAAAAATAATAAATAGTGCGGCAGACTGAATAACTGTTCTGTGATATTTTTTATTTAAATACCAAGACCCAATTTTCTCCTTTCCAAATGAAGTCCAGGAACAGAAATCAAGAATCGATGTTTCTCAGTTGGCCTATATTCAAGTCTCCGGTATGCAGTCTGATGTCACGTTTTACGAAATGGACTCGCATGTGACTGTAAAAATTCCTTGATGATGCGCTTCATGTCCCTTGTCGATCCACTTGCCCGTATCCTTTAATCGTTTTGCTGTGAGGGCCACTTCATATTTTATACGAATTTCGAGTGGCTCGATGAATAATAGTACTTCCATTGCCCTTGTAGGTGTCGTTTGGAAAGTCCCACTCATACCAAGACAGCAGATTATTTGAAGTTTCTGTATGGTTTTGATGTTGCATTTATAATCAGATTGGTAACGCCACTATAAAGCCAGGATGTGATCTTTGGATCTAGCAGCCATCTTTTTCCTACGGCTCGCGTACAGGTTGACCAACATATGTATATGAGCCTTATTGGCTCTTTTCATTTCCACTTTAATTTCAGACCCATGATGTCTCCAAGCTACTTCACCTCGCTGAAAATGTTTATTGTCCTTGCAAGGAAGAACGGCTCGTTGTATGCAGCTATCTTTGTCTTCTTGCAAATAGAAAAATTTTGATTGTGTCCAGGCTTACTACGTTCAACCTCTTGGTTGACTCCAGTTGTTTACCAGACCTAATGCTTTCTTGGCTTTCCTGCTCAATGGATTTGGATCCCTTTCTTTCAAAATTGTCATGACATCATCTGCATAGCAGACTGTCTTGAATCCTTCACCAAAACCAGAACCTAATAAGGGTATGTATCGTAGTGAACCACAGAAAGAGTGACAAAACGCTCCTCGTGGAGTCCCACTGTGAACCGTTTTTCTTATATTTATTCTATGTGCTCCATCTACTCATAACATCTTTCCAATATAGTCGCATACTGTGCGGTTGACAGGAAACCGATCCACAGAATGATCAGTATGCACGTTGTTGTAATCCCCCTCAATGTCAATGCAAGCTACAAACGTGCGTTTTTTTATTAAATGACTTTTCTGTAAAGTTATGCGACGCAGTATCTACTGATCTGTTTTTGACGTATGTGTGTTGTTTTAAACTCAGCACACTGCCTACGATCCTGCCTTTAACCATATTGTCGATTAACCTATCCATGGTTCTCAGCAAGATTAAGTTGAACTTATTGGCCTATAAGCCATTGGGGAAGAATGAGTAGGCTTGCCAAGCTTGAGGATTAACACTACCCTAGACTACACTAGACATGTGTTGGAAAGTCCTGCTGGATGGGTCGAAACTAAACTCCTACCCCTATAGAACAATTTTCACTATCAGATAGACTTTTTCACTGCTAAAATTAATTCGCTTAGTAGCCACTGCCAATCTCATTGAACATCCTCTTAGATCGTTATCCCGGTTTCTCTAATTCTTACTTTTTGCCTTTACCAACTTTGGAACATAAAACTTTGTGAAATAATTAATATGTTTGACTCTTAAAATACCCAGAATGTTGAAACAATTATTATTTTCAATCTCAAACCGCCTTTTAAGCCGAAAAATAAATGCTGGATAAGATTTGCAGCCATGATAATATTACTGCCGTTTGCGAAACGATTTAAAGGTACCTGTATCCAATAGGTACAATATATCGAAAGAGTTAGTAGCTTTGTGTAACAAACTTTTGGTTTTTGTGAACTTGAAGTTGATTAAAAAAATACAAATCAATAAAACGTGCATTTATTCGCCAATTAAAAAAAAAAACAGAATACAATAAAGTTTTTGTTTACTCATGAGAAAAGTATGTAGTAACTGTTATTACAACTTTACGTGTGAAATTTTGGTTTAGTCAACACAAAAATAGTTTATCTCGCAGTTAAGAGACTATGATAAGAAAAAAATATTTATTGGTAGCTTTGGTTTTTGTGACAGTCTTAACAAACGTAATTTCTTAAAAATTTCTAGTTTGTTTTCAGAGCAGCAAGAATAAGCTGTGCGTTTTAGTTTTTTAAAGAGAAATCTAAGCTTCGCAGGTGAGCTATAGTGTCATTTAAGCCAATCTTTCGGAACGTGAGTGTGTTATAACTCCATTTGTGCTTCAGTGGGTCAAAAAGTTTCACAAAACTAGTGTTTTTAATTATCCAAATCGTTTTACTAGTACCTTTACAAATATGAGTGTTTAAACAGTATACAATTAGTCATAGCCTCGGTTTGAAGCAAATTTGGATGCTGATGAGTGGTCATGAAACAGCATGCCAGGCAGTAACTTGGCTTTTCTCGTCTTCTTTAAAAAATATTTTGATCACTCCAATTTTATCACTAAAAAATCTTTCTCAATTTGGAGCACGTAAAAATTGAACTAGAAAGGTTTAAAATATTATTAACAATTGTAAATCATATAGTTCACTATAAAATTAAATTAATACCGAAAATATATTTAATTTTAATTTAACGGAAAACTTTTTTGAGCTAACGATAGTCGATAAATGTAAAACACTTTTGAGTGTACATACATATAATAATAAAATTTTTAATTTTCTTCTACACCTAATTCTCTTTTTTCTCGGTAGATGCGTTCCTGGAAATTGTGTGTATGGTCATCAATTAAAAAAATCGTGTAAATAGGACAAAACAATAAAACTTCAGTGGTAGTACAAAAATAAAAGAATAATAAAAATGGAATCATAATAAAACAATAATAATTCAGTTATAGCGGAAAGCAACACACACAAATATCAGAGCATTTAAAAACCTAAAATAAAATTTAGCCACCTTCGGATATCAGCCGTGGGCATTTATTGATGTTTGAAATGGTATCATCAATAGATATATCAGATGTATCCCTCAAACCATATTTAGTTCGTCATTATTGACCGTGTAAGTTTCCGCAGTCAAATACTGTGTTGATTTCTGTTCTTTTGTTTTTTTAAGTTCCTCACATGACTCTTTATAACTAAAGATTGCCTTTAAATTTTAATGCGAGTTCCATGTCGTTATCGTGATTGAGGAAACGATCTTCCATACTTGTAGCAAATTTTAATCCCTTATTCTTTCACCAATTCATCGATATTCAACGACCGTTTCTATGTTTCGAAAAGCTTCGCCCCCAACTGCGTTTGATAAACTTGATTATTTCAGGGTACAATGATGATGTATGTATGTACAATAAAACTTTCACTTCTCAAGCATTCTGGGAAAACGTTTCTCCATTAAGCGTTTAATGTTGATTTGCATAATTGCTTGACAGCTGTAGAAACATGTGTAATACCATTCGTAATTTCCAAGCTGCTACAACAGTTACGTTTCTTTCTTCCACTGAGTCTAAGATACATATGTATGTATATTTAAACGATTGCTTTATATAGTAAATTTTAAATGCTGATGTATAATTCCCTGGACAAGAGGCTGAATCAAGGAGGTGGTATTAGGAGGCAAAAACAGCTCCTTAATGTTACGATGATTTAACATTGCGAGACGGAGAACATTATCAACGATTAAAATTATTCTGAACCCTAAACTATTTTGCTTCATATATTTCCGAAGTAGATTGGTGCATTTTGTTAACGATGTTATTTCGAATCGTGTAAAACGAGAATTAGGTGTATACACCTTGATTTCACCCAAATTTTTATAAACTCATTCACAGTCGGTGGTGAGCAAAATGTACCAAAATTGTAATAGACATAATTGTTTTTGTATTTTTTTTTTAAATTAAGTGAGAGTGGATTGTGATTGCTTTTAGATTTTTATATCATTGGTTCACTAAAGTGCTTAACAACAGAATCGTACAAAAAATTATATATTTAGATACACTTCATTATATTTATTTTATATACATAAGTGTCCTATAAGGAAATGGCTAACGAAGATTTTAGTGCCGACCACTGGATCGAAAAGTGCCGACTACACCAGTGTTGCCAGCTTAGCGGGTTTCCCCTAGATTTTGGGTTTTTTTTCTTTTAGGGGTGAATTTGGGGTGTTAAATTCTTTCGGGAGAAACAATTTATTTTTGTCGTATTTTTAGGGGATTGCTGTGTTTGATTGAACGGTAAAAATGCAGGAGTTAGAAGATTTTTCCACTGATAAATTTGAAGACTTTAACGATTTCTTGTGAAATTAATACAACCCTTAATTCAAACCAAATGTAAGCAACCTTGAAATTATTCTGTGTTTTTATTGCCAAATTATGGCGGAAGGCATTTTATGTATCCAAGAGAATTATAACTGATAATACCAATGACTTTAACAAGTCACGCTTGTCAGTAACTTTATATAGAAATAAATATATTCTTGAATTGTGCGACACGTCTTTTATTTAACCTCAAACGTAAAGATTTTTCTGGACTTCCACCCTATCCTCCAAAGATTCTCCAACACGATTTTTAAAGTAAAATTAAATGAGACACTTTATGTTCATCTGGTAGCTTCAAGTACAGAATTTTGCAACTGGTAATTTTAAGTACTTTTTTTTTTGTTGAGTTGAATGAATGTTTTCCTTATGGGTTATTTCCTTGAATTTTTTCCGTTTTTTAAGAATTGGGAAAATTAAAATATCTAAGAACCTTTGATAAAGTTGAAACTCTTTTTATGAAAATGTCAAAAGAACGTAAAGAGCGAAGAAGACTTAGAAACTCTTGGAGAAACTTAATTTTTTTAGATACCCAGATAACAATTTCCAGCTGCCTATAAATATGTACTTAGATTTACATACGCCTGTAATCATAACATATGCACTGAAAAATACAGTAAAATCCCGGTTTAACGAATGATATAATGTTCAGACCTTTCGTTATAACGAGATATTCGTTATATCGAACAATAATTTTTTATCTTAAAATTTTATAAAAGACGGTGGTCCGCAGTTTTAAAAACATCAAAATTTAATTGTATTAATAATTTAAAACTTTAATTGGTATTTTGATGTGTATTTAAGATTTGTTTAATTTCTAATATGAAATTTCATTAAAAATCATAAATGTACATAGGTGCATCTACATATTTACTTATATTTGGATGCTATTAACATGTGTAGGTTTATTATTACATTTCATTCATATTATTAATTTCTTAAGAAATCGACATCTCGTTTTCACAATGAACCTACCAAAACTACTGAAATTTTAAGGAAAAAAGCAACGCATCACACGCGTTCTTTCAATACAAAGCAAAGAGCGAAAAACACCCAGTCTTACGATTCTGTAACGAGTTTCAAATGTATTTTGTTTTGTCATTCCTTAAATCGAGATTCTTTTTTTTTTGCCATTCGCTATATAAGGCAGTTAATGTAAAAATTTCGCCATTCGTTATATCGGATATTCGTTAAACTGAGTATTCGCTATACCGGGCTTTGAATGTACATAAAATCAGTTAATTTTTACTTCTTTTTAGTTGGGGAAAGGTTAACAATTTTATGCATTTTCCGCATTGTCAATGCATTAATATTGGTGATTCGCAAACTAGAGCATAATGTTTACCAAAATTTTTTAGAGGGATTTTGTAGAAAAACATTGAATTTTAGGGGGTTTTACAATTTTTCTGGCGGGAAGAAATACATTGACCTGGGAACACTGGACTACACGCACAAGTTATATTTTTTAGATAATACTCAAGTTTCCATTAATAATAATATGCATAAAAACAGTTAATTGAGCTCAAACCTACCAAATACTTAGACACAATACATATACTAATATCTACACTAATAAGAGCGCCAAATGCAAAGCGAAAAAAATTAAAGGTGCAGACCAATGACATAATAAATGGTGTATATTTTGGCCATAGTAAGGAAATCTTATATGGTAATATTTGGCTCATCACGTAAAAATAAATATTGTGTGCTTGTGTTCTGCTTTTGTACATCCAAACAAACATCCAACAGTTCACAACCACTGTAGTAGCACCTGAACAGTTCACTGACTTCTGATTTTGTATATGAAAATGCAGAATTTTTAACTTCATTCATAAGATATTAAAACAGCTTCATACGTCGAACATAAACAAACATTTTGGGACACCTATCAAACTCTTATACTAGCAACACGAACAAGATAAAACCATAAAACTCATATTAAACTTGTTCCATCAAATAGTTGGGCCAATGCGCTTATATCAGCATATTTCTACATACGTACCCATATACATTTATGTATGTGAGCATGTGCAGCTTTGCTTTCATACGGCACATATGTATGTGCATAGAAATATCCATATATAAATGTGCATATACCTACATGAATGTATATATCTGTGGATACATTCACACATACATACGTACCTATGTATGTACATATATGCCTACATAAATATGTAAATTAATTACCTTCTGTTTCATTTCATGGCTTTTCGAAAGCTTTGGGTTCATGCATGACACGTACCATTTATGACAGAACGTCAATAAAAAGCCAGAGATTTCCTGTGTGACACACAGCTGCAGGTATGTACATATGTATGTAAGTATGTACATACATAATAAGTGTTTAATAATCTTGTTCTCAAAGGCAGCATTTAAAATATAAATAGGCAGGTAGGTACCTATGTTGCATAAGCATTATTAGGCTTATTAAAACTCATTCTTGCTGCCAAACCCGCACTCAGCACGTAACTTAATTCCGGTTCCGTTTTTTTTTCTAAAACTGTTTAATCATAAAAAACAATAGGTATAAAAAATACACACTTTACATATTATAAGTATGTATTTATCTTCATACATACATACAAGCAAACAACTCTATTTAACTTCTTTTTAATTTCATTGATTGCTTGCAACATGTATGAGATGGTTGACACAGCTGCTTTTGTTTGTGTTTTTTGAGTATTTGCCCCCCCAATAAACCAAAAAAAAAAAAAAAATAACACAAGAACCACACAAACAGCAGCAACAAAAACACTGCACCACTGGTTGTTTTATTTTTTTTTTTTTGTAACAAGATAAAACATGCAGTTAGTTGTGTGTTCAAAACACACAAGTAGAATTTACAAAACGTTCTATAAGATATTAAACAGCTGTTTCTCAATGGTTTTGGATTTTAGTTGTTTATTTTTATGTTGTACTGTGCTAACAAGACCATGTTGTATGTTGCAAAGAGATAAATGATACATTCTTATTTCGAAGCAAATTTAGCTTTTTCAAACAAGTATTTCAAGACCGGCAGTTCAACATTCCGTGTTAGTTGCGTGCGGAACGCGAACCTATTAGGATGTGCGAGCAAGTCATATATTAAATAAATATTCCAATTCAAAATTGCACACTCATACTCACTTATAAATTTAAAACGATATACAAATAAAAAACGTATTGGAAGTTTATTTAAAAAAAAATATTTAACAATTTAGAAAGTGTTTTTATGCAACAAAACAGTGAAACCCCCAACTTGGATTAATTTAAAAAAACCAGGCCGCAAAAAATACATACTAAACATCACTTAGCAACACAATTTGTTACAACAAAGAAAAACCAAACGCACAATTTCAAAAAAATAAATACCCAACTATTTCAAAGAAAATTTTAGAAAAAAGTGCTTAAAAAATTTAAACGAGTAAAAATATTGTTTTTTAATAAAAACGTCTTATGCTCAAAATGAATTTGAATTTTGTAACAAAAAATACTCTATTGATTCAGCAGCAGCATAAATTCAAAGAATCCCATTTAAAAAACATTTCAAAACGAACCAATTGGCATTTTTACAGAACAATTGAATTGCAAAAACTTGAAAATTCTTTCAGATTGAATGAATTCTGTAAAATTGAATTGTGTGAAATTAAAACGTACCTACATTGTTAATTAAAACTAGTGTGAACCAACAAACAAAACATTCGTCCAGCGATTTTCCACAACAACACGAAAGTTGAAGATTATGCTTTATACATATATTTAATAAAATTAAAAAGGTGTCAAAAATTTGAACTGGACTTTAAACTAAATAAAATAAAAAGAGTCTTTATAAGTAAAGTTCACACCAACCTTTTCCAGTAACAACAAGTTGTAACCAACCAACTTTAAAACTAACCAAAACAAATTTTTTTCTGTGGATTATTTAAACCAACATCAAACGCACAAAACACCAAGAAGCAGCTGTTTCCTTGCACGACAAGTGGAAGACTTTTTTTCAACTGCCAGCAATTAAGCAACTTTATACAACTCGACACTTGCTTCACCACAGACAACTTCAATAAACTCTGTAGCTAAATTAGGTAAATATTTTCAGAATTAATAAAATACAAAATAAGGGTTTTCGAACGTGCGGCTGTTTTTCGAATAAAAATCTTGTTTTAGGAAAATGCTTGCAAAGCCAGACAGTTGATTGGATTTTGCGTACGTGTCCATGGAAATATACATCTGACTTACATACAGAAGGATGTGTGCATTTGAATGTATATTTTCAAAGTTCATGTTTTAAGCAAACAATTTCGTGTGCAGTTTTTTTAGTGCAGTCATAATTTTTTTTTTGTAATCGTAACCAATTACATACATACATATGTATGTACATATGTATTTGCTAAAGGTGTTTTGCAGATTTCTCTTTGAATTTTTAAAATATATATTTTTTTTTTGTTTTTGATATTATTAAACCCCAAAAATTGTTTAACCATAACGTCTAAAATGGTTAATATCTTGTTTATACATACATATCTACCTACATGTATGGTTGAGTAAAAATGTTAATAAAAATGCAATTTACTTCACTACTTTTATTTGCTTTACATGCAACATGCAATATTTTATGGTATTTGAGTTTTTGCTTTTTAACAATTCGAATTGGATTTTCTTTCAATAAAGATATTAACATATCTTAATTAATTGAAAACTTTTAATTCAATAGGTAGATACTGAAAATTGTGCAAGAAATCAAACGCAAATAACAAACAATCCTCAATGTGCAAGCAGAGACTTTCTTGTGAAGAAAAACTACTGTATATGATCAAGGAAAGATTTTAGTTTATGCATTAAGCTCCTGTTTTAAAAACATAATTCGCGTAACTTTATGGACTTTAAAACGAAATCGAACATTTAATTGCCCTAAAATGTTTACGCAATTTGAGTGGAACTATTAATGACAGTTTGCGATCTGAAGTTAAAAATTAGTAAAAAAAATTCTGCAATATGTATTAATACAATCCGACCCATAGTGGTTAAAAAAATTTAAGAGTCATAATTAATCCTTAATACCCACTAGTGTGTAAATTCTAAAACTTTTGTGTGCGCATTGAAATCTGTAATTAATAAACAACAAAAAAAAAAGGCAAAAATATGTATTTAAAAACTCTAAATAAAACAAAGAAATTATGTGTTGATCCCTAAAAACACAATTTAAATAGCTGGCTTAAAAAATTTTATGAATTTGACATTTTCGCTCCCAAAAATATATGTATCTACCTACGGAAAAAAAATCGAAGTGCTAGTTTTTCTGGTTTAGAGCTTGATGTGCAAGTAGTAGTGGTTGTCAAAAGTCGAAATATTCCATTTTTGCGTATGCATCTGACTATAAATCGACTGCAAAAATATCATTGCTTTGATTAAAGCGGCTGTGCCAAAATTGTGAAATTTGACACGTCCAAAGTTCATAGGGTGCTGATGAAGGGTGTTTGCTACCCAGAAACAGCCGGTTGTCCACCTAGCAAATAAATTTTACTTTTCTTTACTTAATTGATATTGATTAAAAAGTAGTGAAACCCCAAGGGTTGAACTTAAGCCTGAAAAAGTAATTTAATATAAATCGCTTATATTTAAACAACTTCTGCAAACAATTTTGTTAGCGCGACATTTTAAAAAGCTTTTATAAATGATTTCTTCAAGGAAATTGACATAGCTAAAGTAATGAACCCATTAACAGCTCCAAATGGGAGCCTACTTTTCTATTATTCTATTTTCTACCCACCTATAACACATTTTACGAACTCCCTTGTAACTATTGTAAAATTTTTTTATCAAGCTTTTTGTTTTTACTCCCGAAAAGTGATCAGAAATCAGTTACCAATTGCCAACATACAACCATTGATATGTATAGAAATGTATTTAATTTTCGGAACCATAGTTGCTAAAAGAAGTTTAAACTGACCCTTATAGTATCAGCTATTTGACGACATAAAATTTGTGCTACTCAAACAACCTAAAAAACCAACTAGTTACATATGTATATAAAATTCATCTGAAATTAGATTACATTGTAAAAATTTCAGAAAAAGATTATCCTTTATTCAATAAATATTATTGTAGCAGTGAATAAAATTTATTGAAACGCAAAAATGCTTCATATGAGTTTTCTGGAGAAACTGAGAATGAGCGCTTTAAGAAATCAAAGACTAGGTTTAACTTTTGCTGAAGCTTTATGGAATATAAAATTCGCTATAAAACCTTTTTAGCCTACTGACACAATATGAATGCGCTAATGGTGGACTTCATTTACCCCTTTTTTGTTCCTTCTAAATAACATGTATTTTTATTCTTTTGAGGGAAAAGTTTCTTTAAAGGGCTTTTGAACATGAAATAGATGAGTTCTAAGCTAAAAAAAAAAAAAAACAAATTACCTACAACACGATGGTTGCTGTTACAAATTTATTTAAATTAAATGGATGGATACATATTTTTTTTTTTTTAATTAGTTTCGCAATAAAATATACCTACACCGGATGGTTAAGCAGAGCAAAAAAAAAACCAAGATGTTACACAAGATTTAGTGTTTGTGGCCTTGTTTTAACAATTTTTAATGTAAAATTTGACCTGAACAATTTAAAAGTTGGTTTTTCATAATTCCATAAGAGGTGTTTTATTGTGTGAAGCAAAAATACGACAGCCGTTTACGAGTTTTACTGTTTGTTTAATTTTTGATTCGTTCATGTATGTTTAGTACATTTTCCCAGGCTGAGTTGAGTAATTATTAATATTAGGAATATCAAGTTCATTGTATGACATAATTACATATGAAATTTGCGAAACAAAAAATAATAAAAAACCATAAAAATATTATTGATTTATGTTCGTTTTCACTGGAAATAAAAAGCTTTTGAGCAAATTCAAACATGTGTCTTAAAAGTGGTTTATATGTTTTTTTTTATTTTTTATTTTATTTTACAAAAACAAAATAAATCTAAGCATAATTTATTATTAACGACACACAGCCATGAATATGTAAGTATGTATGTGACATGTACCTACATACATACATATGTATGTACATATTTTTAGAACTTATCGGTACCTACACTACTTAGTAAATTTTAATATTAAAAAAAATAATTCAGATTGGCTGAGCGCTTGAAAAAATCATTTGAAAACATGTTTTTTAAAACTATTAGAGAAAGAAAAATTGGGTTATTTAAATTTGTAAACAAAATATTTTCCATTTTAATCTGTAAATAAAGGAAATTTTTTCGAAAATTTTAGTTTTTACTTTAGCCACAAATTAACAAACAAAATAACACAACACTTTATCATTTACATAAACAAATAAAGTATGTACATATATAAAAACGTAAAACTAAAACATACTAGGGCCAAAACGAAAACAAGTCAAGTTAGAAAAAGTGCACACAACTGGCAGACAAAGCAAATATTTGAGAGAATTTTCTTTTCGGCTTTTATAAACAAACACAGCAGCGTTAACATTTATTAAAATCTACAAGTAGTAAAATATATTGTTTATAACGTTTAAAATAATATTGTAAAATTTAATTTTCTTCTTTATTTCAGTTTATCAACTACAAAAGACTTCTTAAATTAGAAAAAATAGAACTGAAAATAAAAAAATGACGCAAGCAAAAGATGAAGCAACAAAATCTTTAGATTCAACATTTGAATCGATTATAATAGACATTCCACAAAATTTGACATTCTCGTCGGCATCATCATCCTCTTATGATACTGATAGTAGTGTAAATAGTGCAACATGTTGCACAAAGCATAGTGAACAGAATTACATGCAAAAGCCTTTAACACAACCACTGCCAGCTAAACAACAGGAGCATCGCCAGATCGCCAGTGATCTTAAAAGTTCAGCAAAAATCGATGTAGAAGACGTATATTTTAAATCGGATCATAGAAAAAGTTGGCCCATTTTTATACTGCTGATTTCGCTATTAGAAGTAAGTTGCGAAACCATTTTCTGCTTATTTTCGTTTTAAATTAATTTTTGTTTGTTTTTTTTTTTTTTAATTTTCAGACCGCAGTTTTCATTTACGATAATTCAAGAGATAAACACCTGCCATCTTATGCGTTCGGCATAGATGACAATTCGGTTTTAATTTATAGTCCCCAACGCCGTCTGGAAGCGTGGCGCTTTGTCTCATACATGTTCCTGCATGCCAACTGGTTCCATTTGAGTTTCAATGTAGTCGTACAATTATTCTATGGCATTCCATTGGAGGTAATGCATGGTTCCTTACGAGTGGCCGTCATATATTTCGCTGGTGTGTTTGCTGGCTCCTTGGGCACAAGTGTGATCGAATCGAATGTGTCTTTGTTGGGAGCCAGTGGTGGTGTCTATGCTATCCTAGCAGCTAATTTGGCTAATTTAACTCTAAATTACGGCCAAATGAAATATGCTGGAGCACAACTGTATTCAGTGGTCATGTTTGGTAAGTTTTGTTTTTGTTTTTTTTTTATTTTCACAACTTTAATCCATATAAAATAAAATTTATATTTATCTCATTTATATTGATAATAAATTAAATTTTTAAGGCTTAAGATCTTTTTTATAAAAATGTTTGTAACAAAAAACAAATATATTTATTTATTTCGATATTTCGCCCGCAATTTGTTGGCTTCTTCCTGAAGAAATAAATATATTTGTTTTTTGTTACAAACATTTTTATAAAAAAGATCTTAAGCCTTAAAAATTTAATTTATTATCAAAATAAAAGAAAAGATCAATTAAACTATACGTTAATATCTCATTTATATTTATCTCATTTTTTTTCCTTTTTAGTGCTCTGTGATCTGGCTCAAATATTGTGTATGGAATTTTTAGGTTCCGACTCCAATCACAATGGCCCGCCGGTTTCTTATGTAGCCCATATAACTGGCTCCTTGGCTGGCTTTACAATTGGCATTTTGGTGCTTAAGAATTTTGAGCACCGGTCTTATGAAAATCTCATTTGGTGGCTGGCGTTGGGTATCTATTGTGCCTTCACAATATTTGCCATTGTGTTTAATTTGGTAAACACAGTAACGGCTCAGCGCTTTGAAGAAGAGGGTAAAGTTATTACACAGCATTTGCTGCACGATTTGGGCGTTTCATAAATTACTAGTATTTATTAACGCCGACTATTTTCAAATGCAGGCCTTTTTATATTTTCCTTTAATTTGCTTTATAATATTTTATACTCAAAACTGAACGAAAAAATTGTTAAATTTTTGCATAGAAAATAAAAAATGGATAAAAAGAACAAAAAATGAAACAAAAAACCCAAATTGTGTAAAAAACAAATGTTGTGATAATACCAAAGACTGAATTTACTTCATAAAAAATAAAAACTGTAGAAAATAAAATTTAATTTTTATTACTTTTCTAGTTACTAAAAGTTAAATTTAGAAATAATCTCAAATTGCAACTAATTTATTATAATATAAATTTTTGTTAGCTATTATTTATTATTTATTTAACAACTCTGAAACCTTGCATTAAATAAAAAACTAAAAATTTCTCAAAGAAACCACGTAATTATAAAATTAAAAAAAAAATACAAAACAAAAACAAACGCAAAAGGAAATTCAAAATAATTGCGCACTAGTCATACCTCCCTTTTTTATGTTTTGTTTTACAAAAAATGTGTTGCTTTTATGAATTATTTAAAATAATTCATCATAAACCATAACGAAAGAAAAAAACTTTTTTCGTCAGAAAATTTGTTATAACTTAAAGAAAAATGCCGTTTTTACGAGTATCAACAACAAAAAAAAAACTTACACACACAAAAAGTATTATTATTTAATTGTTTATTTTTTTAATTTATTTATTTTTTCTCGTTATTTTGTTTTGTTTTTTTTTTAGTAACTCATTAACGAACATACACAAAAATATATAAAACTCTAAACCAAAGATTAAACAAAAAGAAATAATAATATGTAAAAACTTAAATTGTAAAAGAACTATTAACCAATCAAAACAATCGAAATCTCTTAACTCCTGTCTAACTCAATTTCCCACTGTAATTAATTTTTGTTTTATGAATTCTTGTTGGTCAAAACAATTAAAAAGTATATTAAAACTCCACTATTCAATATCGAATCCAAATCAATCTTATATCTAACTAAATGCCAAAAATTGTAATCAATTCCTGTTTGTATTTCAAAACAAATCCAGCAAGCAAATTAAAAATTCATGTGAAAAAACATACATACATACATACCTCCTTTATACGTACGATTTATTTGCAAGTACACGAAAGTTTGGCTTCAATAACGCTCTTATTTGCAAATAGAGTGTGAAATGTTGACACCATTCTTAAAACCCTCAGTTTTATTCAAAAATCAGGCTCTTGCTAACGTCAGTCTATTAATAAAACCGTGACGGTGTTACCATACAGCGAGGTCCCCCTTGTTGCAAGTAACTTACGTATAAACGAGGTAATTGACATCCAAAAACAACTTTTACAATACTACATACATACATACATACATATATGCGTATATGCGTCTAACCAAAATGTACATATAAGATAAAAGAAAATAAAGAAAATGTTAAATTGAAGAAAAAATAAAAAAATCTGTTTTTGTGTGCGGTTTCGCCAGGTAAGTAACCAACGTCACGCCATATCCGTCAGCCCAATAGTGGCAAAAGTAAAATGACATCCTGAAAACAAGTTACTGTTACATTCGGCATTCGTCTGGGCCGAACCTTAAATACCATTTCCTACACCGAAAGAAAAAACTCGTTCTAAATTTAAGTTTGTTCTACTGGATTTTAGTGCGAAGCCTACTTGAAAATTGAAGTACGCATAACACACAAGTGCACTTAAAACTAGAGGTGTGCGGTTTTCGTGAAAATGCCGTAATCAAATTTTAGAAAAATCACACGTGAATGCGTTAGCGTGATTTTAACAAATAAAACTTCGTGCGAGTTTACTATTTTAAGGCAGTTCGAGAAGTTTCACGAAAAAGCTAAAACACTAACAGCCTGTTTATATTTAAAAGCCGACAAAACTCACTCGCGACGAGCCAATTAATGGGCGACTACGTAATAGATTGTGTTTATAGGACGCGACTTTGTCGTGTCGCTTAACTTACGTTAATTCGCGCATATTCACATATTTATGATATTATATTGTTGCCAACATGTTAAATGTTGCTCTGTTTGTTACCATTTTTTATATAAGAACCTTTCTTTTAATTAAAATCGACAACCCTTTGATTGAAAAAGTTTACATACAAATTTTTTGAATTTGTTTTAAATATGCAGAATTTCATATGAATTTGAAATTATTGCCACTGGCAAAATTTGTTAAAATTACACCAACAAAACAGAATTGAGGTAATCCTTAACAAAAGTCCTATAAAACTCGCAATAAACGCCAAAATGTCCTAAAAGACATATTTTTTATCAAATCTTACATGCATTCTTTAATATAATATAACTTTCAATTGATCAAAAACCCCTCAGAAATTGGGAAATTTCCTTTTTTTTCAAAGATATTGCTCTATATTGAAAACACAGCTTTCTCGAAACTATCTTTTAAGACTTAGGCTGTTCCGTGGCTTCCGATCACAGTTTCTATTTGGTTTCAATACAAACGTGATTGATAGTGAGAACTTTTTTCGTTGGTAGTGCATGAAATTGTGTGATTAAAAAAATGTTGATCGTGAGCGTGTGTGACGTGAGCCAAAACACACTCACGCGCACATCTCTACTTACAATTCGGTCTTATAGAAATAATTGGATTCATTTTTTAATATTCAAAAATATTTTTACCATTTGATACTTTTAAGATTACAAATCTTTGTAACCAACGACAAATCGTTGTATCAAGGTTGTTAAGAAAAGTAAAAGTGTTGCGAAACGATAAAATTATTTTCTGTATTAAAGGTTTGTTTGAACATTTGTGGTTCTCATTATGTTCATGGGAGTAGTAATAGAATATTTCGTGTAATAGGTTTTTCGAGTCTACTAATAAGTTGGGTAGCATCATGATACAACTAATAAGGTAACCTTTTCCCTACAATAAGAACAACTACAAAAAAAATAACATACACTTTGTTTTCGTACAACTTCTGAAAACTGTCAAAAAGACGCTGGAAGAGAGATGAACAGATCTTACGCTGATTTGCTACCTCGTTTTGGCTGCCTTTCATCGCTGTATTCTCTTGACAGTTTTAAATAGTCAGATGGTTAACGGTTCAGCTGATGAGGCCACCTTATTAGTATATCATGGATAGCATCAATGAAATGTCGGTGGCATATAGACGGCAGAAAAAAATTAGAAAACAAGTAATAGGGTAGGTGTTGGCGAGGTATCTGCCTTGGTGGCTTCCACTATAGATTATAAACGCGCAAGTCTAATTTAGTTACATTTCTTCATTTCAATTTTCATTCAATTTAAATGGCCTTGTGACTTTATTAAAATCAGATACTTATGCGTTTATAATCTATAGTGGAAGCCACCAAGGCAGATACCTCGCCAACAATCTTAAAATTTTTGGTGTGGTCACCGCTTTAGTTTGGCAGGATAACTCCGCTAAAAATGGCTGATTTCCAACCCTTTTATCTGTACGTCAATCAGAAATCCGCGTGGAATTCTTTTGGATTTTATGATCGCGTAATAAAATATAAAGTCACTCAACCAATACAAACATATAATTTGACATTTAGTAGAGCTGTGTTTACAAAACAAATTATGTACGTGAAGCTAGCAATCTTTTGATAAAGCAGTAGTGTCGGTAACAGTAGGTATATTTTGACACAGAGTGCACGACACGTTACGTGTTCTGCCAATTTTATGTGCACTATATTTAGAAAGGACCGTAATACCAGTCGCCATTTTTTTTTTTGGAAAAAAACCTTAATTATTAGCTTAAAGGCAACATTGTATCAGAAATCAAAACGCCAATAGATTAATAGCTTTCGATTAACACATTTCAACATTTTATTGCTGAAACTGTTTCAATTCTATTTCAAAGTTGTTTAAAGATCACAAAAGAATCTGTTTTAATAAACTTCATATTCTTATGTTTCCAAATTCTTTCAGTTTTTACAGTTCTTTTATGCGTACATTACGTGTACATATAGTGTCGAGCAATTTACCCACTACAAACATATCGTAACCGCCCTTCTTTCGCCGCTATCAAACGGCAATCGATAAAAGTAGAAGTATGCGAACCTGCATCTACATTCTAAAGAAAACCATTTCAATGATCAAAAATGTTTTCAGTAAAATTCGTCTCAAAAATTACTTTTTTGTCTGCCGTAATCTTGTAATGATGGTAATAATGAAGCTGTGATGTTTTTGCTTGCTCAATATTTACGTGCTCTTGTCTGCAGAGTGGGGCCGGGCCGCACAGTTGAACGTAAAATACATTGCCACATACAGAAGTAGAAACAAAGCAGTAAGTTAAAAAAATATATACAAAAAGAACCGAATGAAAAGTTTTTTTTTTTTGAATGGAAACAATTTATTTTCACAATGTTTCTTCGAATAGCAGGTGTATTTTTCGTTTGTATGAACAGGGTTGTCAGATTTATGCTCACCATTCTCCGCAAAATTCAACTTCAAAAACCGCCAAAATCTTTTTTATTTGGTTTTTTTTTTTTTAAATAATATATTTAAATTTGTAAAAATATGTTGTAAAAACACAAAATATAAATTGGATTCGAGTCGTTAAAATTTATTTGCCAAAATATAATTATTCTTAAAAATTATAACGTTTACAATTCAATACTTTACATTTTACTTAAGAAACTTACATTGTATCATATTCCGCAACGAGCTTTGCATGAATTTTCCACAACACAAGCACCGACTAGTCAAAAAATTTAATATAAAAGGCATTTAATTTATTGAATGCATACTCTTAAATATTACTTTTTACTGCAATCATTAGTTGCGTTCATTATTGAAAATCCTTTACGCGTAGCTTAATGCCCTAAATATTGTTGAGCAAAATAAAAAAAAATTAAAAATAAGTTCTTACAGCCTGCGTAGATATTTTGTGTTTGAAATCCGTATTCACATCAATTACTATCGAATTTATAGATACCAAAAGTCTTGTTGTAATATACGTATGAATAGAGAGCTGAAATTTTCACAGGATGTTGTGGTACCTTGCCGCTACAACAACAAATACTAAAAACAACAACAAGTCGAAAACTACCAGGTGTCCCCGTACAACGAAAAGTTGCAATTAGCTATAACTCTCGAACCGTAAAAGATAGAAAGCTGAAATTTGCATTGTGTATGTATTTATAGATGCTTTACAACAACAAATGCTAAATACAACAACAAGTTAAAAACTACCAGGTGTCCCAATACAACCTAAAGTAACAATTAGCCGTAGCTGCTAAACTGTAAAAGACAAAGAGCTGAAATTCGCGGAATATATGTGTTTACATATGCCCTACAACAACAAATGCTAAAAACAACAACATGTCAAAAACTACCAGGTGTCCCTATACAACGTGAAAAAACATTAGCCGTAACTTTCAAACTGTAAGAGACAGAGAGATGAAACGTGCACAATATATTCACTAGCATATGGCCTACAATAAAAAATGCTAAAAACAACAACAAGTCGAAAACTACCAGGTGTCCCTATACAACTTAAAGTAAAAACTAGCAGTTATTCTCGAACCGTGAGAGACAGAGGGATGAAATTTGCACAATATGTGTATTCACACATGCTCCACAACAACACTTGCTAAAAACAACAACAACTGTAAAACTACCAGGTGTCCCTTTACAACGTAGAGTATTAGCTATAACTCTCGAACCGTAAGAGATAGAGAGCCGAAATTCGCACAGTGTATGTATTCCCAGATGCCTTACAACAGCAAATGGCAACAACAAGAACAAGTCGAAAATTACTAGGTGTCCACATACAACATAAAGTAGCTATAAAAACAGAGAGATGAAATTTATAAAATATATGTACATATGTATTCACATATGCCATTCCATACATACATTACACATACATACGTACGGAACCCTAAGTGTGCGAGCCAGCCTCGTACTTGACTAAATTTTAATTTTTTTTTTTTTTATATAAAACAATAAATGTGGTAAAAATTGTGTTATGTTTTTTTGTCTATATCTCAATAATTATAAGCCCGATTCGGCTTATTTTCAATTTATGAAACGATTAAAATAAGATTTAGATCTTATTTTATCTATAATTTTTGACTTTATTGTTAAAATTAATAAAACTATTCTATAAAGCTTAAGGTCTTTTATTTATCTTTATTAATTTTTTCCGATATTTCGCTAACAATTTGTTAGCATCGTCAGGGATTTAAGATTTAGATCACTAAAGAGTCTAATGGCTTCACAATTGGTGCTCGAAAACAGAGTTTTACGACAAA
The DNA here is from genome assembly GCA_963662145.1 of Sturmia bella. Taxonomy (NCBI): domain Eukaryota; kingdom Metazoa; phylum Arthropoda; class Insecta; order Diptera; family Tachinidae; genus Sturmia; species Sturmia bella. Next base: position 56,585,712 of record OY759169.1, on the reverse strand, counting down.
TCTATATATACCCTTTTGGCAAAGGGTATAATAAAGTTGAACCAGCCTTAAATGGGTGGCACATTATTTTTCGAAAATGCTCTCATAAAAATTTACCTAAAATCGTATTTCTAATAGATGACTCTCAAAAATTAAGTGTACGTGTGTACATGTGTATACCTGGCAACTCCTTTCGTTCTGGTGTTGTATAAACAAAATCTTTATTCGGCCATGCAAGATCAGACTCAATGAGCATAAACATATGTATGTATGTATGTTGAATGACAGATTGACTGACTTTTGAATTTCGTTCATCTCCTATTTTTTGAAATCATAAGCCCGTTCCTGTTTGTCCAAAAACATTTTGTTTTAAACAGCATTCAGCGTTCTTGTTCAGCACCTGCCCTAAGATGTGTACAAAGTCAAGTTTATCTTTATAAATAAATATGACTACAAGCAAATGTTCTGCATACGACTTTTTGAAATATTTTGGCAGCTTTCATCTTATTTTTAAAAAGTAATAAGTATTGATGATTGAACGACTCTCAGGATCAAACTGGATTTTACGCATGTACTTCAATGACGTATTTTCTCATACTACGAAGGTAAGAGCCTCTATTTCGTGGCTTTACATGAGATAAGAATGCTTACAGACATCTTTAGTTGTAACTATCCCCTAGTGTTAGTTATTCTTAAAGAAATTTCAAGAAACTGTTGCTTCTAAAGCAAACAAACAAAGAAATTACAGGGGCTTAAAAAAGTCAATAAACGTATGTACATACGTACATATTATAGTCCACCTTATTTGCAACCGCCATTTTTTTTCGCGAAATTTACATCGTTGCTTCAAGCAAAAATATTTTCCGCATTAACTCCCCCATTATGATTCACAACATCTAAGTGTTGTGTTGTTACATTTACAACACAACTTACAACTCTTTTTGTAATTATGAGCGGTACTCAGCGTTTGGTGCGTTTTTGGTTGCGACTGATTGCATTTGCGATTATATTGCAACTGATATTGAGCACCCTTTTTAACAACTTTGCAAATTTTATTGCATTCCAAATAACAGCTGATAAATTAGTACACAATTTTTAATTTTTCACGTTTTATTTTTTTGGTAATTGCTGTTGGCTCCATCTCTACAATTTTTTCTTTGCTTTGTTTTAAAATGTCAGCTGTTCGAGTGTCAGTGTTGCAAATGCAATACTCATGCGAAAAAAGCAACACGTAATTGGCGGTGCGTAAATGCAAAAATATTGCGAGTGCAACCTTGTATATTTTGTTGTTGGGTTGCAAAGAAAAAGCAACGATTTCTTGCATTCGCACTTACGCAAGACATTTGCACCAAATAATGAACTGCGCTATGGTTTACAACATCTATGTAGGTGTTGTGTAGGTCACAGAGTTGTTTTGCATTTGTAGAGCACATTTCCGCAAAAATGCATGCCTGCATACAAAAAACTACCAAGTAAAGCAACCGTTCCTGAAAGATCCACGCTTATATTACTTTCATAACACAAGCGAAATACAACAAATTTTGAAAATTTTTTTTTTTTTTTGCTACCAGGTAGAAATGCGTTGGTAAAAATGAAAAGAATGAAAAATGTTTTTGTTAGAAAAATACAAACAGAGCCATAAAAATGTATGTTAATGTCGATGTTTAATTTGGTTATGATAATGAAAGGACCAAAAAAATTGTACATTACAGTTTAAATCCATTGTAACCATCGAATACAAAATAAAACTGTTTTGAAATAAAAAAAATGGGTAATAATTATAGTATGTACAGATGCATTTTTATATGTATCAGTACCAGTACTTTATCAGTATTTTATTTTTTTACTGATTACTGGAAAAAAAAATCAGTATTCAGTAAATTTTACTGGTTACTGAAAAGAGAAATCAATATTCAGTAAATTCTACTGATTATTGAAAAAAAATCAGTATTCAGTAAACTTTACTGGTTACTGAAGAAAAAAGCAGTATTCAGTAAATTTTACTGATTATTGAAAAAAAGTCAGTTGGTGTAAAAAAAATGTAGCAATCTGTAAATTACTGATAGTAGATATAGCTCACTTACATGAATAGTTGCATAACTGAAAAAACGAAATTCCGAGAAGAATGGCTTTAAAAGTTTAACGTGTTTTTATTTTTTTAAATTATCTAAAAAGGAAATGTGTTATTGGGAAAATAAAAAGTGATTTGCATAAATAAGAGACTTAAACACCAACTTGTAGACCAATACTAAAGCAAACTATATGCTTTTTTAAAATTTGATTTGTTGTGAAAAAATATATTAAAAAAATGAGCGATATTTTCGATTTTGATAGTGATGACTCGGTTAGAGATCCGGATTTTTTGTATGAAGAAAATCTTCCATTTAAAATGTATTAAATTTCAATAATTAATTGCTTTTTAATATTTTTGCAGAACATATTTCATATGCACACTTACAAAATTTTTTTTTTATTTTTTTGTAATTTAACTTGTAACATCAACAAGACAACACTTAATTAGGTGTCGTAAGTTTTTGACAACACCTGCTACAACAGTTGTAAACAATAATCACCTTTCAAAAAGTACCACATGATGCTGGGAACACAACTGGGACGAACGACGAATTTCGCCCAACACGACGTCGGTTAAAATTCGCTGTGTAAATTCGTCGTATGAAGCACAATAACGACGAAAAACAAAAACATCTGTTATAATTGATAAAGATGTTTAGTGTTTGTTGAAAGATAAAAAATTAAGTGAATCAAAGAGTTTCAAATTTTGTAACAATAATTAAAATAATGAACATCATGTTCATTGTGGTAAAAGCATTTTTGCTTGTACGTTAACATTATAATTTCACTTGTATCCGTTTTCTCAGTTTTTTAATCTTATCTTATTATAGTTAAACAGCTGATCACAGGGGTGACCATATTAAAAAAAATTGGTTGCTAAAAAATTTAGCATTACCAAAAACAAAAAATGAAACACTACAAATATGTTTTATAATCTAATATGTTGACTTTTTAGTTTTTAAATGCAAAAAGTCAAAGTTTAGCACTTAAAATGAAAACTATTAAAGTAAAAATTAACTGTTTTTACTAAAACACTTGAAAACTAAAACCAAAATGGCCACATGCTACTGATTTGTTCGTCCTTCGCCGGCATAAGAAATAAAAATAAATCTATTTTAAGTTCGCCACGTTCAACGAATTTCGACCGACGCTGTGACTGTGTGCATTTTCATATACACCAATGTATTTTATTTTTGACAGCGAATATTCGCGGCGAAAAATTCGTCGTTCGTCCCAATTATGTTCTTAGCAGTAAATGAACAAATGTTGTAAACCATAATCGTGGCCTAAAAACCTACATTCGGGAAACGTTTGTGCCGGCTGGATTACAAGAAGGTGTGCGCATCCGCCCACTGCCGCGAAGTTAGCTCTAGACAACAACAAAAACTTTACAAAAGTAAATAATTTTTTACTTCACAGAGACATGTGTTTGCACATACACATATACACTAAGCAAGCAAAGCTTTCAATTTCGGAAATACACTTTTGGTGATTTTCGTGCTTTTTAATATTAACTTCTCACAAAAGGCACAAATACTACGCAAATGGTCATTCAAAAGTCAGTTTTTGTTTGCTTAAGAATTTAAGACCATTTTTCGATAAGTTTTCCCTTCAATTTTGTATATTTTTCCATCGGCAACCGTAGTTAGTAAATGCTCAACTGAAGGATCTAAACTGTGCTGCTTTACCAGAAAGCACCCACTTTACTCTAAACCAGGGATGCCCACGGCCTATACGCTTGGTACGCTTTTGTTTTTGTAAAAGCGCGAAGCATTGGCTGAGCATTCTAATATGTATACACAACTTTTTGTATGAAATACACACATACACACATACCCCAAGTTCAAAGCAACAACACTTTCATATGCACAGCAATACGAACGCAGGCTTTGTTGGTACACATTTGTGCCAAGCGTAAATTTTGTTGTTTTTTGTTTTCATGATTTTGTTGTTTTTTTTTAATGATTTCGTGAGTATGAAACACTTGAAGAAATAATTTTGTGTTATTGGTTTCAACTGTACAGTTTATTTTGTAGAATGAATGACACGTGGAAAACCGACTTTTGTTCGCTAAAAATTTTGAAAATCGAGCACAATGTATGATTTGCTCTCAAATAATCAAGACGATTAGTAAATATGATTTGGAAAGGCATTTTAATACAGTACATAAATTTTGTGAAAATGAAATTTAATTTTTTTCCCAGTGTACCTAATGAAATATTTCTGTTTTTCTTTGTGTGCGTCAATAAAGTGTATACGTATTGGTGTTTACGCTTCCATAAGAAGATTTTGGGCACCCCTGCTCTAAACACTGTCGACCAATTACAGTTGAACATCTCTTCAACTAATTATCTTTTACTGACTTATGGATGGACCGACCGTCTAAAGAGCTGTTACTAGTGAACTTCAACCATTATAGAGATTACATTTTTGAAGAATGTATCATTTGTAAATAAACTGAAAAGTTACAATTAACTTATATTTTACTCCTTTATTAAGTAACGGCAAAAAGAAACTCATTAAGGAATTAAGAGATAATTGTATCGTTTTCCAAATAAATAGGAAAAAATTCCTTTGCTAGACGAAATTTCATTACTGATTATTGAGAAATTCGTACACTATTTCACCTCCACATTTTGAAACATATCAGGGTTTGTTTTCTATTAATGACCACCGTTACGCTTGTGTTTTATCCTTTTCAAAAACACCGTAGATAAAACACACAATTGATTCCTTGAAAAATGATTATTGTTGTTGTTGTTGTTGTTGTTGTTGGTGTGGACAAGTGATTGTAAATAAAATTGGACTTCCCAAGTAGCAAAGTGACAACAGCCAATGGCTTTTTACAAAGATAATTTGTAATTGCACCATAAAAAATTGGGAGTAACTGATAGTTGTTGTTAATTTAGTTAATGCTTCCCGGCAATTCATGCTGATGTTTTCATGCTGGTATAATTTTAAGGATACAAACAATTGTTTTATTTTACACTGTAACGAATTCAAATGGAAGAACAAATAATAAAATGTTGTTTTTAGAGTCGTCATTAGGAGTAGCAATTGGGAAAAATTAAAGTAAGCAATTATTAACTAATATAACAATTTCTTAATTGAGATTTTGATTTTTGTTCTCTTATCAAATACAGGTTTTTCTTCTTTGATTTAGTAGTGTATTGAAATGTTTTTATGGCAGGGTGACAAATGCTACATTCCTTTTGTTTTCTAAAGTCGCAAGGATTAAAATCCTTGCCTTGGTACGGTGTAAAAAATGTTACTAAATGACATAACATTAAGTGACGGGCGCCAAGTCATCATTGAATATTGTTGCATTTGCTTAGTTTAAATAAAATCCGGAGCAAAGCATACATTAATACGGAATTATGTATATCATAAGGCAATAGAATGGGTTAGGGTAGGTTAGGTTAGCTTGATTGGAGGGGTTTGTTTGCCTATGTCTTGTGACATTTACCTACGCCAGTATACGGTTCTTGTGCGCTCCGTGGATTTAACCGTGAAACAGTTTGACTCATAGGCCTATAGGAACTCCGTCTCATTCACAAACTTCCGCAGATTCTTCCAGCATATGACCCGTAATAGGGTTATGTCTGGTAAGGAGTCTCTCCCAAGATGTCGGCATCGTATTTGTGAGAAGGCGGGACACTGGCATAAATAGTGCTCTACACTCATCTCTTCCCGCTATTCCTATGCGTTTAAAATGTGCCAGTAGCTGGGAGCGGCCTGTCAATCTACTTAATTTGGGGCTTGCTAAGTGTTAGCAATCCCCCCGTATTTTCCTCATTTGGATAGGATTCTTGCACTGATTCCAACAGTTTCGTTATTCCAGAGAGTTAAATGTGCCCAGTTCTTTAGCTCAGATTTAACTGCATCGAAAGGTTTCGCTCACACCGAGTTTATGTTGCTTAACTCTCTTGCTCTTGAAGCAAGTGAGTTTGCTCTTTCATTTCCAGTTATTCCCGCATGCCCTGGCACCCATATGATGCTCAGTTCACCGTGAGACGAGTAACTGTTTTTGCATTTTTGCAATCCCAAACTGTTCGTGATTTGATCCTAGGCAATAGAATAAGCAGTATAAGAAAACTAGTCCTTTGAAGAGCTAAACAGCTCCTTAAATTCTAGGCACTCAACAAAATTTTCCGGCATCTAGACTTGCCAACCATCTTGCTTTCACCGATGCAGACTACTTTTGAGTGAAATGTCCCGTGTCCGGTTGCCACTCTGAACTGGACGGGTTTTGTTGCGCGTTCGAGAAAATCCTAATACTTTCCATTAACTGGTAGATAAAATAAAACAAAAAATACGCAATTTTTGAAACTTCTTCGTTTATTTCGGCTACACAAAATTTTTTATTACAACACAGGCGTTTTTAAATATGTTAGCAACACTGGAATATTTTACATCCTTACACAAAGCTACGTCGTTGATGCATTTCAATTTCAGCTCAACCTGCGTTCAGTATGTCGAATTTACTTCAAATAAACATTTAACAAAACAGGCCAAAATTGAAGAAAGAGTCGGATATAATTAACCCATTTTATTATTTCTGGTTTCTATTAATATTATAATACTTAATTTCACCTGCTATATTCATATTTTTGTTAGTTTAATGTTTTACTTGTCAATAATAAAAGTATTGTCCTTGATTTCAGTGCAAGCAGGACTAGTACTCTTTTCTTTCTATTTTAAAATCAAATATGTCTGTATGTATGTATGTGTATTAGGTCCGGTCGATTTGAATGGACAAACATTTTTTGATATTGTGTCATCGATTTTTCGATAAGGAAAAAATACTACAGCAAAACTTATCAACAAAAAACCATCATTGTCGAAGTGTGCGATTTTAAATATTTTTCATGCACTGTGCAAATTTTCGCTCTCTACATTTTACGGATCGAGAGTTATAGCTAATTGATAATTTTTGTTTTATGGGGACACCTGGTAGTTTTTGACTTGTGGTAGTTTTTAGTATTTGCTGTTGTTGTAGCGGCAAGGTACAACAACACCCTGTGAAAATTTCAGCTCTCTAGCTCTTGCCGTTTCAGAGAATGGACGCTGTGACGGTCGGACGAAGGGACGTAGAAATCTTGGTAATAGGGTTCCGTTTCACTCTGATGAGTACGGAACCCTAAAAATGGTGATTTTGCCACAGTCACATATTCTCGATTTTTCGAACAAAATTTTCTTCAGCGATGAAGCACATTTCTCACTCGGTGGGTATGTTAATAAGCAAAATTGTCGTATTTGAGGTTCTGAGAATCCTTAACTAATTGAAGAGAATGGCCTCTCTTCAATTACCCCGGAAAAGTCACTTTTTGGTGCGTTCGTTGGTCCAAAGGTGTTATTGGACCTTACTTCTTCGAAAACGACGATGAAACGACTGTCACCGTCAATTCGGAGCGTTATTGTACGATAACCGAGTTTTGTTTTGCCTGCTATTAAAGAATACGACTTAGAGAATATGTGGTTTCAACAAGACGGTGCCACATGCCACACAACTCGACCGGAAATGGCTTTATTGCAAAAGACATTTCCTGGCGGCTTAATTTCTCATCGTGACGATACCAACTGGCCACCGAGATCATGCGATTTGACACCATCAGACTTTTTTTGTGGGTCTACGCCAAAGACCATGTTTACGCAGATAAACCTTTAACTCTTGAGCACTTAAAAGTTATGGCTGAGATGTCGCGCAATATGTATGTGTCAAAAAGTGGTCAAAAATTACATCTAAAGAATCAATACTTGCAACACTTCACGTGGTGGTGATTTAAACGATGTAGTGTTTAACACATAATGTCAACGTTCAAACTTTATAATAACAAGTAAGAGTGCTACATTCGGCTGGGCCGAATCTTAAATACCCTTCACAATAATGTATGTACCATTCTGATTGATTTTTGGTGCCAAAAGTTGTTTTATTTGACTTATAAAGCCGATTTCTTGAAAAATCGGAGACTGTATATCTCGTGTATATCTATATGGGCCGATTTCAAAAATTCTTTGATTTTTTGGGATCTAATAGGCATTAAAAATGATATGGCTAACTTTTTAGGAAAAATATTTTTTTCAAAAATCTGATGAAAAAATGGCCAGAAATACCCCTTAAAACCCGGTTTTTTTTATATATCTCGGCTATCCGAGGACCGATCTTACTAAATTTCAATAGCAGACCCAATACCGAGATTTAAACCGTTTTCTCAGAGACGGTATTTCAACGACTACAGACAGACAACGCTTAATCGTAATCTCTATTGATTCTGATCCAGAATATATATACTTTATGGGGTCCTAGATGGTTATTTCAATGCGTTACACACGGAATCACCTACTTATATATAGCCTTACACATTTTTGTGAAGGGTATAAAAATGAAATATCCTGAAAAAAAAAAATATTTTCTATATGTTTTTTACGTTTGCTTTCGAAAGCGCAAAATGCATAACCCGTTACTTTTCAGGTGATAAATAAACATTGAAATTGTTTTAAGTAACGAAGACACGCAATCTAAACAACAACATTTACATGACTTTCCATATGACATAAAATAGTGACAATCAAAAAAATAAATTACCTGACCCCAGCCATGGGATGGATACGAAAAAAGTTTGAACAAACTAATAGCAATGCAAATACATATTAAGTTTGCAAAGTTATACATGTATACATAAATACAAATGCTGTCAATCGTAAGGTTGGAACACTAGCAAAATAGTTGTAGATTAAGTTAGAAAACTTCTTTTGTGAAGATACCAAATTACGTTTTAATTTTACATTCAAAAACTTTTTACTCATTTTTGAATATTCAAAACACTTTTATTTTTTGATACTTTGAAAAATACAAATCGTAGTATAACCCATAGTAACTCGTTGCATAGAAGTTGTTAAGTTAAGTTGTGTTGCAAGACGAAAATACGTTTTCTGAGTTAAAGGTTTGTTGGAACATTTCTAATGCTCATTTTGTTCCTGGGAATGTTCAGACATTCTCTTAAAATTTTTCGAGTCCATTGATGAACGACTCGAAAACATTAAAAAGGTATATTTTTAGAACTAAACTAGCAATATATTAACTATTTTTTAGCGTTTTATATAAGTAATCTTTCAGTTATTAGCAATTATTCCGTGCTTATCAAAACGATTTTCAGCGGAATGGAATGGCCATCTAATTTCAAAACCGGCTTAATACAACTGGACTGTTGCTGCACACTTTCGAACATAAAAAACTTTAAAAATCGGTTCATAAACCGTTCTGTTGTATTGACAACACTTTTCAAAAGGTAAAAAAAAAAACATTTTTAAATCTGTTCCTAAGAGATTTCCCACAGAAAGTTCTGAGATCCAACTAGAAGCAACACTTTGATTCACAAACAGTGGAGTAGTGTTGAAACAAGCGTATAAAATTACACGATTACATAAATTCATCCTTTTACGAAGTCCTATAAATAAATTGCGCCAAGTACGAGACTGACTCGCACAGCCAGGGTTCCGTATTACCGTGCAAATTTTAGGCAAACGGTAACCCTGGTGTATAACACAACGGGACCTTTTCTAGGACCCAAGTGAGTCGGTCTCAGGACCGGCGGCCCTCGTAACATAACCCTGGTGTACCCTTTAGTTTAAAAATTTTTATTGTTTTTAATATTTGTTGTTGTAGAGGTCAGACAACTACATACATGCACCGTGCGATTTTAAGGCCTCTATCTCATATGGCTTAAACGTTGCAGCTAATTTTCAAACCAATGGGGTGTCCCCATGTATGAACACCAATCAAATCTTAACCTTTTTCAGCTTTTGGCATTTATTGCTATAGTCTCTATCTTTTACGGTTCAAAAACAAAAGCCAATTTTCAAATTGAAGGGCGCCCCCGCATAAAAAAGCCGACATTTAATTTTCACGTTTTGCTATCTTAGGTACATATTTGTTGTTGTATATTCCTGGTGACTGCGTATACTGTGCAGTTTTCAAGTCTCTATCGCTTTTGGTTCAAAAGTTACAGCTAATTTCAGTTTCTTGTATGGGAGCAACCTTTAGTTCCTAACTTTTTGTTGTTTTTGGTATTTGTTGTTGCAGACCCTATATGATTACATGTTATGGTCCATTTTGCCACAAAATATAATCTTGGGTACATATTTTGTAAGGTTCTGCTTTCTTGACCGACTCGTGAAAGAATTTCATTGAAATGACAGCATTTAAAAGTGGACAGCAAATACCCAACAAATGTCAGCAAATTTTGATTTTCGCTCAAACATGTTTCAAATATTTGTGCAAACTCGCAAACACTCACATAGAGAATGTAAAATTTTTGTGCAAACCTAAATTTCTCTTATGTTTGTCAAACCGTTTGTGGAGTTTATTTGGCACTTAGTTTAGATTCTTGACTAAATAGATAATAAAAAAAAATACAATTTTGTTTTCCAATTCTGTTTTAAGCAACGTTTGAAAGATTTCGTGTGCTTAGATCAGCATTTGGTCGAAACACTTCTTTTGCTCCCAATGAAGATGAGGTCATTGACAATAAACTTAGTTTGCCATTAGCTGTGTCTACTCCAAACGTATGTATGTACCTGGTATACTCATGCAATACCAAATTAATAAATATGTAAGTACATTTTTTCTTATCACAATTAAAGGTTAATTTTTTATAGTTTTGCTTCCATCTCTTCGTTTTTATGGCACCATTAAAAATAAGAAACACTTAGAAAATATCCACATCTATTGTGTACAGTTGTCTTAAAATATCTGACTAAATTACTTTATGGCAAAGGTGTTCTTAATTTAAACATCATTACTTTAATAGCCGCCATAACTACATTTTTTATAATTGCTAGCGAACGAAATTCGCAGTCATTGTATTAAATTAAAAATGTGCTGGCCACGCATGTGGGTCGCCAAAGTCATTAAATATCTTAAAATTGCGTAAAACCTGAGCTTTTGTTTCATATTAAAACCACAAAATTTTTATAAATACATTCACATATCGTTGGTCTCATGGAAACCCCTAACTGACATTTATTTGATCTCGGGTTTTTTTTTTGCAAGTTTCTGCTAAGATTTAATCAATTCAATTAATCAAAATATGCCAAAAACCCACCAAGGTTGACAAAATGCCGTTGTTAGGGCCTCTCTACCTGAGAACAACGATGTACAGAAAGTTCCGGTATTGCAGTGGCTTGTGTTTTACTGCTGTACGTATAATCGCCTGAGCTACTATCGCCGAACACACCAATTGAAAAAAAGTTGAGCCATCAATTGTTATGCTCATCTGGATTTTGGAGAGTATTCGCAATAAAAAATAACCAGATTCCTGCACTAAGAAAAATTGCGAGCTAAATTTAAGAAGAAAAAAAACTCCTGAATTTAGTGAGTCTTCTACGTCCGCCCGTCCGTCCGTCCGTCCGTCACAGGCTCCATTCTCCCACACGGTAAAAGCTAGAGAGCTGAAATTTTCACAATACATGCAGTCACCCGGCCGCTGCAGCAGCAAATGTTAAAAATAACAACAAATTAAGAATTAAGGAAACTCTGAAAATTAGAACCATAAGAGCTAGAGAGTTCAAATACGGATCTTATGGTTCAGGATAGGTGATTACATAGGCTGTACAACCACAAATAATCAAAACAACAAAAACTTTAGAACTAAAGGATGCTCCCATACAAGAAGCTAAAATTAGCTGTAGGTAAGAGACAAAGACCTGAAATTTGAAGACGTACACAACAAGAAATATCAAAAATAATAAAAAGTGAAAATTCAGAGATTGTCCTGCATACGGGGCAGGCGCGGATCCAGCTAAAGCTTTTGGGGGCGGAAATTTTGTATGGCATAAAATAAAGTCGTATTATTGGTAAATCGCTTATTAGCGAAATACATTTTTTTTGGGGGGGGGGGGGGGGGGGGTAAATATCCCACCCCCCTGGATCCGCGCCTAATACGGGCACACCTTTTAATTTGAAAAGTGACTTTATTTTTGGAACCGTAAAAGATAAGTACTTGAAATTTTCACAGCGGTATGTAGAGTTTCGTGGTCTCTACAACAACAACTATTAACAACAATAACATGTTTAAGACTAAAGAGTATACCGTAGCAGGGCTAACCTTTGTTCAAAACTAGCACCGTAGTACCGTGATACAACTTATAAGGTTCAGCTTAACTTTCTTACAGTATTTATTTTAAAAACACGCTTTTAGATATAACTCGGATATCTATTAATGTCAATAGCGACTATCTCACTAAATTAGCTCAAGAAATAATTTAAATTTTTAGAAACTATTTTTAATACATACATATGTATGTATCTCAGCCGCCCGTGAATCGAATGCATGGCTATTTAATAGCAAATAAATGTTATAATATATTAATAGTTGGCACCGAAAAAAAATTTGGTCCATTTAGTTTTCTCAGTATTTTAACAGTCTGCAGGCGGACGGACAAACGGACATCACTTTAACTAATTTTCCATAGATACTGAACCAGAATACATACATAGATATACTTTACGGGGTTGAAAATTAAATTTGTGGTATTGATAAGCTGACTCGGAAATTAATATCTCCTCTGAGTACTAGTTTTGAAGGGTATACAAATTCAGTGGCACTTCTTAAGCAGCCCCTAAGAGACGGCGGCACAGTCCGCAAAGACAAAATCAATGGGCGTTGGTCATACATCTTACTTTTCTAAAAACTTCTTGAGTATGGTTGGTACTATGGGGAACATTTAATGAATTAGTTTTGCATGGCAGCCCCCTACGGAGTTGTTTTTGAGAGTCAGTATTTTCACAAAAATGTTGTGAAACATAAATATGCACATACATATACATATATATATATATATATATATATACATATATATATATATATATATATATATATATATATATATATATATATATATATATATATATATATATATATATATATATATATATATATATATACATGTATATACATATATATATATGTATATATATATATATATATATATATATATATATATATATATATATATATATATATATATATATATATATATACACACACACACATATATATATATATATATATATATATATATATATATATATATATATATATATATATATATATATATATATATATATATATATATATATTTATATATATATATATATATATATATATATATATATATATATATATATATATATATATATATATATATATATATATATATATATATATATATATATATATATATATATATATATATATATATATATATATATATATATATATATATATATACATATATATATATATATATATATACACTAGAGCCCCGACTTGCGTCGTTAATGGGGACCGGGGAAACGCGACGCAAATCGAAACGAAGCAAATCGAATCACTTTTTTCTATATAAATGCACTGAAATTTAATTTGTTGGCGAAAATATTTAAAACAAGGCAAAAAATTTTGTATTTTTGATAAAAAATACTAGTATGAGTACGTTTTTATTTACATATTTAATTTACCTCAACAAATGTTTATATATATTATAAAGAAATAACAAAACCATAAATTAAGAAAAAAAAAAAATAAAAATGATTCATGTTTTATGTCCTTACGGCGAATCACACACTAAATTGTTACCATAACCAGACAGCTGCTCTTAGCACTACTTATATAAAAAAGAAAAGGGGATTTCCCCTTTTTTCACGCAATCTGAAAATTTCTTAACGTACAAGTGACGATCGTTGTTGCCAGAAGTTGTAAAAACTAATGAATTCAAAATGCTAAATACATACTACACTACAAATGCTAAAAATGGTAATCCACAATGATGCAGTAAAAAATGTAACCGTGTTTAGCGACGCAAATCGGGGTCAAAACGACGCAACTTGAAATCGCAACGACGCAAATCGAATTTTTCCAGTTTTAAAAAGCGACGCAAATCGGAACGACGCAAGTCGGGGCTTTAGTGTATATATATTGTATATGTAAAATGTGGGAATTGTCTAGTGTAAATCTTAAGCCCAAGAATTCGTTAACATGAAAAGAAGAAACTGTGAGCCAATATACATACATATAAAAATTACATAAAAGCATCGCTTATCCATACATTCATACAATACGCGCAATACATGCACATACATACATGCATCAGCATGCATGCACATAAAATGACAAAACCAACAGAAAAGAATAACCCATGGTTCCCACAATCGCACTCATACATACATACATACATACATACATATATCCACACATATCTACGTTCATAATGGAAATACATAACTTTGGATGACATGTATTTTAATGTGAACATCTGCAAATAATTCCAATGAAATGCACTACAAACGGCCCACGCGTAAATCCTTACATAACAGACATGTTGCAAGTACAACTAGACTTTTGGTTGAAAAATATCAAAACATTGCTAATATGGTTTTGCTATTTTCATATCATTTTACAACCTGTGCATATAATTTTCAAATTCAATGTCAGTTTTTGAGATGAGCAGATAGAACAATAATGTATGTATGCATTTTAAGGAACTTTGTGTTCAACAATGTCGTTAACCCTGTCTTTGCGCATACGAGTACTCACGTGGAAGTGATAAACTTGTTCAAAATACCCGAATCGCATGCAATTTACTGTACTGTCTACACAGGCGTGTGAGAGTTCAAGGTACTTTTTCTATCGTTATCTGATATTTAGCATTTTAAACGAAGCTTGAATTATTTTAATTTCTTTAATCAAATTTGAACTCTTTTGCAAAATACACCCTTAGAGGCTTTGAAGAAAGTCTCTAAGAGTTTTTAAGAAAGTCTTCCCTAATACTGCTTTTATCTGTACGAAAAATGTGGCGTTATGTCTCAAGTTGTAATAAAAAATGTTTATTTCACTGTTTATTTGTATCGAAAACTTTAAACGCATATTTTGACGTTTTATCTTTTTCAGTATATTACTTGCTCTATGATATAGGGACCAAGCGGGCAATAAGTTTGGCAATTATTTTAGTAGTTGCCATAAATTAAGGTGTACCCATTCATGAAGATGTGTTTCAATACGTGTTCAGCGTGTTGCTAGAAGGTATTGCTCAGCAATAACCTTTTAATACCTTGTTCATACATGCATTTCTAATACCATGTTCATACATGCGCCTTTATTGAGATAATCGCAATAATGTCCTTTATTGAGCTCAATATTCCATACAAAAAGTCAATAAAGTTATTGCTTAATAAACTCAAAATTGCTTTGAACATTGAGAAAAAGATGAAACACAACACTGTAAAAGATGTGTTTAATAAGCAAAAGTATACAATGCGAGATGAATGACGAGATAAATGTCAACAAAAGCAAAAAAAAAAGATTAAAATTTTTATATTAATATTATATCTTTTTGTTCTATTTTGTACATATTTACGTATGTATGTACATATGTACTATTGGATGTTGATACTTTGAAAATATTTTTCACATGGTATGACACAAGCTTGAAGATGTGTTTCAAAACATGTTCAGCAATTATTGGTAGAAGATATTGCCGAAAATAATAATTAATGAGAAGCTGTTAAATTAAATGCAAACTTAGTTACAATTTCAAAACCAAAAATTATATAGAGGAACTTGCACAAAAGATCTTCTTGATCGGGGTGTGCAAATGATCCCAAATGCTAAAATATCTCAAATGATCCCAAATCATAAAATATGAACACTAGGTCAGTTTTTCTGGGACCCCAAAGTACACGAAATGCGTCCCCCTACTATAAATTAGCGTAGATAAGAGCGTTTTTGAGCAAATAAAATTCTACTTCTTACTAAACGAAACAGCTCTTAATTTTTCTTCATGCTAGTTTGTGCTTCAGATGAGTTTTTTGTTGTTTGCTATTGATAGTTTTTTTTTAACAGCTGATTGCTCAACTATGTGCACATACATATATTATGCTGTGCACAGCTGTTAAAAAAAACTATCAATAGCAAACAACAAAAAACTCATCTGATTTCAGGTACCTTAGTATCAGGTAACCGCATAACTACAACAAATACAACACCAACAAAAACGTGTATTTTGTTGGTAGAATTATTTTATGTTCTGTCTGCGACTTCTTCACGTTTTTGTGTTTGTGTTGTGTATTTGTGCAGTTTGTAAGGAAACAGTCATAGAGGCTAGACACAGTAGGTAGCTGCCTTTGTAAGCTACCTGGTATAAAGATACCTCGATCTGATTCCACCAATATAACAACCAATGTAATGGGTTTTAATCAATAAATATGTATGTATGTATGTATATCTGCAAAAGATTTTAAAATTTAAAAGCACTTAGAATAACACTTAATTACCAAAAATTTGTGATCAAAATTTCATTACAGCACCAAACATATATTTTGGGCCGGAAATATCGTGTTTTACTTACCCATGCTTTTGGTCAATTTCATCTCTTTTTGAAAAAATTGAAACATGCCGAAAAAGAAACATACTTACCCCCAATTTTTGACTTGGATTTTAAATGCCATTTCAATTTAAATTTGATTTAAATACAAAATTGAGTCAAACAATTGCTATTTAAATCAAACTTAAACGGCACAGAATACTACCAGAAGGGTCACCAGCTCTACCAGACTACAAAAATTACCAATTTACAGCCAAATATATTGAAAGTGGCATCCTTACGGTACGTCTGGATCTAGTGAAGGACAGCAAACATTAAAATTTTTATATAGCTGTCTCTGTTGGTTGACTCCGCATTTGTTTACATTTGATTTTTGGTTAGAAAAATTCAGTGCAAATCTGATGCAAACAAAACAGCTTTGCAAGCAAACAGATAATAATTATTTGTATTTAATATTTTATTTCCATTGAGTACATCATTAGCTGTGCATGTAATATGTTTAAAACGTAGTTTTCAAAGCTTTTCATTTATGTTTTCTACTTTTTTCGTAAAAATTACAACAAAACCAATATTTTTCCAAACACTTTACAACAACATTTTTTCATTGTTTATGTTTGTTTTTGTATATACTAGTTGTTCTCACACGCTCATGTTGCCACGATTTCCTGCACTGCTCATCGCTGGCCCGTCCCCAAACAAATGATATGGCCATTTAACAAAAGTCATTTTTGGGATATCTGGTTATGTCTGTGTTAAACGGCCTGCCGTGCCCATTTAAAATCGATTTAAGTTTTTCGTACTGCCATATGATTTTGACAGGTTTTGGTTTTGTTCTGCAAATGAAGAAAATTGCACATGTTTTTTTTTGGTTCATAATTTGATCTTTTATTATTGCCAGAAGGTAATCAACTTCTGTGGCAGTGAAATTGGCAGTCCTTTTATCACTTTTGCTACTCATTTTACTAGTTTTTAGAAAACAATTTATTATTTTCTAAATTTTTCACAATTTCACTTGCTTCCAAAATTGTTTAAACAGCTGTTTTTATTGAGTTATCGATAATTTTCTTAACACTTACATTGTGCTGCCGTACTTTTATTACAATTAATTACCAAAAATAATTTTAGACTGTAAAACAGAAAGCTATTTTAAATTCAACTTAAATTTTAAGGAAAATTTACTAATTTTGTAATTAAATCCCAAGTCAAAAATCGGGAGTCATTGTATTGCAGAATAAAAAAATTTTAAAACCATTTGTTTTTCTACAAACGTATTGTGGGTGCTTCTACATCGACTTCCAACTACTCAAGTTAAAAATGTAATGCAAATTCATAAAAACATTTCAGGTCCATTCTGCCAGCGTTATTGCTCGTATCAAGGCACAACATATTGCTCGTGTGATCCTTACGTAAAGGAGCACAATGCATTTATTATGTGGGAAAAAAGTGTATTTAAAATTATCATTAAAAAACTTTTAAAAATTTGTAAAACAAAAAGCTGCGTTATTTTATTTAATTATGTAGTCAACTTTTTAGTTGTGCTTAAAAATTGAGCTAGTAGCTACTTCTGCTTTTTATGCTTTTGGACACGAATTCATAATTTTACGTCTTTGCTCACACAACAACAGAACCATAAATTTCCCATGCACATACATATATACATACATACATATAGAGGGAACAACAAGTTTACGAAGTGCTGCAGAACTTTTTTGACATTTTTTATGTCACCTTAAAATCATAAATTGAAATTTATCTTTCATTTCACTAACTGCACAGTTTTCACATTATTCTTGTTGCATTTTCATTTCCATCCAGCTCCTTTTCTCTCTCTCCGGCATACACCAGCGGTGACAAGGATGCTTTAGTTGTTTAATAAGTTTTTGTGTTTTTGTGCAGCAATATGTTGTAATTGTAGAGCAGACCTGAGACAGGCGCATTCATTACTGTAGCTTATGCACTGGCAACTTTTACACATAATGCGACCGACTTTATCTTTCTATCAAAGTAGATCTTTAATATTGCATTGGCAATAATTATAATAAATGTAATTCTTTTAAATAAGCACTAATAAAAGAGTGAACTAAAATTTGAATAGACCTTTCAAGCTACTGGCCTAATTATTAAAAAATTGTTTTGAATAATAATTTTTGGGCTAGCTCAGCTACAAAACTCAATACCTCAAAACAAAATTATACATATGAAATTGATGAGACTAGCATAGAACTGTAACAAACTCTAAAATATCTTGAGTACTTTAGAAGATATGGACAATTCTTTGGATCTGGCTGCAATTTCAATTCTGCCATAGTCTCGCAGATTTTTACAAGATGACTGTTTTTTATAAGTTTTCATATAACGGTATAGTACGAGTTATCTCATAAATGACACCCAGGTGATTGTGGGATTGATAGAAATTAAATCGTTGTAGGTCAGAGGGTCGAGTCCATAAAATACTCTTCCAGAAGAGATTGCCGTAGGGTAACGTTTTATCACACCAAATCCTTATTGTTTCCGATTTAATAGTGGGAGCAAAAGTGACTATTTTAATTGCGTCCAGCAATTGTAGAAGACTTAAATTCAGTGTAAAATTGCCAAAACTGGTAGTTGGGAATGCTTACTCAAGTATGTGTACTCATTTTTAGCAGGGTGGTTCGAAAAAAAAGCCGATCCAGTCATCCCCTAGAATCCAAGAGTAGTTGAAGACGATTTCGAAAAAGGAAATTTTCTGCCAAGCACTTTGTGGTCGTCCCCTTAGATTTTCCTGCACTGTGTCGCCATTTTTTAATACGCACATTCTTGTCTCCAATTATTTTTGGCTCTGACAACTTGTAGTTATAACTTTCCCAGCCCTGAATTCTACTCACCAATGTGCCAGCCATTTACAAACGTTAATAAAGCTGCTTAAATTTTATGAAATTATACCCAAAATATATAATTAATTTTATATTTAAACAAAATATGCTAGAGATTGCAGGGACATAAATCGCTCATTAAACTTTTTCATTCTAATTTTCGTTTACCCACAAGCATGTTTTGGTAGTTGTAATAAAACATTAATAAAAATTTTCATAAATAAAATTTTTAAACAAAATCCTGACCAGAATTGAGATTGCTGTACTGTTTGCGACTGGTTATTTTAGAAAATACTTATGTAGCCCACACTGAACCAAAAATTTAACTAAATAGTGCAAAATGAGGTGTAAAAATGAAGAAAAGTAGGTTGTAATACAGCTAACAAAATTGTTATTCAGGGCTACGAAATTTTTTTGTTAAATGAGATAATTTAGTAAATAGTCAAATACAAGAAATTTCTTCATTTTTACTATTATTGTTTCGCTTTTTATTGGAGTGTGAATTAGACGAAAATTTAGTTAAATTAAATAAAATTTTTATTCTTAGTAACAAACTAACGTTGTTATTTTAAAATTTTTTTTATTTATCTTGAAGAAATTTTATTCAAATGAAGTAATGAATTTGGTATATGAGAATAATTATGTATTTTTATTCATTTTTAAGAAAACATATTCAATTTAACTACCCCACTTTATTTAGTTTATAAACCCCTGTAGGAAAATTTATATTAAAAATAAAAACAATATTAATTATAAGAAAACAATTTTTTTTTATTTTAAAATACTGATATAATAAAATGCTGATATATAATTAATACATCTTTGAATAGAGAATATTATATAATACATATACATACATAGGTACACAAGCCCGAACCTCAGTTTCATATTTTTTCTGCAGCTCTTCTTCACAGGCAGTAAATGTACTTTCATCAATTATAAAGCTTCTCTGCGAATCTCGTAAGGAAAATCTGGCACACATTTTTTTCCCCGTTTGAAATATAAAAAATTTTAGCAGATGGTATTAAAACACTATGTAGAAGATAAAAAATACCCATACAGCGACCATCTAAGATAAATAACCAAGTTAATTGCAAAATCCATTTCAGTTAAAATAGTTTAAACTTACTTTCACTTGTATTATTCATCTGTTTCATATAAAAGTTTTAAGCCGATAGCCACTGTTGCTAGTGCTTTAGCCTTAAGATTTATTGTAATTTTAATTATAATAAATATAAAATAAATAAATAATAAAATATAAAAGTTTATTAGATTGGTCCTTAATACGGTCATGCAGCACGGAGTCAATTTTTAATGCAAAGGTTTGAAAATTTTCATGAAAACATTCCGACTTCGGATATAACTGCTTGACATCTACATATATTTATCTATAAAAAGCGCAAGATTATAAAGTTATTAAGAAGATTAGTATTTGGTGCCTAAAAGACTTACCAATTTGAAGCCAAGTGGCTTTTTATACTGTGTCCATTTACTTAATACGTCAGAGGTGCATTTCGCAATTGATACTTCATGAAGCTGGTAATTTTTAGTTGCAGCCAAATATTATATTAATCTATTTTAAGCTTTAACTTATTTTAATTATTTTTCAACACTACCTCTATGATACAGCCACTACAACCATCACACAAGTTTAACTGTTCGCCTTTAGCATTATTATTGTAAAAAATTTGGAAATTTCTTCACTTATATGTAGATTTATTCAATTTAAATAAAATTATATAGTTAACACGACGATATATCTTCAATTTTACAGGCTATTAGTAAATTATACCTACCTTTAGTTATTTTACAAATTTTATTCCATTATAATAAAGTACATTTGTTGAATATTACGAAATTTCTTCAAATCTACGGCGCTTTTTTTTATACTATCTCTTGTTCTTTCATTCACGAACTCATACTTAAAACAACACTTTTTAAGAGTTATATTAAAGAAATTTAATAAAATAGACGAATACATTATTCAATTTAACATCCTTAAATGATGTCAATTGAACATATTTTGTTGTAGATTTGAATAAGATGCATTTTCACTATTTTACCTCCGCTTTAACTAAAAATCTGTTGATTTTACTAAATTTTAGACGTTCCTTTAAGTAAGTAATTTTATTCAAGCCAACAGATTATATTTTACTACATATTTTACAATAACCAGTTATTAGGTTTGAAAAATATTTGTATATATTTATAAATTTTCTATGTATTTGAATAAAAAATCAGTTGCTTTAACGATTTTTTTCGTTGAGGATTTACTAAATTTTTTCGTTATTATTACCTACGAGTTTTTGTTCAGTGCATGCTCCAAGCTGAGCATTCATTCACTTGCAACCCCCACATTATGATTTAACAAAATATTGAAAATTTGTTTTATTGGTATTCAAAATATTTATTTTTTAACTTACCGGATAAATTCAAAGTTTGTACAAATAACAACGATTTTACTTTATATGTATAAAAAAATAATTTATTCAATGTGTATTTTCGTTTTTTAAAATACATTTTTCTTTGTACTACAAAAACGTTTAATATTTTATCGTCTGTCCAATATGATAAATTAATTTCAATATTGTTCAATAACAATAAACAAAGCCCTCTACACTTTTAAATTTTAAACTATTTCTCTGCTACACCTAAAAATCTACTGTTTCTAAATAAATTAATATTTACATGGAATAGAACACACAGGCAGTCAGGCATAATTCAGTACATATGTATCTATGTACGTGTGTACATAAGGTGCGCTTTAACGTAATAAGGGCAACTACTGTATTGTAATTAAAGTTGGCAAATTAATCAGAACAATCATGAAATCCTCACGGAATTTCGTTAAAAAAAAAATAATAATTTTCACAAATACTATAAACAAAAAGCCATATTCATAATAATTATTGTAAGTTTATTAAGGCTCTTATTTGATGTATTTCTACGGAATATTTGTCACATAAAAGTGTAATAAACCTTCAATAGTTTTTATGAATATGGGTGTAAAAATATAAGAAATAAAAAAGAAATTGCTTTATCATTGCTTTAAGGGCAAAATGAAAAAAATTATGTAAACATTCGGGTACATGTGATAGCTTTTCTAAGCCACCTCAGCGAAGTAAACATTCCAATTTCTTGGAACGAAGTTCCTTAACGCGGCTTGCTGGTATGTATGGCAAATTAGTAGAAATCGTCACGAAAGCATGTGAGCTGTTTATATGTATTGGTGTATCTGTCGACAAACAATTGTGTAGGTGTCTCCTCTGCTGTCAGCGGAGACACCTACCCACAAATATTAATTAGTTGTGAAAACGGACACTATCTGTTGATAGATGTCGCTAAAGTAAAGTATGTCAATGTTCCAATAATTTTAAGAAGCATATAAAATTTAAAAATTTCAAAAACAACACAAAATAAAACATACAGATTTCACTTTATATTACGTTCGAAGATAAAGAAAAAACGTAAGGAAGTTCGTTCCTAAACCACCAAATTACAAACAATATTTTTCAGAAACAATACAAATAAAATAAACTATTCTAGAGATGCATTTAGATAAAACTAAAACAAAAACAATAGAAAACCAAATCACATGGAAAAAACTTCACTAGTACCAGGACAAATGAACGTATAAAAATGTTAACGCATAGACGTAAGACCAAATCAAATCATAACAATAATCTGGGAAAATCAAAGTATTAAGAAAATGGCAACGCTGAAAGCTTTAATATACGATAACCTCTATTTCGTATCATACCTATTATTTTTATGGCTCATAACATTCACACTATCTCAACTGCACGCATTAATTGGGTTTTTGTTAAATATTAGTACAAAGTTTTCAGCACTGTTGCAATTTAATTCCATTTCTGGACCGACTTGTCCTGCTCTTAAATGATTTCCTTTTTACTTCTAAACTACGTATTCGCACCATAAAATCTTTTGACTCGCTTATAGATGAAATTTCTTAAGACCCCGAGTTTCGGACCCCGATATATACATATATATGGCCCGGGTTCGGTACAAAATTTTCGTTTGTGAATCTTTCCAGTCGTTTCTCATCACAATATTTTCTTTTCGCTAACAAAAACTGGTTTAACTCGCTTTTGGCTGAAATTTTCTTCAGAGACATATTTGCTATGCGTCGAATATGGCACGACCAATGTCGGAAAACATGCTTTCCACCGCAAATAACCTTCTTTTCTTGCCCAACCGGCATAAAATATTGTATTAACTTGCTAATCCGATATATCCTGAAAACCACAGTTTATGGTATATATGGACCAATATCTATAAAATTTTCTTCGATCCTTAATCGCCGGCACAGGCTCAGATGCCTACACAAAATACTATTGTAACTTGCTTTTAGCTAAGCTGTAACCAAAAACCGTTCTTGGCCATATAACAAGTCCACGATCATATGGATCGATTTCTTTTCGCGATTTTGACCGACTCTTTTATCATCAGACTTATTTTTTTTTTATAAGATATTGTTTTAGCTCGCTTTATCGGTTACACACAAGAACAGATTTCGGAAACATTTTTTTTTTTACCTTTATAGCCTTCTGTTATCAGCAGATGCACTTTATGGTGTAAAATATCGCTTTTAATTGAAATTTCTTAGAAAAAGTAGTTTTTACTATATCTGGGATAATTATGAACCGATATCGGAAATGCTTGATTTTATGGCTACTTATGGCCATAGGAAATAAGGTTACTGAATTGTTATGTTTTCAAAATGTTATAATAAAATTTCCATTCTTCCCCTACAAAAACCGGAGAAATTACATACAAACGAAATCACAAACTTGTACAGTTATTTGCGCTTAATTGAGCCCCGCTTAATTGAGTTTCCCGGTTTATTGCACTAAAAATCATGGAACGAAGTCATTCAGTATACCCGTCTATGTCAAAATACCCGTTTAATTGAGTTCCGTTTAATTACGTCACCCGCTTAATTGTTTCGCAAATTAAGACCGCATGGCGAAAAACAAGAGCAAATGTTTCTACTTAATTTTTGTTTGCACCACAAACGTTAAAAAAATTATTTTGCGGCAAAAAAAGGTAATGGTTCTGTTCCTTTATAAACATTGTACCAGGAACGTACCTGATTTTTTTTTTGTTTTAATAAACCTAAAAAAAAATTTCCACTTAATCAGCCCAATCATGAATATTCTCAATGAATTTTATTCCTAAGGAAAATACGTTTCTCGAGAAAAAATTCCTTCAATCATAAATTATCTGAGAAACAGATGTGGAATGATTTACGTGAGTACCTGCCACTAGGGCCCAACCTCACGGTGGTCAAACCACGTGGTGTAATCAAGACGTTACACCACCGCCCCCGAGCAGCCGGAACAACTGCTCGGGTGGCAATTTATTTGCTACGTTACTTGGCCATAACAAAACCCCTTGCTCAGGAGTTGAGCTATCTAACCTCTGCTGCATTGCAATTCCCCAGACGGCTAAGGATACACGACTACCGTGGTAGCCCGAAGTTCCTAAGATCATCAGTCCTTGAACCAACGCTAATGCTCCCGCCAATCTGGTTCCTTACAAAGCAGCGTCTGTTGCTTAGCAACAGCACTACGGGCCTTATGGTAGCAACCACAGCCAGTACGTTTCAGCCAAGGAAGGCTCCTCAACCTATGACCGGCGAGATGACTCCGAAGAGTCATCCCGGGGCTCCGGTCCCCGTACTGCCGAATTGCCCCTCGGTGAGGGGTTTCAGCAAGTCCCTCAGGAGTCGCCGCCCTCCTTCAGGAAATGCCTAAGATTTTAGCCACCAAGCCAGCCGAGGTATCCTGCACCCCTTCTACCCCGTTGACACGACACCAAGCTGGTTACGATCAGCAAGATGCATTTTGTGCCCCCGGGGGGATATCTGAGAAACAAAAAAATAAAAGTTGGTAATATCGAAATTTTTAATAGGAAAAAAACAAAAAACGTATGTTTTTAAAAAACCTATTTTTGCCTCCGCCGACTATTTTCCTCCTTCGATGTGGCTAAAACAGGGAAGGTTAAAAAAAATGTCCTAAGGAATTTTTCAATATAATAAGAGGAATGGGAAAAGAGAAAAAACTCTCACAGAATTATCATTCATGATTGGGCTGAGTATGTAACTAAAGAAATGAGTTTTATTTTTCATCTTCGCATGGATGTTTCGCTTTATTGCACATATGGCTCAATTAGGCGATTTTCCTTTAATTGCGTCGGCGATACAATTAACCGAGTATCGCTTAATACAGTTCCAGTTTAATTGCGTCAAAAGTCGTGCATTTTTAGAAACTCAATTAAGCGGAAATAACTGTATTTATATACCCGTTACAAATGATACGACTAACTAAACATTTGTATTGATTCAAACAATGAGATGCCTTGAAGGAATATTTTCGATTTCTGCACTGAAATAACGATACTATTAATTGTTTCGCAAACTTTCTGATTTTGGGCAAAACCTTTGCAGAAATCTCTAAGAAACCCCATCATTTCCAAGCGCACCTTATGATGGCATTTGAGGTGTGTTCCTTGTATAAATACTTACTATCTATTTACTATTTATCATTGGTATTTAGTTTTACTATACTATATAAATGCATTTAAATATTCGTTATTGCACACAAATCAGTGTTTTTGTGGTTTAAAAGTCAGTGTACAAATAAATAGAAATAAATGGAGAGTGGAATGGATAAAAAAAAAAGTTAATAAATTTCAATTGAATGCCAAATTTATTAATTTTGTTTTTGGAAATGATCAAATAACAGAAAAATATACGTTCATATATATTTAGGAATGTAAACGAAAACAAAATTCATGTATTTTTTTTTTTTTTTTTTTTTTGTAAATAAGAAATAAGTTAAAATCAACACAAAACAAACAAAAAAAAAACTTAAATTAATTCATAACATTAAAACATACATAAATACTTACATATACATACATACATACAGATATAAATGTATGTAAGTAAATAGTTCATACATATGTAACTGTAATAAATAAAGCTCTTTAATCAAACTTGAAAGTTATTGTAGTATGTTTCAGTCGCATAAATCGGTTTCGCTTTGAGACTTTCCATTATCGCACTGTTGAGAATGTTGAAGATGATGCCAAATATGATGCAGGCTGCATAGATGCCCAAAACAATCCACCACAGCAGTTGCTCATGTAATTTCTGTTCAAAGTTCTTTAATACTAAGAGGCCGATTGTTAAGCCAGCCAAAGCGCCAGTTAAATGGGCAATGAAAGATACGGAGGGGTAGTCATCGGCAAACCGACCATAAACTGCAAAACCCACATCGCAGGAAGCTAAAAGTGCACAACCAGCAAACAAGGGATTGCGAGAAAAATATTAAAGGAGAAATTATAAATGGGAAAAATTTTAAGTTGGATGAGAAAATAATTCAAAGTTACACAGTGGTTAAAATATGCTTTAAATAAATAATGGCTGCAATAACTAAAATCCTAAGCAATCAACGCCACCAGTCCGATTAATTGCTCATGCACATACAACATATGGGAAATTATTTGCGAAGCGGACAACCCAAAACATTTTATTTTTGTCTCAATAACTCGATATTTGGCATAACACTACTTCCAGTGGACAAAAATGTGTGTGGCAAATATTTTTTAAGCGTTAAGGTGAAGTTACATGGCCCGCTTTAGACGCGTCCACGCTTATCATGCTTTTTATACGTTTTACGCGTTCTATGCGTTTACAAGTTACATACAACGCTTCATACGTGCCATATTTTGTTGTTTTGATCAGCTGTTGTGCAAATATTTTTAGCATACAAAACAAATATTAACAAAATGGAAAGTGAAATTTAAATTTTAAAAGAATTAATGGACTTTATAGAGTTCATGAACATTGTTATTTGTGCGATAAGAGCTTACGAAAAGCTCCAAAATTGTACATATGTATGTATATACATACCTGGTAAATTAAGCTCCTTACTTATTGCACTCCATGCAGCTGCTCTTTTATTTTTGTTCCGATAGAGCAGCAAGGTTTTATTATATAAAAGCTCGTGGTTTTTAACTGCATTTATTAGCTTCTCTTCCATATCGCTTGTTTTAATAAATTGAAAATATTTGTAAACGTAACAGTGATGATACTCAGTACGCAAACGCGTACGATTCGATAAATCGAATCCAAATTTCGTTAATGAAAAAAGTGTTGCAAAAAACAATTACAATTTGTTTTATTCGTGAAAATGTTTATAAAATTTGTAACAAAACTTTTCTTTTTTATTAAAAATGTTTTTTTGCAAAAGATTTTATAAATTATTTTACGATATAAAAGGTATTTATCGATAACGTTGAGAGTAGGCACATCATTGGTTATTATAAGCAGCTGACATTTTCTCATGACGCTTGCGACGCATATAAAAGTAGAAAGTAGGTCTACTTTATGCGTTCTACGCGTCTTCGCGTTCTATGCTTTGTGCTCTGTAACTTGTCACATACAAATGCACTAATCATACTTTTTTGACAACCGCGTGAAAAGCGTCGACGCGTAGAAAGTGTACTGTGTAACTTCAGCTTTATTTACTTGTCGACTTAAAGAGACCCAGACCCTTTTGAAATTTTATTTTTTGAATCATTTTTTCGAAGTAAAAGGTCATAAAAAAAAGACAAGGATACTGTTGAAAAAGCGAGAGACCGAGCCAGCTATTTCCAATGGATTTTGAATAAAACGCAAATGCAAAGTAAAACACTTGATTAAAACTCCTTTATGAAATATAACAATTCATTAGAATATAATTCAATTAATAATAATAAGTACATACTTTTTGCTTTCAAAATAACTGGAAATACATACATACATATGTACAAAGTAGAAAAATTCTTAAGCTCAAGAAGTGCTAGTTCACCTCGCAGAGATAAAGAGAAAAATGGCGAAGGCGCCACAACATGACTAGGCAATTACCAGTTTCGTTAAGTGTAAAAATGTATAACTGATATTAACAGGGTGTTACATTTCAATTTGTACTAAAGAAATGATGACAACTTATTATAAATAAAATAAATCATGGTGATTTTAGATATTATACTATTATTTATTTTGTTAGTTCAAATACAAACCCTGCAGTCAACCTAACCTAACCTAACCTAGTTCAAAGTTGGTCAAATGTTGTTATCACTGATACAATATCAACAAACACAAAATTCAATTGGATGTAAAATATATTGCAATCAACAGAAAAACACAGTGATTAAATTGAAAGTTAATATGATTATATATGGGCAGTCATTAAGGAATAGCTCAGGTGGTAGGATGGCTATGGGCTGCTGATGGTACACAATTAGTCATGGCCTGGGTTCGAAGTAAATTTGGATGCTGATGAGCGACGTGGTGGATGTGAAACAGCCACAGATGTACTCCAGCCAGTCTTCAACTTTACTTTTCTTGTGTAAATTTTAATTTTGTTATTGAACTTCTGTGTTGTAATACATTTATATTAAATTACTTTTTCAGGCTTAAGTTCAACCCTTGGTTTGTCACTACTTTTAATTAATATCAATTAAGTAATCAATTGTCTTCTTTAGAAGTGTTGATCAATTATCACAAAAAAATCTTTCTCAATTTTGAAGAAGTAAAAAATCGAACTAGAAAGCCTGACAAAGTTATTAACAATTGTAAAGTTCGCCTAAAAAGTTAAAATTAATGACTAAAATTATTTTACTGTAAAATCAACATTATTCAGTTTCAGCTCGCGAACAGTTCGAACTTCTTGAGAAGTCCGTTTTCATTATAGGGACCACTGTCGAAACTTTTTATTATTTGTCCTTAAATAATCACATTTTATTATAACATCTACTTTTTGCCACCAGAAGTTTCCAATTACAAGCACAATTTCTTCAAAAATCGGTTTTCGGTATATCTCACCTGTATATTGTTGACCTTAAAGCATCTTTATTTCTACATATTTTTGCCCCTACTTTTTGATAACAGGCATGACAACCTCATAGCTTTTCTGAATTGTTGTTGTGAAGCGTACAAAAATGGATCTATGTATGCTAGGAAAAAAATTCACTTCCATTAAGGTGAGGAAAACATATGAAAACCCTTTCAGATGACGAAATTAAAAGCATCGGAGAGAGAAAACTATTGGGGGTTGATCATGTATTGAGCCGTTTTACGGCCACCTGAACGACTGATTAGTGCGATGGGTGGAAAATTTTCCTCCATGGGGAAGTCAAATGCATGACCAACTCTCAATCGTTTTTCCTCTCCAATATGTTTTCCGAACACATCGATCCCATAACACGCCTGCTTAGGAGACCTCCCATAAAAATGTACACAAACTTGAATTTAAACGTCTAGGAAATGATTTTTTGATATGTGTGCAGTGGAACTTTTTTGTGGCGACTGGTATTTTTTATTCGCTTAGGTTTACGTTTGGGAGACTGAAAAGCACTTTAGCACAGGGATATCTCTATTCTTGATGATGCTACCCGGTAGTTAGTGAAGATTTCAAAATAAAAACTAAGTTGGACCTCAAGCTGGAATAAATATTTACCATCTTATACCATAAAATTAAAGAGTCGACAAATCTGCAATTATTCTTAAATTTGCATAACTTCGAAGCCCTATCGACAATCGGAGGCCGATTCTGGTTCTATGAAACTGTGAAATGAACAGTTTTTTCACGTTTTCATAGCAGCTCTGATACGCGTTCTGTGAAAAAATAAAAACATATCACACAGCGCTTTCATAAGAAAACAACACTGGAACGGAGCGGGATTTTTATGCGAAACATTTCAAAACTACTTCATATAAAAAGTTATGCAGATAAAATATGCATGAAAAACAAAAAAGTGTTACCCAACAACCAGAGGCTTGTGGATGAATTTTGTGACTGAACACTTTTTTTTTTTTTAATTTTGTCTTCACTTTTTTTGCAAATAAAAATACAACAGAAAGAGAATTTTGTATATTTGCAAACGACCTCGATACCAGGTAGCCTAACAAGCCCAGCTGACTACTGTCAAAATGCACAACACAAACACACATACGCAAGCAACTGGGTGACAGAAGTTAAAGATTTCTACCAACAAAATACATGAAGTGTTTGTTGGTGTTGTGTTTGTTGCAATGCTGCGGCTACCTGGTATCGAAGTATCTTATTCGTTTGAAATTTTCTATAAAATTTGTAGATCACAGTTGCAAAAGCTTCGCACCAACATATGGGATGAAATATTTTTTCATTATATAAACGGGAAAACGAAAATGAAAAGTTTTTTTTTTTCATTTCATGTTTTCGCAGGACCAGAATCGGCCCCCAGAACTTGAACTAGAGGTCTAATTATCCCAAAATATCAATTTATTTCCTATAAATGTTATGAGCTTTACGAATATAGTCCAAACTAAATTAACGCGTAAAGTGTGGTGCTTTAAACAGCAACAATATGACTTACGCGATCATTTAGTTTTGTCGGCCTGTTTATAAAGCTCATGGTTTTCGCAACTACTTTCCAAAGGAAAAAAATAGTTTCAATGGAACAATTCTTTTTCAAAACTCACTAAAAAAAATGTGACTGGTAACATGAATGCCCAATTGGCTGTAACACTTCGTAGTCTTTATACGAAATGTTTAGAATGTGTGTCTTCATTTCAGGGGCCGGATTCTGGCATTCGTGATCGAATATACTCGATAATAAAAACAATGTAGAGCAAAAACAAAATGAGCAACAAACACACAGCATTCTATAACGAAATCGTTCAATCACGAGTGCCAGAATTTGGCCCCAGTTCATACCATTAAAATAAACCACTGTGTGTGTAAATTTGAAATTTACATTTTACAGAGTAATAAAGCAAAACTTTACCGAAAAATAAAATTGCTGCCAAACGTAATATGCCATAACGCATTTGATGATAGTTTATCATAACGTTAGCCAAATGGGCAGCTAGTAAAGCGTAAACACCACCACTGGCGCCAACCAAATAAACATCCGGATCAATTATGCTGGTGCCTGCAAAAACAAACAGCAAATAAAATCAAAAAACCTTCGATTATACAAACCACATACAAATCACATGCAGAATTTCTGTCATGTTTCCTTCCTTTCATGCTTCCTTTTGCCTTTCAGCGACGAACACATGAACAGGAAATAAAACAAGATAGACGTATGAGACACAATGAAACTACACACAGCCATGCACAACACATGTTTTGGAAACTTACCTAGTGAACCTGCCAAAACACCAGCAAAATAAATGCAAGCAATACGCCCGGAACCATGTACCATCTCCAATGGTAGACCAAACACCAATTGTATCAGCAAATTGAATCCTAAATGAAACCAACCTGCGTGCAGGAACATGTACGACATAAAACGCCATAACTCATGACGTTTATCGGGACGGTATATAAACAAGGAATCAATAGGAACAGGACCAACTGGATCAGCTTCTCCTGTATTTAAGGTGTGATACGCAAACAAAAACAACTGCGAAGCATGAAAGTAAAAAAGAAAAACAACAGTCTTGTTATTGCAGTGTGCTTCACATTTTTCAAATTTCATTTAAGCGACTGTTAATTTAATTATTTTTTTCTTTTTTTTTTTCTTTGTATCCAGCAAAGAGAAAAAGTAATGACAGTACAGAAATTGCAGAAATTACTCAAGTTTTTTTCTAAACGCTTTCGACTAGACTTTGTGTCGCGTCGCGTCTCGTCGTGTCTGGTTAAATAAATATATTAGTTTGCATTTATAAATGTTTTGTCATCCCTTGTGTACAAATATTTTATATTCTGCCCAAACACAATTTATATACAGCAGAAATGTTTTCTGTAAAAGATGAAGATAGTACACACACACACACACACACACACACATATGTACATACTAAAATCATGTAATCAGAATAAAAATTCATAATTTTCACTTACGTGGCCAACGTACTCAAACACGCCAGCGACCCATGAACCTATTAAGGATTCAGTATATAACTGATTAAAGCAGGGATGCCCAGGGCCTACACGCTTGGTACGCTTTTGTTTTTGTAAAACCGCGAAGCATTGGCTGAGCATTCTAATATGTATACACAACTCTTTGCATGAAATACACACATACACACATATCCCAAGTTCAAAGCAACAACACTTTCATATGCACAGCAATAAGAAGGCAGGCTTTGTTGGTACACATTGGTGCCAAGCGTAAATTTTGTTGTTTTTTTTTTTTTGTTTTCATGATTTTGTTGTTTTTTTTAATGATTTCGTGAGTATGAAACACTTGAAGAAATCATTTTTTGTTATGAGTTTATTTCTGTTTTTCTTTGTGTGCGTCAATAAAGTGTATACGTATTGGTGTTTGCGCTTCCATAAGAAGATTTTGGGCACCCCTGGATTAAAGCTTACACCACAAAACAACCAGAAGGGTCACCAGCTCTGCCGGACCACAAAAATTACCAATTTTCTGTCAAATTTCATGAAAGTGGCAGCCTTGCGGTGCAGTGAAGGACAGCAAACATGATAATGTTTATATAGCTGTCTCTGTTGGTTGACTCCGCATTTGTTTACAATTGATTTTTGGTTAGAAAAATTCAGTGCAAATCTGATGCAAACAAAACAGCTTTGCAAGCAAACAAATAATAATTATTTGTATTTAATATTTTATTTACATTGAGTACATCACTAGCAGTACATCGAATATATTTAAAACTTAGTTTTCATTCATGTTTTCTACTTTTTTCGGACAAATTACAACAAAACCAATATTTTTCCAAACACTTTACAACAACATTTTTTCATTGTTTATGTTTGTTTTTGTGTACACTAGTTAGTCTCACACACTCATATTGCTAGGATTTCCTGTACTGCTCCCCAAACAAATGATATGGCCACTTTTCAAACGTCACTTTTGTGGCTTACACTTAAAACCCAATTCAATCCATTTTTACTTAAACCAATCCCAAGCGGTGTCAGGAGTTCGGTAAAGGCCGTGTTATACTATCCTACTCAATCGTAGGATTCATTCACTGAAAAGTGATAGCCAAATCTGATAGAATTCTGTCCTACTTTAAAAAGTCGCATCAACATGGCCACACTATTATAATTTTGTAAACAACTTCAAAAAGGCAACCCTGATCGCATAGAATAAGATAAGTTTTTGAAAATTTTCAAAAGATTAGCAAATCGAACAGACTTGTCAAAAAGTCTTTCACACACATACACTTTTAGTCCAGACTATCACACTTTTTGGATATACATACATGTCATTTTTAACAGATTGTACGATTCAGTAGGATAGTGACTCATGACCTTAAGTACGGATTTTCGTAAGTAAATCAAGTACGTTATGCTTAATTTAATTTTCATTCAAGCACTAAATACTTAATTTTAGACACATTCCATCCCAGTTTCGGATTGATTTTAGCCATTTTCAATAATGGTTTCGGATTGAAAAAAGCTCATATCCGTGCTTAGAAACAAGCTCGCGGTACTTGATTTAGGAACATTGGTACCTGCCATACTTTTGACTTCGTTTGGGATTGATTTAAATACAGAAGGATGCACTTGATTCGATGTTTCTGGAGCCTATTCAATTTCAAATTAGTACCTGAAATATTCTGATGTACTTCCTTAATATAGAGTCCCCCATCTAACTTTGTTTTCAACTAGTGCTTATTTCGTGAATGGTAACACTTCGCTCATGTCTGATTTGACAGATAATTAGTTTTATCCTTCCGCTGAATGAATATGGTTGTGTATACGCTTCGCTATGTGGGCCGGCGATCGACTTACGATTTTTCCAAAAAAAAAATCATCTTTTCAGATGAAACTCATTTTGATGTTGACGGTTATATAAACAAGCAAAATTGTCGCATTTGGGGCACAGAATACCCGCACGCATATATTGAAAGACCAACACAGCCAAGACGAGTCACTGTTTGGTGCGGACTTTGCTGCAGAGGCATAATTGGGCTTTTTTCTTCAAAAAAGAGCAAAGAGTGGCCGTTGCCAATGGCGATCGTTATCGGGCCATGTTGAACGAATTTTTGTTCACAAAAATTGAGGAGGAGGTTATTGGCAATGTTTGGTTTCAACACAACGGCGCTACGTGCCACACAGCCGAAGCTACACTCGATGTTTTACGCCGTTGTCAAAAAAAAGTTATTTGGCGGACCCTTTAGCTGACATTTTTAAAAAAGTATTTGAAGTTATTGTTTACAATGTGAAAGGGGAAAAATAAGGGGATATGTTTGTTTGAGAGAATAAATTATGCGGGAGTAAGTTTTCCAAAGGCACTCTGGAGCTAGTGAAGACGATTGGGGGTAAATATGTAAAACTACTTTATACGGAGACCCCCTAAGAAAGCGAGATAGAACTACTGGTTTGTTAATGAATTAATGAATGGTATTTTGGAAAAAATGTGAAGACCAAAAATCAATGCGTGTCGTTTATATTTTACCCGGCTAGACCTGAGTATATATGTACATATATCAGTTATGGAACATTTTATGAACATTGTTCTAGTTTTGCTCCAAATTGTGGGCAGATGCGGCACGTCTCTTTTAATGCAATCTCTCTTAAATGTTTCACAATATAGTTTTTTTCTGTGGAGAACACTTTTGGAGGGAGCGACTTAGGGAAAGAAATTAGGCCATACAATTAAGGTAAACTATAATATAGCTACATATTTTACAAGCAATCTATTTAGCAATGAATTTCTCATGATTTAAAATTATTAAAAGGTGTTTTTTTTCGATGTATAGAACTTTAAGTTGCAATAAAACAGCGATGGATTATTCGATAAACATGAATTTTATTTATCCAAAAGATAATCTTGTGGCATTATATTTTAAAAATGATTTCTGGCATATGACCGCCACGACTTATGCGGATGTAGTCCAATCTGGACGTCCAATTTTCGATGACTTTTTCCAACATTTGCGGCCGTATATCGGCAATAACACGACGAATGTTGTCTTGTAGCTTATCCGCATAGAACAATCACTTTACATAGCCCCATAGAAAGTAGTCTAGTGGTGTTAAATCACAAGATCTTGGAGGCCAACTCCCAGGACGAAAACGTGAAATTAGGCGGTCACCAAACGTGTCATTCAATAAATCGATTGTGGCACGAGCTGTGTGACATGTTGCGCCGTCTTGTTGAAACCACATCTCCTGGACATCATGGTATTTCAATTCAGGAATGAAAAAGTTAGTAATCATGGCTCTATAGCGATCACCATCGGCCATCATCGTTTTTGAAGAAGTACGGACCAATGATTCTACCAACCCATAAAGTGCACCAAACAGTCAGTTTTTGTGGATGTAACGGTGTTACGGGATACACTTGAGGATTAGCTTCACTCTAAATGCGCCAGTTTTGTTTGTTGACGTAGCCATTCAACCAGAAGTGCGCTTCATCGCTAAACACGATAAAACGGACGTTGTGCGCGGTACGTATTCCGCACAGAACCATTATTTTCGCAATAAAATTTCACTATTTGCAAGCGTTGTTCAGGCGTGAGTCTTATCATGATGAATTGCCAAACCAAACTGAGAATAAATCACTTGACAGCTGTTAAGTCGGTCGCCATCTTGAACAGTAATGTCAACTTAAATTTCTATATATCGAAAAAAAAACACCCTTTAGAAGAGGAGCGATAAAAGCATCCCTTTAACGAACATTGGCGGAGATGGGTGGATATTTCTAGATGGTTGGAGTAAAAGTAAACAATCATTTTGTAAATTGTTATATTTAAGTACATAGAGCTATAATTTAGAAAATCCAACAATTCAGTGCTTTCATACGATTGCGACTTACCTCAATAATAGTAATGAAAACTATAAACCATGGCGGGGGCCAGCATGAATAACGATCTGCATAGTATTTGCGATCACGCTCTTCAGGCAGTATTTCCATTGCGACAACATGAACCATTTTTTTAAAGAAAGGTGGTTCTTCTAAAGCCAGATGAAAATCATTCTCAGAACAAACTTCTCGATCGCGATGATGAACTGCACATTTAAAACTGCGTGTGCGTTTGCCACTCATCTGAAAACAGGGGAAACAAATTTTCTTATTATTATAATTCTTCTTATTTTTTATTGCATGTACTCGCAATACCCTTCACATAAGTGTTAAGGGTATACATATGTATTTATGTATATAAGTTTGTGATTTCGTTTATAATTTCCACAATTTCAATTTCCGACCTCTGAATCTGTATTGTGAGAAAAGTCGATGTCCATGCGCTTGTAGGCCGTCAGACACCTTTTCTGAGAAAATTACTAAACATAAAAATATCACGTTATATATTTGCTATTGAAATTCAACAAAATCGGCCAATGAATATAGCGAGAAAACCTCGAAAGAGTTTTGTATGAAAATTTTGAAAAGTATTTTCTGCTTTAAATCTAAAATGCCAACTATATTATTTGTCATAGTCATCAAAGAAATGCGGCCGGGTGATCCCCGTTAGGAACGAAGTTCCTTACGTTTTGTTTTTTCATCTTTGAATGTAATACAAGGTAAAATCTGTATGTTTTTTTTGTGTTGTTTTTGAAATTTTTAATTTTATGAGTCTTTAAATTTTTGGAACGTTTTATTTTTTACTTTTGACACATGCAGTATTTTTTTTTTTGTCAATCTGCTACAAAACGAAGAAAAGCAACTGTTGGCCAATTTTTTAATATTGCTGTTTTTTGTTGTGACATACTTTACTTTAGCGACATCTAGCTGATAGTGTCCGTTTCCACAACTAATTAATATTTATTGGTAGGTGTCTACACCGCCCATCATACACAATTGTTTGTCGACAGATACACCAATACATATAAACAGCTCACACGCTTTCGTGACGATTTCTACTAATTTGCAATTTCTTAAGGTGGGATCACACGATTGGCGCAATGCACCAATTTTACACAATTTTTATTGGGCTGAATTGGAGCATAATAAAAAATTTGTCCCAATCAAATTCTCTGCAATCACATGATTGTCACATTTTACTGAAATTTTATTGTCGCAAATTGCCGCAAAACAATTTAGTACCAATAATTGCCGCATTATAGTCACACGATTGTTATATTATACGGCAACTCTGAGAAACAGCTGTTGTAGCTGATGACAAACTTTGTTTTCCCAAAAAAAAAAAAAAAAAAAATGAATTAAATGTTAAAAATATGGTTTGTTCATTAAAAAGAAAGAAAATTGCTTCGGCTATTATTATAATGTTGTGCGGGCTGAAAAAGCAAAACATGAATAGTAACAACAATTGAATTTTGCTGATTCAAAAGCAGAAATCATGCTTGGAAGACGCGTTTAAACAATTTTGAAACTAAATAAATGTATACATATGTATGTATGTATGTACATTATTGGCGGGCATTGCCTTCTTTGGTTGCTGCATGAGAACACAATAAATATTGGTGCATTTTTAGAATTTTTATTGGTGATTAGTTGTATGTCAAGTGTTCACACGGTTGTCGCATCAGGGTTGTATTTGATTGCGACAAATAGGAACAACATTCGTTTTGGTTGCCGCATGAGCCAATAAATTGTGCTATCACACGATTGGCATACAAAATGTAACAAAAATTGGTGCATTGCGGCAATCGTATGATCCCACCTTTAGCTTTGATGCTAAGAGGGCGGACCTCGCTCTAAAACTAAATAGAAAGAATCTAAGGACACTGTGTGGGGCGCTAATAAGCCACTACACCTGCAAGAAGCATCTACACAGAATGGGACTATCCAGTACGGCAACCTGCAGATTTTGCGGAGAAGAAGAGAAGACAATGGGACACTTGATTATTGAATGTGTAGCACTAGGCCACAGAAGACACAGGCTGTTGCAGGCCTATACATTGGGTTTACAGGACTTGCAAGGGCTTCCACAGAAGCAGCTAATACTGTTTCTTGATGTATTAAGCTCGTGAGGGAAAAGGGTTGCACAATAGATCATCTTTGGTCGCAGTGCAAAGGGCCATCCTGCCCTGACCAACCTAGTAATAATACAATACAGCACAATACAAGGAGCTCAATGAAATGGGAAGGCGAAGATCTGTGTATATATACACTGAGAGTCAAATAGCCATTAGAGCCATCCCAGCTGAGCGAATTAAATGAACAGTTTGGGAGTGCAAGAACGATATTAACAGTTACTCGTCTCATTGTAAACTGCACATCATATGGGTGCCAGGGCATGCGAGAATAACTGGAAATGAAAGACCAAACTCACTTGCTTCAAGTGCAAGAGAGTTAAGCAACATAAACTCGGTGTGAGCGAAACCTTTCGATGCAGTTAAATCTGAGCTAAAGAACTGATTACACAGGGCCCATTTAACTCTCTGGAATAACGAAACCGTGCGAATGAATGAAAGAATTCTATGGGGGGATCCAAATGAGGAAAAAACGGGGGGACTGCTAAGACTTAGCAAGCCCGAATTACTGGCACATCTTAAACGCATAGAAATAGCAGGAGGAGACAAATGTAGAGCATGTGGGGTGGACCGCGAGATACTAGAGAGCACTATTTATGCTTGTGACCTGCCATACCATACCAGACATAACCCAATGACAGGGCATATGCTGGAGGAAATTAAGGAATTTTGTGAATGAGACGGAATTTCTATAGACCTATGAGTCAAAATATTCATGGTTAAATCCACGGAGCTCACAACGAGCCTATACTGGCTTAGATATACATACATATAGCGCACGGCATGGGCAGACAAACACCCCTCCAATCAACCTAACCTAATCTACCTCTTTGGATCTAAGTATGCAAAATGTGCCGCATATTGAAATAAGCGTTGGCATATCTACATACTTACATATTTAAATACACAGCTATAAAAATGTTTATTTATCAATTGCTTTTCCGAAAGCCATTGGCTATTTGACAATATT
Organism: Sturmia bella; assembly: GCA_963662145.1. Classification (NCBI taxonomy): domain Eukaryota; kingdom Metazoa; phylum Arthropoda; class Insecta; order Diptera; family Tachinidae; genus Sturmia; species Sturmia bella. The sequence goes on along the minus strand of OY759169.1, from coordinate 56,546,551 downwards.
CTGCATGACTTTACTGGCAGCAAAGACAGTTTATTTTTGACCCTTGACAAAATGTACTTTAATTTAATTTCACAATTGATTTACACAAAGTTCAAACGCATTTAAATGTTGAATGTCTTGAGTGTGGGAGCTTTTAAATTTATGTACAAAAGCATTAATGTGTAATCATCATCCCACAAGAAAAGTCATTCAATTAAAATATGAAAGTGGCATAATTGATGCAAGAAAAGTGCATTATGCTAATCAAAGTACATATATCCACTGCGTTCTGACCTAAATATTGTTTTTATGATGTCCATAAATATAAATTACGAAAAGTTTTAGATGAGAAAACCCCTCCAAGCTGCATGCAGAAGGGATTTTGGATGGCTTGGTGATTTTTTGCAATTAGGAATTTCCTACTTTAATAGCCCAATAATCATATCGTTGACTATAGAATTAGAAACTAAAACCCAATAAGTTCTCTTGGTTACAGTTTTCTCATCTTTCATATGATATTGCCCGAACAAAATATAAAATAAATACTATTTTGCTCATTTGCTACTGTTCGTTTATGAATACCAATTTCTTTTTTTTAAAGACTAAAGGCCATATTCATAATAATTATTGTTTATTTATTAAGCTCTTATTTGACGTATTTCTACGGAATATTTGTCCAATAAACGTGTAACAAACCTTCAATAGTTTTTGTGAATATGGGTGTAACCCTCTAGTTCATAAAAATTATTTCAGGCTTATAAGACACTTATTTGACATATTTGTATAGAAAATCTGTCAGAAAAGAGTTTAATAAACCTAAAATACTTATTATGAATAAGACGCCTCAATCGTCTGATTACTTAATTGTAGATTATTAGAGAAAAAAGTGTTTATAAATTACACCTCAAATATATAATGTGTTCAAGGGGCAATCGGCCAATATATGAAATGGGGAAAACTTCTGAGTATTGTTGGTGATTGTTCGCTAAAGTTGGGGCCAAATTGTAATAATATACATTTATTCAAAGTAAAATTTCATCGCTTTGACTCGAGCTTCTGATAACTAATATGATAATAATAAACACAATTTTAAGACAAGGAAATCATTTATTTAGTTTTTTAGTGTATCGGTAAATGAGTGGATGGGTGTCCGAATGACACTTGAGACAAAATAAATCATATGCAGAAAACTAAAATCCAAATTGCTTTCGTGTTATAGTATGTTTCCATTACGAGTTGAAGCACCTGATTCGCTCTCTCACTAATGTTTATGAATTACACTGTTTACACGACCTGTCTATGTGCTTCGATGTGACAACATAGATTTTCCACTAATTTCGTGAAGCAGTTGTGAAAGTGTTGTCGCAAAAAACCGCATTAAATTAAATACAACCCAGAGCATAACTTTTATTTTTATGGAACAGTTGCGTTTTCTTTGTTTTTTTTTTACAATATATGATTTTGACGAATAAAGCAGATAAACTTGCGATATATGTAAATTGGAGAAAACAGAAATTTTTCATGCTTTGCATGTTGCTTCAATATGAAGCTACTTGATTCGCTCTCAAAATTTTGTATGGCGAAGCAGCTCCAAATTAGGGTGTTAAGCACAAATAGAGAGCGAAGCTCGTGTTGTGGAAACATACTATTAATTTTAATTAGTTTTAGGGGGAAAGTCCCAAACCTTGAGTCCCCTCGAACAGAGTGTGCAGCTATACTTTACAAAGTTGGATACTTCGAATTTTTCTAGCAAAAGAACTCGGAAACTTTTCTGCAGGCTTAAAAGCTTGTAATAAAAAAGCATAAAAACTTGATAAAATGCAATGGCAGCCTGGCAACGTATTGTGAAATGCTATTTCGTAAAGTTTAAAAAAAAAACTTCCGCTTGCACATGTACATACGTTTCTGTGGATTTAAATTGTCTTGAATTTATTTAATGTTTGTGGGAAGACAGTTTTTGCTTTCGTTTAGTTTAACAAGCAAACCAACTAATTAAATTCTTACAGTGATTTTGAATATTTAATTAAAACAATGACACTCGCAAAGATGTCTTAAGCAGGAAAATACAAATTACAACTAATTAAAACAGAAATACGTAAAAGAAATGAGAACAAGTTGTGTTATTACAATAGTTACAAGTAGCGACATGACCAGACATCAAATATAAATGATAAAAAATGTATGTACGTATCGACATCATACTCGCATTTGATACCAAGAAATACAAATAGAAAATAAGCTTTAAGCTAAAGAAGTGATTAAAAGAGAACAGTGCACAAAATTTACTAGATAAATTGCTATTTCCTGTAGCAAGTTTATATGTATTTATATTTTTTTTTCTCAACTTTTTCACTTTGAAGTACATTTATCAATTAAATTCTTGTCGTCACTTCCATTCTCATTTTTAGGTTAAGGAACGCATACATATACAACATGTAATTTTCCTCTGTTCAGTGGCATCCAAGGGGGTGGGGTATAAGTTGGCATGCCACAGAAACTATTCCAAGTTTTGTAGAGAAATTTATTAACAAACACTATTATGAAATAAATTATGTGACAAATTTCTTACAATATTTGTTTAATAAGTCTTAAATAAATACATAAGGCCTTATTAAGAGTTTATTATTATTATTATTATTATCATTTATTATCAAAATTACATAGTATACATTTTCAATTAAATACTAAGATTGCGAAGCCACTTGGCTTGTCTGCAGAAGTATTGAATATCAATGTATCAGATTTTCTTGGTGAAGCTTTATATTACTCCTATCATAATATATTATATATTTTATTAACATTTCAAATTGGAATTCAGAAATTCAAATATTTTTACAAAATTGCATTATATTCATTGCGAATTAAGGAAAAAATTTTTGATGAGAGTTTTTCTTCTATAAGTGTTTTGCGTTTTTATTATATCTAGTGGTATCTTATTTAGGATGGTTGGTATTGAAACTGCCAGGGTATTTTTTCTGTAATTATTTTCATATTGTCCTATTTTAAGTCTCCCTGCGCTTTGTAGTCTCGTGTTATGTGGGTGACTGATGGGAATTTGAAATCGTCTATCGTCAAAGAATTCGTTGATTAGAGTTGTTTGATATAGACTTTTAACGTTTAGGATATTGAGGTATTTGGGTAGATTTTGCTGCTCGATGGAGAAGGTGTTGTTGTTTGTGTTGCCCATACTGTTGTTTAAGTTGCCGCTTCCGTTGTTCAAGTTTCTGTTGCTAACATTGCTACTGTTTGTGTTGTTGTTCATATTGCTGATGTTTATGTTACTGTTGTTCATGTTTCTGTTGTTTGTGATGCCGCTGCTCATATTTCTGTTGCTTGTGTCGTTGTTGTTACTTCTGTTTACGTTTCTGTTGTTTGTGATATTGTTGCTCATAACGCTGTTGTTCCTATAGTTTAGTTTCTTGTTCTGGTTCCTAAACAATATTTTTAGTATTCTGTTTTGACTGTTCTGAATATCTGTACAATATGTTGATCCACCCCAAGCTGTTATGCCATGTCTGACATACGATTCTGTAAGAGAAAAGTAAGCCTGCCTTAGTACCTCTGAAGTAGCACAGTGGCTTAAGTGGTATATTACAAAAGCCGTTTTTCGTAGTCTTTTTTGCAATTCTTGTATTTGTGTTTTCCACTTGAAGTTTTGGTCGATATATATTCCCAAGTATTTGTATGAGTTTACCAGTTCTATATATGTAATGCAGTTGTCATTCGATTTCAGTATAGTGTGAACGTTGTCATGCAAGCATTTCGTATTGTGAATTTTGATTCTAATATCAGAGCGCAATATATGTGGTGATTTTATATGCATGAGTTTGGTCTTATTTGCGTTGATGATAAGGCCGTTATCATGACACCATTTCGTAACAATGTCTACCTGATTTTGCATTATGTTTATTGCCTCATTTAGATTTCTATGTGTCACAACAATTGCGGTATCATCAGCGTAAGCAAATGTGGTACACTTGTTTAGTATTTTTATCATATCGTTCGCATATATGATATATAGTATCGGGCCAAGCTTAGATCCTTGTGGCACTCCACAGTCTAATACGTTTTCATCGCTCATACTATTGCCAATCTTTACTCGATATTTTCTATTGTTTAAATAATTTTCAAACCATTTGACACATGTTCCTCTGATTTCGTTTTCGTATCAGTAAGGACTGAGTCGAGCACAATCTAAGAAAACGAGCAGCCCTATCATAAATATTCTAACGAAATTCTATTTACAAGGAAATCATTATTCTTGAGAAATGATTCCACCAATCACAAATTTCTTTGGAACAAAAAGGATGAAAGAGTGGCATCTCCTCCTTATGAGCAAGCAAGTTTTCTCGTTGATATACCTACATATGTATGTATGTATGCTTGTTTACCCTTTGGTTTTTGTTTCTACTTAGTGCAAAACATTGTAACCAAGGCAGCTCGATACCAGGTAGTCGCATAACTACAACAAACAACACTTCATGTATTTTGTTGGTAGAAATTTTGAATTACTGTCACCCATTTGTTAGCGTATGTGTGTTTGTGTTGTGTATTTTGACAGTTATACAAGCTAAAAGCAGTAGTCAGCTGTAAGGCTACCTGGTATCGAGCTGCCAGAATTGTAACAGGATACAACCATGATACAACCTAATAAGGTAACTTTTTCACTACAATAAGATCAACTTCAATAAAAATGTCATGCATTTTGTTTTTGTACAACTTCTGTAAACTGTCAAAAAGACGCCTCTTCTGCATTCAAAGTAGATAGATGAACAGAGCTTACGCTGATTAGCTACCTCGTTTTGACTGCCTTTCATCTCTGTATTCTCTTGACAGTTTGAGGTAATCAGATGATTAACGGTTCGGCTGACGAGGCTACCTTATTAGTTGTATCATGCATACAACTAACAAGGTAACCTCTGATTACTTAAAACCATGATACAACTAATAAGTGTATTAGAGTTGGTAATTAGGTAGAGTTGTTTGTTTAAATGTCTGTCTTCTTCATAAACTCTCTTTTAACTTTTGATATTAAGGCTAACATTTGTATAGTATAAGTAGGAGACCTTCCCCTAATTCTACCTTGTAAAATATTTAATTATAAGATCTAGTTTTTAAGGCTTTTATACGTATGTTGTGAAAATTTTAATTGAAAAAATGATTATTATTCTGAGAACTGTAAAAGGAGAATAAAGACAAACTTTTGAATAGAGAAGACCTGTTTCTCTGAACATCGTAAGGAAAAGTGAAGCTTGCATAAGGTAACCTTTTTCCTACAATAAAAACAACTTCAATAAAAATAACATGCATTTTGTTTTTGTAGAACTTCTGTAAACTGTCAAAAAGACGCCACTTCTAAATTTATAGAAGAGAGATGAACAGAGCTTACGTTGATTTGGTTCCCGTTTTGGCTGCCTTTCATATCCGTTTTCTCTTGACAACCTAAAGTAGTCAAATGATTAACAGTTTAGCTGATGAGGCTACCTTATTATTTGTATCATGCTTAAAACTGTCAAGAGAATACAGAGATGAAAGATAGCCAAAACGAAATAGTAAATTCGCGTAAGCTCTGTTCATCTCTCTTTTTATAAATGCAGAAATGGAGTCTTTTAGACAATTTTCAGAAATTGTACAAAAACAAAATGCATGTTATTTTTATTGAAGTTGTACTTATTGTAGGGAAAGGGTTACTTTATTACTTGTCTCATGGATTATAGTATATTTTCAACTCGTAATATTTGTGTTTTTCGATAAATAAAATCGAGTTTTCGAATAGCTTTCATGTGCTTGCAATTACAAAATCGTTTGTTTTTCATTATCTCCCGTAAGAAAAGCTGGGAAAGTTTTCTGTCCTTTTTTAACCGCCTATATGCCACCCAACTTCCACCCACTATAAAACCGCCCCTGAGTAACAACTGAATAGAAACTTTTCAGATTCTGATGGCACTAGTTTAGACCATTCAATGCGTGTATAACACTACCGTGCATGTATGTTCCAAAAGGACAATTTTCATCATCAGACGTACTGCAATGCGCATTTTCATGTTCCACCCACTATAAATCCGCCCCTGAGAAACAATCAGCTAAGCTTTTTACAAATATTGATATCACTGCTCAAGAGCTTTTATTTGATATAAAACAGTATTGTGCATGTCTGCTAGTTTTTCTGATTTTTCGTGTTAAATATTTTTGAAACTTGTGAAATTTTCGACAACGTTGCACACTACATTGCGACTATTCCAATGGTTTACTTGTAACAGTTTTTTTTTTAAATTTAAGAGCTATTTTGGAATACCGTTGAAGTCTTGTTGTTACTTTTGAGCTAGCTTGTTCCAAATGGCCTCCTTAGGGCTCTGAACATGTCAGTATTTTCACTATTTCATGTAGACCCTATTTTGCACCAGCTGTAGCTTGGCCCCTGAGAAACAATTGCATATGATGCTGATTGTTTTTTAATACTCCTTTCGCAATCGTGCATGTCTCCCCGAAGTAGCCCTACACCCGTCCGGTAAGGGGCCACATTGACAAGTAAAAAAAGTCTAACAAAAATAAAACATTTTCATATTTTTTTTTTTTTATATTTATTATGTTCCAATGTTTTCTTTCATACAATTAAAAAAAAATTGTTAATTATTTTGTGTTTTTGCTTAAAAATAAAGTAAATTAAAAAAATACCTTTTCTAACTGTGTTCAACATTACTATGGAACTCAGTTAACAGAGGTGTGGGACGTATTTAACTCACGAATTTATCTTCACACCCTTTAACATTTTTGCATTATAAATATGCATATGTAAGCAAAAGTCACATTCTGGTACTATATTCATATATGATTATCGTACTTTTTCCATACAACCTTAAATAATGTAGTCACACTGAAATCCCATCAATGTTCCGAACAGCTGTTTTGTATTTTGTTTGAAGTTTTGGTATTTGGCATATCAGTGTTGCCAAATGAGCAGATTTACATACTTGCACTTTGTGGCTTTTCGAAGTGTTGAGCACTTTTGGAAGCCTTATAATATATATGTACATATATAAATTATAAAACATCTAGTTAAAAATCTTCAGTTTTAAGGGTTAATGATAAGCGCCGAAGAAATTTCTCTTAAACACTAAACTCGAATAAAACATGGCAAAGAAGCTCTTGTAGTTCTAAAACTAATACCAAAATATAATGTATTATAATTTTATTCCGAACGGTAAAATTTCTGAGCTTATTAGAAACGAATATTATTTCGTAGGAAACTCACAAATATAATCATATCACTTTGTGTAAGGTGTATATTCAAAATAATTATCCTAGATTGGTCTTATGGTACTAAAATATTTTGCGTTTTGAAGAATATTTTTAAGAAAAGTAAATTTTTTGTATTTTGTTGCCTACACAAAATCATATGATTTGAAGAAATATGATAAAATAGTATTGATTTTTATAATTTTTCATGAATTTGCGGAAACAGATATACCTATAGATACAAAAAAGTTTTTAAAGTTCAGAGTACAAAAAAGTACTCTCCTTGATATTATTTTGATTTCGATAATGAGACCTCACTATTGCCCATCATTGTATCGCATACGATTTATGAGTAAGATGAGATAAATTGGGAAAATAGTCTGTGGATGCATAACATTATAGTGATTGCAAGTAAACTTATACCAGCGTATGTATTTGTAAAAATATTTTAGGTTTACTAAGTAAATAAGAACGTAAATATTTGAATCACTGAGTTTTCATATATGTATGTATATCTAAAGATGTTTCATTGTCGTGCTCCGGTTTCTGCATCTCCTAAGAACACTTTTATACCACCATTGCTGCTAACAGCTGATTGTATATTTCATGTTAAAAGAAACTTATAGAAAAGAGACAATATTTAGTTAAATTAAAAATAAACCTTTTTTTCCCAAAGTCAGCTGTCCTAATTTTGCAAAACTGTGTATGTATGTATGTATTCCCGGAAATTTATAAAGTTAATTGCCGGCAGCCGCACAGCAATTAAAATATTTTGTGCGAAATTAAAAAATAAAAATTTAAGTTTGGTTGTGCTCAAAATCAGTAAAAAACAAATCATTTACTAGAAGTTTTCAATTTACAATAACTTCTTGGTCACCAGCACCACTATAAAATTTTAATTTTTTTTTTTTTTTTTTTTGGGGTATTCACGGTTGTATATATGTATATATATACAATGTTACAGTAGTTTCATAATGTTTTTTATACTTTTTTTAACAATATTTTATGTGCGTTTTACTTTTTAATAAAAATGCGCTTTTATAATCTTCACTGCGGTTTTCACTTCACTATCGTTTTTTAGGGTTCCGTACTCATCAGAGTGAAACGGAACCCTATTACGGAGACAAGTACGTCCGTCCGTCCGTCATAGCGTCCATTCTCCGAAACGGTAAGAGCTAGAGAGCTGAAATTTTCACAGGATGTTGTTGTATCTTGCCGCTACAACAACAAATACTAAAAACAACAACAAGTCGAAAACTACCAGGTGTCCCCATACAACGAAAAGTTGCAATTAGCTATAACTCTCGAACCGTAAAAGATAGAAAGCTGAAATTTGCTTAGTGTGTGTATTTATAGATGCTTTACAACAACAAATGCTAAAGACAACAACAAGTTAAAAACTACCAGGTGTCCCAATACAACCTAAAGTAACAATTAGCCGTAGCTGCTAAACTGTAAAAGACAAAGAGCTGAAATTCGCAGAATATATGTGTTTACATATGCCCTATAACAACAAATGCTAAAAACAACAACATGCCAAAAACTACCAGGTTTCCCTATACAACGTAAAAAAACATTAGCCGTAACTTTCAAACTGTAAGAGACAGAGAGATGAAATGTGAACAATATATGTACTCGCATGTGGCCTACAATAACAAATGCTAAAAACAACAACAAGTCGAAAATTACCAGGTATCCCTATACAACGTAAAGGAACAAGTAGCCGTTACTCTCGACCCGTGAGAGACAGAGGGATGAAATTTGCACAATATGTGTATTCACATATGCTCCACAACAACACTTGCTAAAAACAACAACAACTGTAAAACTACCAGGTGTCCCTTTACAACGCAGAGTAATAGATATAACTCTCGAACCGTAAGAGATAGATAGTCGAAATTCGCACAGTGTATGTATTCCCAGATGCCTTTTACAACAACAACAAGTGGATAATTACTAGGTGTCCCCATACAACATAAAGTAGCTTTAAAAACAGAGAGATGAAATTTATAAAATATACATATGTATTCACATACGCCATTCCATACATACATTCCACATACATACGTACGGAACCCTAAGAGTGCGAGCCAGCCTCGTACTTGACTTAATTTTTTTCAATTACTAAAAGAATTTTCTTTTTTGTATAACGCTTATAAACAAACCTTTGACATTTATTCAAACCTGTAAACAATAATCACCTGAAGCCGAATTCCGGCATTCATGGTCGAATAAACTCGATTGTGAAAATAATGTAAAGCAAAAACAAGTTAAGCAACAAACACAAAGCATTCGATGACCAATTCCGGAATTCGTCCAATATTTTTATGCGATTACCTTGTCCCAATATAAAAACCCTGCCAGCAAATTGGTAGTCGACTACAAACAAAATCGAGTTATAGTTCATCCCTGTTGGACATTGAGTAGTCGACTACTAAAATAATTAACTTTACGTTAACTTTTATGGACTAGCTTCAAATTAGCTACAATAGAATCGATTTGTAATTCACTTTTTGTGTACTGGCTATAAGCTAGCTGAAACGTAGTGCAGAGTTAACCCAAAATTCAAATAATAACATACACACATGCACGGTAAATAACTCTTTAATTAAATTGCCTATTGTCGCATTCGTTTTAAATGTTGCGATGGCTGAGTATGTTGGCTGCTCACCAGTCTTGAGGCTTAGTGATTCGATTACCACCGAAAAATGTAAAATCAGCCTTGATTTGTACATTTTTTTCTGTGGGTACTGACTTTTAAGTAGCTAACTTTAAGTTAGTTGAAAAGTAATGCACAGTCGGACAATTGACTACCTCCTAGGACATCGTTATGTTAAAATAAACACATATAAAATAGTCAGTCATCTCCATTAAAAATAATCTAAGTGTCAACCACCACCAGCTGTAAAAAAGTTAGCTTATACAGTATTTTTCGGTTAATTGACCTTACGGTTAATTGATTTCCACGCTTTATTGATCCACATGATCGGGCAAAAAAAATATTGCATACGAACACTATGTGAATTTCCTCGGATAATTGAACCCGGTTAATTGATTTTCCCGCTTAATTCGTTCAAAATTCATGTCATCAAAAATAAATTTCCTCTTACTTTTACCCGGTTAATTGCATTGAAAAATAATCTGGCATTTTTGCACATACATATTTGACATCATTTGTGAAAAACACTGGGTGGCATCTCTACTATACACATATACATATGTACATTTTTTGCTGTTACTTGCATTTTTTTTTCGTTTAAGGTAAAAAAAAAATTATTTTGAAAAACTTAAAGTGCACATATGCGATTTCTTTTAATTCATTAGTACATAGTTCCAATTATGAGTGATTTCTGTAATTGAACAAACTGTTCAATTAAATAGGGTTCTTGTAATTGAACGAATTGTTCAATTAAACGGGTATCGGCTAATTGGTTCCCCGGTTAATTGAACAAAAATTGTGCAAATTTTGATGTGCAATTAACCGAAAAATACTGTAATTCATTACTAGTTAACTGAGTTGCCGGCAGGGAATAACTCGAATATTTTCCAGCACATACTGCACACACACACACACACTTTATTTGTAGGGTTAGGCGAATCGTTTACTGCACGTGACTAATATAGAAAACAGAACATAAATCTGTTGGGTGTGATAGTGGGCTTTTTTGAAGCGTATGCATTAACCGTTCTTTTCATCGTTTCAACATCGACTTCTATTTCAAAATAGCTTTAAAACTTGACACGAACAGCTAAGATATAACCCAGAAATATTCAAAAACTAGACTTATAAAACTAATTTATCATTGGTACATACCTAAATATGGACGCACATTTCAGGTTCCTCACTTTTATTTAATAAAAAAAACTTTGGCAACACTTATCACGCACAATTAAAAATGTAAGAAAACCGAACTAACGGTAAAAATTCACTCATTTGCAGAAAAACATTAAACGAAGTAAAATAAATGAACAAAAAATGCTCATTCACAGATTATGTACACACGTACATACATATGTCAGCAAGCACTTGTACAAATGTTTGTATTTATGTACGTACATACATATGTATGTATAACAAAACGATTGTTTCTAGTATTTTTTATTCAAGAAAATTTTGGCGATTTTTCCAATAGTTTAGAGTTCTTTTTAAAAGTTTTGACAAAAAAAAGGATTGACAAAAAAGACAAACTGGCTAAATAGAATAGCTTAACGAACAAAAATCTTTTACAACAAAACAAAAAAAACACAACTTAAGGCAAACGTACTTTCACAAGTGATGAGCACACTAAACTAAAACTCAGTTGAATATTCTAACAGCATTGCATGAAAATGTCAGCTGTGCGTGTGCTGAGCAGGGGGTACTAAAGTGGGAATTTTTTTATATCAATATAGCACTTATTGTATGTATATGGGAAGGTCTGCATTTAAAAATTTGCTCTAATTCTTCATGTTATAAGCGAGAAAATAGAAAATCATTAACAAAAGCTCGGTTACTCGCATGATACATCTAATAAGGTAACCTCTTTCCTATAGTAAGAACACTTTTGAAAGCATTTACAAAACAGAGCTTACGATGATTTGCTATCTCGTTTTGGCTGCCTTTCGTCTCGGTATTCTCATTACAGTTTTAAGTAGTCAGATGATTAACAACGGTTCAGCTGATGAGGCTACCTTATAAGTTATATTATTTTTTGTACAACTTCTGAAAACAGTCTATCTAAAAGACACCACAAAATTCACAGCATTTACAAAAGAGATATGAAAAAATGTTACGCTTATATACTAACTCGTTTTGGCTGCTTTTCATTTCTGTATTCTCTTTGCAGCTTTACGAAGTCAACTGGTTGACGGTTCAGTTGATGAGGCTGCCTTATTAGTTGTATTATGGGTTACATGCACATGTATTACTTATGTATATGCATCAGCGCTGCATGGGGAAAGCATTTTGTAAATGGAGTTGAAAATTTCGGTCTTAAAACTTTACTGTTATTTACCGATAAAAAAAAAAAACTTTATTTATTGAAGTTTTGATTTGCAAAAACAATGACAGGCTTATTATGAATTTCGTCGGTAGCATGATATTATGAATTCCATCGTAATAAGGAAATTTTCGAAATTCGGAAAATTAGCGCTGTCAGTTCCGACTGAAACGATATTTTGGCGATTTTTCATGAACATTTTGTACGAATTTTTTCGATTGTCGGGTGGAGACAAAACTTAACTGAAAATAAAAATAAACGTAAGAGAGTGTTGCTGCCGTGAATGAACATGGACTTGAATTGATTGTGAAACCAAATTTAGCTAATAGTTATGATTGGTGCCATGGTTTAACTAAGCAAACACAATACATTTTAGCTTTTTGTGTTACATATTGAAAAATATGTATTGGTACCAAAAACTCTATAAAAATTAACTGGCTGTTCCTCAATGTTGAAGTAGTACGATTGTTCGCTTTCTAACACTGCAGTTACATGATCAAGTTTTGCTATCAAGTTTTTTTCACATACTGCTTGTCAAAATTCAATAAAATTGATAGCTGTGACGTATGCTGCACGCAATTTCATAACAATTCGTTTTCAAGATGCCGTCAAGAAGAAAATTAAAAATGGCTTCTTGCATATTCTGCTAAAAAAAATTAAAGCAGAACCTCCTCTTCCATATTCTACATTAAACCCAGAAATCAATTCAGATTCTAAATCAATATTTTTTTTAAATACAGTCAAAGCCCGGTTTAACGAATTATATAATGTTCAGACCTTTCGTTATACCGAGATATTCGTTATATCGAACAGTAATTTTTTATCTTAAAATTTTACAAAAGACGGTGGTCCGCAGTTTACAAACATCAAAATTTAATTGTATTGATAACTAAGTGTAGAAATAAAACTTTAATTGATATTTTAACGTTTATTTAAGAATTGTTTTTATTTCTAATATGCAAATTCATTAAAAATCATAAATATACATACATAGGTGCATATACATATTTACTTATATTTATTTATGTAGGTTTATTATTACATTTTATTCATATTATTAATTTCTTAAGAAATCTACATCTCGTTTTCACAATGAACCAAACAAAACTACTGATATTTTAACGGAAAAAGTAACGCATCACACGCGTTCTTTCAATACAAAGCAAAGAAGCCAAAAACACCCACAATCTTACGATTCTATAACGATTTTTTAATGTATTTTGCTTTGTCATTCAATAAATCGAGATTCTTTTTTTTTGCAATTCGCTATATAAGGCAGTAAATGCAAAAGTTTCGCCATTCGTTATATCGGATATTCGTTATACTGAGTATTCGCTATACCGGGCTTTGACTGTATTTAAATATAATCATAATGTACAAATATCTCTTTTTAAAATTAATAAATTTCATAGAAATCGATGTAAAAATAAAACATTTTTATTTCTATTTTTAAGCTTGAATCTGTTTAATTTTTATCACTTTTAATTGCAACTTTCAAACAAAACAAAAAAATATTTGCAAACAGAACGAAAAAAAATTTTTGTCAGCTGTTTTCTTGATTGTGACTTGATGCTCTCTATGGAAAGCAAAAATTGTCATCAAGTTTGCATCAATTTTCAAAATTGTCATTAATACTTGAAAGGCAAAACTTGATCGTGTAACCCCCAAGTAAGCGAAAGAAAATTGTTTTGGGTTCTTCTATGACGTTCTTTCATTCGAACGATGGATGACAAGTCGAAAAGACGTCGTCAGCACTGCCAACACAAACGTCAAAATCAATCACTTGCCGTTTTGCTATGGAGTGGATGTTTTTATAGAAACAATTTTATACATATGTGCATATTTATTTGTTCTGGGACACAAAACTAGAAAACTCGCATATTTTTCATTCTTATTTTATTTAGTAAAAATATTAAACAATTATCATATGTATGCATGTAGTTTTCCTAAACAGTTTACTTGTTCGCTAAATGGAAGAAAATCCTGAGTTTGGCAGAGGAATACCAGCGCGCAGGGCGTCAAAGTAATTATTAACACCGGTATTCATAAAAAATAAAACATTGTTGAAATACATTTTAGAACAAATTTTTCATATCAAATTTGTTTTAAAATGAATTTGAGCAACATTTTATTTTTTATGAATACCGGTGTAAATGTCTACGCAAAAAAATTACTTTTAAATTTTAAAACACCACAAAAACTATTTGCACGCTTTCAAAATGAGGGAGAGCCCAGCCCTCATCTAAAAACGTTTCAAAAAGAAAATATTATTAATTTTAACGCCCCATTTACACACGCAAGTACAAGTGCAAGTAACTCAATACATTCATATTTTTTACTAATACCATCATACGTTGCGAGCTCACTTGCAAGAGATTTTGATTGCCAGTAATTTCTTTTACTTCCATGTCGGTAAAATGACAAAAAGCAAAAACCAGTGTTACCGTATAAAGTTCACATTTTAATTTTAATAGATAACTTACAAGGAATGATTTTCTTTGATCTTACATACCAATAAATAAGATAAAATATAAACAAAGTTGAAGTAAAATATGGCTTTTATGGATTCTTAATACAAATTTACAATTTATTTGATAAAAAAAGCTATTCGTATAATTTTGCTTCTCCATAACAATTCGTATCATGACAATGCTTTGGCAACCCAGCCATTAGAAAGTCATGTAGATGAACAAAAACAAAATAATCAAAACACAAAAAAGGCAGAAATTGGTGATTTTTAATTATAAAAGGAATGGAACAGTGATTTTGTAATTTTTTTTCCGCATAATTATTTTATTATTATTGCTTTCATTTAATTCTTTTATTTTGCAAAGTAAAGCAATTTTCTTTAAGGTGATTTTCTTTGACTACACTTTTAAAAATGAGCTTACACTTGCCTGTGTGTAAACAGTCAAGCAAGTAGCAACAGCGTTTATTGTCTCTGTCAGTGTATTGGTTGTTAATATGTACACACAACTTGCAACAAGTTACTTGCATGTGTAAATGGGGGATAAGATAGTTTTGGCTCTGTCTGTGTGGGTCACTCTCCCAGTGCAGTACAGTGTAATGCACCTATTGTAATGAACACAATTTTGTTTTTATTCCATATATAATGCAATGTAGTTATAATGGTTTATTAGAATTTATAATTAACAAGAGATTGTTTTGAGTAAATGAAGATTTTTCTGCTGGCACAATTGGCAATATCAATGAATACATACATATGTACATACATACCTACATTGTATGTATATAAAGCAGTTGACTTCAATTCAAAATTCGAATGCAATCAGATGCTTTTAGTCCAAAAAAAATCTCATTAGGTTTTTTCTACCTTTCTGCCTGTCGCCGTTAATCTGTTGATAGTTGCCTGGTAAAAACAGCCATTTTGATTTGCTTCCGCATTTGGAAAAAAAAATTCCTTAGAATTAAATTATTAACTCAACAAAAGAACGAAAACAATTTGTATTGCCAACAATTAAACACCCAACAAAAATGTGTTTTTTTTTTATGTACTAATTTTTATGTTTCTATTGTCGGTTGCCACAATTGATGACTGATCGATCAATGAATTTCGGCAATTATCAAATAGGCTCAACAAACAATTAGAAACCAGACAGGGATCAAACGCCACAACCGCATTAAAAGATTGCAATTGTTTTAGGGATGAGCAAATTTACCGCACACAGTCAACTCGAGCGTAAAAATCTGTCGGTTTTTTCCTTCGCATTAAAAGAAAATAAGATAATAAATTATCTATCAATAAAATAACCTGCCCATTCATTGGTATGTATGTATGTATGTATGAATATATTTCTTTTTGTGTCTCATAAGGTGGTAAAAAAGCAAATACAATCCTGTGTGTCCTTCTGTTTGTTTATCACTGTTTATGTCACGCTCGTTTATCTTTACCTCTATTTGTTACAACTTCTTTCATGTATTCGTGAACACACACACCGATTCCAATTAAACACTTTCAAAGGCAGAAATAATAAAAGTCACCTTAATTTTATATTCTGGGCGATAATGTGTTTTTTGTGTTTATTTCAACATTGTCAACTTTTTCCGTTTTGCTACATTTGTTTGACCTTTACACAACAGCACATTTTTTATAATTTTAGTTTTATTTTGGTGCTAAAGCAAGTCCTTTCATGTCTCCTTAAATTTTGTGTTAAATATGAACACACAAACTGCGCCACATGACGTCATCACGGGCGTTTTCGGTGCCGTAATATTGTGTACATTAAACTAGTCAACATTTATCTATTGAGCGGAAAATTTTTCGATGACTGTATTCACTTCCAAAAGAAACTTATCACGTTAATTATAAACATGTTGGTTGTTGACTTGTACGACACGACGTTTGAAGTTTTGCAAATTAGCCTACATACTACACAAACCATCATACTCAATCATCAATTAAACAATCAGTAAGGCAGTAGACAACAAACCTTTCAATTTGTTTGCCTGTTTGCAAAACCGATCCAAATTGAGACGTAGCCATGAATTATTCAATCACGTAGCCATGAAAAGCAAACTTTTCAGCCAGCAGTTGGAAGTTTTGTTTTACCCTTGATGAGTCTTCCTATTATACCCTTCACAACAAGTGCTAAGAATATACTACATATGTATGTATGCATGTACATATGTATGTATGTATATGTATGTACAAATTTGTGATTTCCACAATTTTAGTTTCCGACCACATATATAGGGTCCGCCATCTAACTTTTTTTTCAACTAGTGCTTATTTCGTAAATGGTAACATTTAGCTCATGTTTGATTTGACAGTTAATAAGTTTTATCCTTCCGCTGAATGAATATGGTTGTGTATACGCTTCGCTAATTGGGCCTGCGCTCGACTTACAGAAGATGCCGATTTTGCCACAAAAAAAAATCATCTTTTCAGATGAAGCTCATTTTGATCTTGGCGGTTATATAAACAAGCCAAATTGTCGCATTTGGGGCACAGAATACCCGCACGCATATATTGAAAGGCCAACGCAGCCAAGACGAGTCACTGCTTGGTGCGGATTTTGTTGCAGAGGCATAATTGGGCCTTTTTTCTTCAAAAATCAGCAAGGAGTGGCCGTTACAGTGAGTGGCGATCGTTATCGGGCCATGTTGAATGAATTTTTTTTTTTTTTTTCACAAAAATTGAAGAGGAGGATATTGGCAACATTTGGTTTCAACAGAACGGCGCTACGTGCCACACAGCCGAAGCTACACTCAATACTTTGCGCCGTTATCACAAAAAAAAAGTTATTTGGCGGACCCTGTATTATACATATTCTAGATCAGTACTGATAGAAAAACCGATTTATTGATAGAGAGATATGTAAATAAATACACTTTTATTCAGGGATTCATCTTTAAAATAAATTATATATATATATATATATATATATATATATATATATATATATATATATATATATATATATATATATATATATATATATATATAATATATTAAAATTGTAGTATTTGCACATTTAGGGTCTTATTCATAATAAATATTTTAGGTTTATTAAACTCTTATTTGCCCAATTTGCCATACAAATATGTCAAATAAGAGCCTTATAAGCCTGAAATAATTTTTATGAACTAGGGAGTTAATATTTAATCGATCTAAATAATGGGAAAGTGCTTTCATTAAATTTTTGTTTACGTATTATGAATAAAAATTTCAATGAAATCTGTGACTTTCATGAAAATTTCTTGCTCAATTTCAAAGGAACGTGAAAGTTCATTTTAAAAATTTCTTATTATACTTCCGACCCTTCTGGCTAAGCAGTCTGACTTTTCGTTATCATCATGCCTTTGGTGGCCCGGTACGAGGGTTGGCTTTTATGTTTTGAGACTTAACAATCCTAGTGTTGCAATCTGGCCACTGACAGCTCTATCCTAAAATGGAACATTTTTGAGGTTACTATTTATGTTGTTTACAGTAACTCGTAAGATTCATCTCGACCATAAAATAGAATTAAATCGTGAACGTTTCCGTGCGATTATTTTTTACATCTTACGACGTGCATTAACTCGGCAAACAGTGCGTGAATGAATTTGATACAATTTTTAGCGTTGAACCTTCATCAAGGACCAGTGTATATCGATGGTATGGTGAATTCAATCGTGGTCATACACGGCAAGACGAATTTCGTGAAGGTCCTCCAAAATCAGTTGTTGTTCCCTCAAACCATTGATGCTGTCAGCGTCATGTCGTCATGGGACCTATCGTAAGATTGAGAGAATCTCAGGCATTAGTGGGACATTCCATATGGTGTAAACATTTGATTTTGCTCGCGGTGGATACCACACGTGTGGATTTACGCATATGAGCCCGAAAGCAAGAAGAGTTGGTAGCCTGTTTTTTCGCAATAGCAGGACATGTAGCAAACGTACCACTAGAACAATGCCGAACAGTCAATTCTGAGTGGTACACAACGATTGGTTTGGCAGTTGTCTTCCCAGAAATCACGAAAACCGACCGCCGGCGACGGATCACTTTTCAAAACGACAATGCGACTGCTCAAACAACTGCATTTTTGAGCACCCAAAACATCGATTTGATGAGTCATCCGCCGTATAGTACTGACTTGGCACCGACCGACTTGTCTTATATTCGTACGTAAAAATCAAACTGAGATGTCAACGCGTTTCGACGCCTGAAGAAACGGTTGCTGCATTCAGAATTCATGTTTTGGAGATACCTGAATTAGAGTGGTAAAAGCGCTTCGACAATTGGTAACAGTTTAAAGACCTTCGAGGAGAATATTTTGCAAATCTATAAAGTGATTTTCGATACTTAATATTTGTTTTCTAATTTTCAAATATAAAAGGCAACCCTCGTATCCACATGAAAACTAATCTGTTCCATAAAGATAGGGACTGAAGAAGTTCGTAACATTCCCAAACTAGTCTTGACTGGAACGAGTAAAAAATTAGCGCTTTTAGAGTTACTCGACACAATATCAACAAAAACAAAATACATACATATATTTCTGAGCGTGAGTGAGTGGCAAACTAAAATTTTGTTACACAATATAAATTGAAATCTGTTTTATTTAAGTCCCTACAAATATTTGCGATGGAATTGTTGAAATATTTATTTGAATTCTCCTATAATGACTGTCTAGAATACGTCAACTAATTCAGTACATTTAAAATTGTCTAATTTTTAAAATACTCTTTAAATGCACATCTAAATCGATTTATGAAATACATGTTTGTTATACAAAAAATTTCACCCCCTTAAAGTCGGTGTATTCAATCATTCATTTCACCAGTGTCCGCATAACAAATGAGAGAAATAATAAAATATTTTAACGTTAGCTGGTGGACCTTATCACAAATTATCTGCTAACTACATAAATGGACAGAGTTTTCATCAAGGACACTATTTTTACACATTGTTTTTATATGTGTGTGTAGGTGTGTACGTACATCTGAATGTGTATATCCATCACTCCTTTAGCGGTCTGCTCTTTTTAATCATGAGTAATTACAATTTTGATGACCACAACTATGGGAGCAAAATATCCTTTTAATGGTTGCTTCAAAAAGTAACTTGCATCTCCATTCAACCATCCCCCTGTCACCGGCCCTTTCTTCCTTATCTAAGCATTTACTCGAATGCTTGTGTGTATACGTTAGAAATTCTTGCTGCCAAGTGGAAATATATACATACATATGTATTGTAATTATCCTGGTGTTTAATGATGAGTCTCAGAATGATTAATTTACCGACTTGAACTCTTTGGCATAAATTATCGACTGGAGTTGTGGTACTTAGAAGTTGGTGCCACGAATTGCTTGCTACCAAAAGTATTTGACAGGAAGCATTAACAACACTGGTTGGTAATGGAGGAAGAACGGACAAATTACATTTTAAATATCAACATGTTGTTGTCATCTAAAAAAGTAGATACATGCATTCATACATTTGTATGCAACATATAATAAAATGCTTGAACGCTCTCACTTTCCTACGTACCCATGTCATACATACATACATATGTACGAAGGAAAGATTTTCCACTATGTATCATCATTAATTACTCAATTGTTAAATACTGAGATGAACTTTTGACAGGCGGTAATTTGTAGATATGTGTTTTGTATTATAGAAAATGTTGCCTAAAACCTCAAATCGTTGTGCCTAAATTCCAACAATTGGATTTGCGGCGCCATTCGTCCAAAAACATTGCTTTTTCAGTCAGCAGTCGGAAAACTTTCATTTTAGCACAAATTCTGTGAGTCAACTGAAAGTTTTATTTTTACTAAAATTTATTTCATTTACATATGTACGATCAAAGACAAAAAAAGAAATATAAAGAGTTTTCCCTGCCATGTGTTCTATCAGAAAAACAAGGCGGGTGGGGCAACGATAACCCTTTTCTCGGCTTGTGTTGACTGGAAAAGACAAGCCTCAGTTTAAAGGGGGCTCCGTACTCATAAAGTAAAAAACGGAACTCTATTACTGAGACTTCTATGTCCGTGCGTCCGCCACAGGTCCCATACTCCAAAAACGGCCGGAGCTTGAGAGCTGAAATGTGCTTACCCGGCCGCTACAACAGCAAATAGCAAAAACAATAAAAAGTTAGAAACCAAAAGGTGTCCTCATACAAGAAACTGTGAAAGTTAGCTCTAACTTTTCAACCATTAAAGCTAGTGAGCTGAAGTTTCCACAAGATATGTGGTCACATAGGCTCAAAACAACAAAAAGTTAAGAACTAAAGGAAGCTCCCATACGCGAAACTGAAATTAGCTATACCTTTTGAGCCGTAAGAGATAGAGACTTGAAAGTTTGCACAGTATATGCAGTTAGCAGGCGTACACAACAACAAATACCAAAGAGTAAGAATTAAGAGGATATCCCCATTATACATGGGGACACCCTTTCATTTGAAAATTAGCCATCACTTTTGAACCGTAAGAGATAGAGATTTCAAATTTTCACAGTATACACACATACATATGTATGTAGTTGGCAGGCCGCTCCAACAACAAATACTAAAAACAACAAAAATTTAGAAAAGTGGACGATTTTTCGACCAAAATCATAATGAGCGTTGAGGCTTATTTCCACCTCAGCGGGTATGTGAACAAATAAAACTATCGCTTCTGGGGCTTTTGAAGATCCACTAGTGATGCACCAGGAGCCATTACACCTACTCAAAGTGACGTCATGGTGCGCTGTTCACGCTGGAGGAGTCATCGAGTCATTTTTTTCGAGAACGCCAACGCTCTATAGGGCCATGGTAACCGCGGTTTTTCTGCCGCAATTGAAAGAATTAGCTCTGTAGGACATGTGGTTCCAACAGGACGGAGCATTCTGAAAGCCAAACAACATCGGATAACTTATTTTGGCCCACCTGTTACTAATAGTATTAGCAAAAAACGGCTTTATTTAAGTAGCTCTTACATTACCTTCAATAAACTAATATGCTTATTATGAAGCCTCCGACCGAATTCCGGCGTAAAAATGCATTCCGACGTAGCTACGAAATTTTCGAAATTCGGGAGATTGGTATTATGAATTTCGAATGAAACGTACTTTTGGCGTTTTTTTTTACCGAAATTTTGTACGAACTCTTCTAATACCTTGTTCATACATGCATTTCTAATTGAGATAATATTCAGTTTATTAACATAATATTTTTTGCGTTCATACCTACAAATATTGCGCTAACTCAATTAGTATTTGACAGCTGGAAAAAAGTTGTTGTTTTTGTTTTGGTAGTGAGAAAGAAAATGTGAAAAATATTTTCAAATAAGAAAAATGGAAGAAAAACTGCCTTTTATTAAAAAGATTTTAGTGTTGTACAATAAAAATATGGAACTTGTACAATTAGTGCGTTCATGTTATGACTTCAAAGCGGCAATATTTTTATTTTTATTATAGTTATTTTTATTTTTTATTATTTTTTTGTTTGTTTGCTTTTGTTGACATTTATCTCGTCATTCAGCTCTCATTGTATACTTTTGCTTATTAAACACATCTTTTACAGTGTTGTGTTTCATCTTTTTCTCAATATTCAAAGCAATTTTGAGTTTATTAAGCAAAAACTTTATAGACTTTTTGTATGGAATATTGAGCTCAATAATGGACTTTATTGCGATTATCTCATGTATGAACATGGTATTACTGTCAGGAGAATACGAAAAGTAATTGAAAATAAGAATAAATTAAAAATAAATTTTTAAATTGAATAAAAACTACTTTTAAGAAGTTATAAAATTATATTTCTTTAATAATTAATTGGTATATTTTAAAATAATTATTGTCTTTGCCATGGGTTGAAACAAAGAAATAACACAAAGTAACTGTTGTTTTTACGTGTTGAAAAAAACGCTTCATGTATAACCAGTTGCAACAGCTGGCAGATTGCTTGGAAAATAATTAACGATTTGAATAAAGAAAAAAGAAACAACTGGCTTTTATGTATAGAATTACATGTGTGTACGAAAAAGTAGTACGAAAAAGCCATGGCAGCGTCCACATCTTTTCCAACACCATGCAGATTCAATTAGAAATCGAATTGTGCAGATTTGTTCAGACGGAAGTTTTTAATAAAACTAAACGAAAAATTAGAAAATACATACATATGTATATATTTTCATAATTGGTGATTTGTTTTACCAACTTACGTCTTGTAATCCAAATCAAGGGAATACTGACCATCCCTCAAGCCGTTGCTCTCTCTTCGCTAACAGCTTTTGCTTTAAGATTCCTCTACCGTCACTGCAACGGCTGCATTAATCGAGTTGATTGTTTTCCGTTTTTATTTTTTGAAAAATATTTTTAACGCTCCTTAGAATGTAAACAAAAAAACATCTGTTTTTCATTTAAAAAGTTGGTTGTACTGAATTCGAACTTAGGTCAGGAGGATGGCAACACCAGCTTCGAATCTGTCGGAATTCATAATACCTTTTTGTGCGAATTCGTGACGGAGATTTTCCATTACGAGTGATGTTCACTCGGAATTCAAAATAACGCGGTAATTATTTTCATTAAAAATCATTGTGTTCTTCCAATAAAAAAAACAGCTGTTGTATGATAAGCTTTCCATGAAAGTTTGGAAATGAAAAGATGCTGCTATACTTTGGATGTAATTGAATGTGAAGATTTAAGGCCGTGTTACACTATCCTACTCAATCGTACGATTCATTCACTGAAAATTGCCAGCCAAATCTGATAAAATTCTGTCCTACTTTAAAAAGTCGCATCAAAATGGCCACACTATTATACATACATATTATCGCATAGAATAAGATAAGTTTTTGAAAATTCTCAAAAGATTAGCAAATCGGACAGACTTGTCAAAAAGTCTTTCACACACATACACTTTTAGTCTAGACTATCACACTTTTTGGACACACATGTCATTTTTAACAGATCCTACTATACAGTAGGCCTTTATTTGTGACTCAAGAACGGGCAATATTCATACGTACAACTGAAATTTAAACGAAAATTACTTAATATCTCATTTAAATATAAAGTAAAGAACTGGACATTGAAAAATGTAAGTAAAGAGTTGATTTATATATGTAACATATATATTTATTCTAATAAACAAATTTCGAGTTAACCTTCTCGACTTGTCCTCCACAAGTAATGAAAATTCTGGAAATTATAAACGGCAGCACAATCTTTTATATGCCATGAAGGGTATAGAAAAGTGCAAGGAGCAGGAAATTGCTCCAGACTTCAATATCTTTCTATGGTATCTTGCAGTCACCGCTAACTTCGAAAAGTAGCTATTACCATTTCAGCACACTTGAATTAGGTGCCCAGCTTGTTAAAGTTTGAGACTAGCATAGTGTTATCAAAGCACACCGGTAAATCGGTGCTAACAGGAAATTTTAATTCGAATTCTGCATTTACTTATTACCGCTTGTTGCCGCTTTAGTGCACATGTATTTCCTCGAAACATCAAACCACAAAACTTAAACACAGTTCCCTTCACAATGACAAAAGGCAAATATGCCAATCGCTGGGTCTTTAGGTGAAATAAACCAAACGTCAATTGAACGACAGCATCTGTATTTAACTTTTGCACGTTAACGCGTGTCAATACATCCACAACTTCTCAAACACATGTGCTGAAATTTTACGACTGACAAGACACACAAAGGACAAGCAGGATTCCTTGTGTTAAGGCAACAACATAAAAATTATATACATACATACATATAAGAATTTCTATAGCTTGTGTGTTTGAGCGTTCAGTTTGTTTATTCCTAGTTAAATAGACAATAACAACAACTGAGTCGATGATGATGATGTTGATTTGAACGGAAGTTCTTTTGCACCTTTTGAAGACTTCCGTGTCTGTCATTATGGCAAACAGGTAAAGAATGAACTAAATATTTACAAACATTAGGCAGGTACAAACAGAGATTGAATTCATTTATGTTATAACACGAACAATATTTGTGTTACACAGAAAAAAAAGATTCAAATTTAATGCACAGAGCGAAAACTTCCTAATAGATTCAATAAGATTTTCTCTTTGAAACGTTTTTAGGCTGAGGGGTATCCCAGCAGAGAGAAAAGAAGATTTTTCTATGGGTATTTCTTATTATTTCCATGTTGCAAATCTTATTAATTGTCTCAACAAGAAAAACACATAAAACCAAGAAGAAAACTCGTTACTCACGTTTGTTTTAACTCAGTTTCCGATTTGCATGGTACCAAAAAAAAATTCTATAGAGAAGAACTTATTGATTCTATTAGGTTTTCTTGTAAATTGTATACAATAAGGATTTCTTATTGATTTTATAAAGTTATTCTATTAATTTTTCCCTATTGGTTTTATTAGTTTCCTATATAAACACACGTAAATCATCTTTTTAATTTCATTAATTGTTGTTTTTTCCACAAGGTTTTCCCATTTAAAATAATAAGGAATCCTTCCTGAAAAAAAAACCATAGAGATATCTTATTGATTTTGTTCTACTTTATTAGGTGCTTTTTTCTCTGTGTGGTGACAAAATCAGTTGTCAAAAACTATTTCTATTTTTAAATTCAACCAAATCTTAATAAATGCAACACAAGAATTTGTTAATACATATAAAAAATCACAGTCTTTAGGGTTTCGTACACATCAGAGTGAAACGGAACCGTATTACCGAGACAACTACGTCCGTCCGTCCGTCCGTCACAGCGTCCATTCTCCGAAACGGTAAGAGCTAAAGAGCTGAAATTTTCACAGGATGTTGCTGTACCTTGCCGCTACAACAACAAATACTGAAAAAAAAACAACAAAGCGAAAACTACCAGGTGTCCCCATACAACGAAAATTTACAATTAGCCATAACTCTCGAACTGTAAAAGATAAAAAGCTTAAATTCGCACAGTGTATGTACCTATAGACGCTCTACAACGCCAAATGCTAAAGACAACAACAAGTCGAAAACTACCAGGTGTCCCTATACAACCGAAAGTAACAATTAGCCGTAGCTGCTAAACTGTAAAAGACAGAGAGCTGAAATTCGCACAATATATGTATTTAAATATGCCCTACAACAATCAATGATAAAAACAACAACATGTCGAAAACTACCGGGTGTCCCCATACAACGTAAAGTAAAAATTAATCGTAACTCCCCAACTGTAAGAGACAGAGAGATGAAATGTGCACAATATATGTACTCACATATGGCATACAATAATAAATGGTAAAAACAACAACATGTCGAAAACTACCAGGTGTCCCTATATAACGTAAAGTAACAATTAGCCGTTACTCTCGAACCGTGAGAGACAGAGGGATGAAATTTGCATAATATATGTATTCACATATGCTCCACAACAACAAATGCTAAAAACAATAACAACTGTAAAACTACCAGGTGTCCCTTTACAACGTAGAGTAATAGCTATAACTCTCGAGCCGTAAGAGATAGAGAGCTGAGAATTCGCACAGTTTATGTATTCCCAGATGTCTTACAACAGCAAATGACAACAACAACAACAACAAGTCGAAAACTATTAGGTGGCCCCATACAACATTAAGTAGCAATTAAACGTAACTCTCAGGCTGTAAGAAACAGAGAGATGAAATTTATAGTATATATGTACATATGTATTCACATATGCCATTCCATACGTACATTACACATACATACGTACGGAACCCTAAGTGTGCGAGCAGGCTCGTACTTGACTGAATTTATTTTAATTAACTGAGTCAACAACTGTTTGTGTTGGGGTTTGGCCGACTTATTTGAATTTTTATTTTGTCAAACTAAATTTTCAGTTAAACCAACAAATGTTTTGGTTAATGAAGTAAAAGACTTTGTTAAAAGTAGGTATTAGCCAAAAATACATATGTCTGTCAGTTACAAATTTTTATATGAAATTTTTCCCTAAAGCTGAAAAGTTTATCATATTCTTTTGTATTTTATTAAAAAAAAAGATATTAGGAAAGAGTTTGCTACATTCCCTGTACTCGGCTTGTGATTATTTAGATTTATTTACCCATAACTAGTTGTCGTGCTTAACAACAGGGTTGCAGTCAATGCCTGCTACTGTATCGTAATATGTTGAACCAATGAACAAATATGTATGCCGAATACTAGCGAAAGTTTTAAAACAAATTTGAACGTACCTGTAATACCAATTAATAGTCGTAAAGTTATGTGTCAAATTGATGGTGCACTTAATGTTTAAAATATGCCCTTAAGGCCTAATATTTCGATGGTTTCTTCCTGAGAAAAACAAAAAAAAAGCTCTCAAATTAAAAAACAATAAATAGCTCAAGGCGAATTCATACCAGGTAGGTGCAAGGGAATTTGCTGCAAAATGAAAAAAAAAATACAAGTATTTCATTGCATACATATATTTGAAAGTGAACAAAAAGCTAGAAGCCAAAATAATCACCTGTGTTTCAAGTCCACCTGGTATGTATTCTGCTTGAAATAGTTCGAATAAGCAACAATCAACGGCTTTGGGATTCGAAAAAGAAACTGAAATGAAGAAAACGAATCACCACCACTGCTTAGAAAACGTAGGGTCAAAATTAGGTGATCCTTTGCTGCAATACTGTTGCGCATTACTGTGTCTTGTTTCGAAATTATTGGTGACACCAAAGAAAGCAAATTATTAAACTGATGGATATCCATTTATACAGGGATTCTTCTTCCTTTTCTAATTCTTTGTATAATTTTGCACAAAAACCTTCTTCTGTCCGCCGTTCTACCCATTTTCTTTTCCAAACTCGGCTTCTTTTTCCTTTTACTTCACTTTCATCACTATCAAAAACAAGGACTGCACAAGCAATAAATAGCAAGCGATATTTCTTCGGAAGACATTTTTTTTTTTTTTTTGATTTAAAACACGAATTTTCTGCAATAACGCGTTGTATAAATAGAAAGTAGTATCAAACTTATTTTACAAGCAAATGTTTATACGATTCAGCGTACATATCACCATGTAATTATCAATATATCGTATAAACACAAAAATTGTATGCTAACTCTTATGTTGACATTCCATTTACTGAAATATGTTGAATTAAAGAATTTGGTAGTTTCAGCATATAGTGTAAACACCTAGCATATGATATGTGATAACATATGCATTTGATGTTATTTTTAATCATACAGTTGTTAGCATACATATGCTGATTCAACATATCGTCTAAACTAAGCTTTAGACTGTTGCTAAGATTAGTAAATTACAGTTGAAGTTTAAATGAGTTTAAACGAAAATTTGATTAAAAAACTATAGGAGAAGAAGCAGTATTCTAAAAAAAAAGAAATGCGGTCGGGGGACCCCCGTTTTTTCTTCATCTTCGAATGTAATACAAGGTGAAATCTGTATGTTTTATTTTGTGTTGTTTTTGAAATTTTTAAATTTTATATGCTTCTTTAAGTTTTTGGAACGTTTCATATTTTTACTTTTGACACAGGCAGTTTTTTGTTGTCAATCTGCTGCAAAACGAAGAAAAGCAACTGTTGGATAATTTTTCAATATTGCTGTTTTTTGTTGCGAACGTTTTCACAACTAATTAATATTTATTGGTAGGTGTCTCCGCTGCTGTCAGCGGGGACATCGCCCATCATACACAATTGTTTGTCGACAGCTACACCAATACATATAAACAGCTCACACGCTTTCGTGACGATTTCTACTAATTTGCACCACCAGCAAGCCGCGTTAAGGAACTTCGTTCCAAAAATTAGAACAACTGGATGAGTGCAACACATTCCATGAATTTTGAACCACTGCTAGAGAATAAATCTCTCGTTGATTGCGGCAAATTTTCCTTTATACATATAAACAATTATAAATGATATGCAGACAAGAACACAAATTTTAAAGTTTTATCGAGAAATCCACACACTGACTGAACAGCATCGAAAACTATTATTGGTAAGTGTAACCGCCACTCTTGCTGGACCCCAAGAAATACAGCTCTGGCTGTTATCGAAAAGTTTGATTTATTATACACATATAAATGAATTTTATTATACAGAAAAAAGAGAAAAGTCATGTCAGAATCCACGTGTGAGAGTCGAGGAGATGACATGTAAAAAAAATTTTTTTGAAGACAAAAAAAACTGATGGTCCTAAAACCAAAAACAACTAAAACACTATGTCATTTGAATTAATTAATAAAAAATTGAATTTGACTAAACCTGTGCTGTTAATCAAAGGGCCATCGCGGACTACTACCGTCAACAGTAAGTTTTAAAATGTTTTATTTTATATATCAATATTTATAAATACTATTTAATTCCACTTTTCCAGAATTAGTACACAGCGCGAAAGGGAGGAACATTCTACAATCAAATACATAATATTTAAAGCCATGCAAAGGTCTTTAACTTTTCGAAGGTTTTAAGTTTTAATATAATTTAAAACTGTCAACAAATTACATGAAATAACCAAAAACTTTAAGCGGCAAAATTTGTTGCAAATTTTAATATTTTGACAATTTTAAATAACTGAAATTATTGCTTAATAAAATTAGTTTTCATTAAAAGTATATTATTAGTTTTATTTTGAAACCAACGCTAGGCCGCTACTGCAAAAAAGGTTTTGCTTTAAATTCTCAATATAACACCAAAAATTTCTATTTGTACAATATTTCGTTAAAACAGAAAAATAATAACATCAGTTGTTAGTGTAACAATTTATTTTGTTTGATAGGTACAACAAAAAAAAAACACTGAAACCTTTTGTCAAAGAGTTTATTGAAAATAGAGCTTAGAATAACAATTGATAGTTGTTAAATTAAAAAAAAAAAATAACTAACAAATCTTCTTGTCAAAAAAATTATTGTTTTTTTTTTTGTTGAATACAAAAGAGAATGTAACAAATCTATTTGTTGAATATAGTTTTTCAGATCAACAAAACTATACTCAAATCAAAAAAAGTTTTGATTGAAAAAATATGAGCTGACTTTTTTTTAGGGTTACAAAGATGTGTTTGTATTTGCAAAAATCGTTGTTAGCTGAATTTCAAACAAATATTCTGTTGTATTTACAAAAAACTTGTTTGTATTTACAAATTTTTTTTTTTTCTGTGTACTCTCTTGAATTGTCCTGAGGCCAAATTCTGGCACTCGTGATTGAACGATTTCGTTATAGAATGCTGTGTGTTTGTTACTCATTTTGTTTTTGCTCTACATTGTTTTTATTATCGAGCATATTCGATCACGAATGCCAGAATCCGGCCCCAGATATGCAAACCTGACTTAGTTTCAACATAAGATACCTACATAAGGGGCTGTTCACAAATTACGTAACGCAATTTTTGCAGATTTTAATGTAATGCATTCGCCTTGGCCTTACCCATATATGTATTTCTCAAATTCAATGAAGGTTGTGTTATCAAAATGTAAACTCCACATGTAGCAAATGTTTTTCTTTCTCAATGTATGTATGTATTTCATTTCAATCTAAACTTGCACTAAAGCAATGATCATTTGCGTTCTATTTACTTGCTACGTGATTACTTACTACGAGTAACGTTTCGCACTACCATCCCAACTGAAGTGCGTGTACAACTTACGACCTTTGACGCTGAATGTATGCAAAAGAATACAACTTATTGGAAATTTTACATTTTTCTATAAGCAAATAATAGACGGATGTAAAACTCGCAACAAATATCTAAAGTAAAATGAAAGATGTATAACAATGACTTGCAAATAATGCTGTAAGTTTGAATAAATAAAGATAACACACAATCTGGCTTGCGAATTCCTTTTATTGTTTTTATGATTTATTCTTAATTACAAAAAGCGCATCAAAACTCGACTACAAGTGTTCAACATACATATTTTTTTATACATACATACATACATACATATGTACTTAGCTAGCATTAGGGAGATAAACTTTTGCAAAAATCATCTATGTACATGTGTATGTGAGTTAGTAATGGGCCCTGTTAAGTTAATTTTTATGGACTAGCTTCAAGTTAGCTACAATACAATCGATTTGTAATTCACTTTTTGTGGACTGACTGAAAAGTAGTGCCGAGTTTACCCAAAATTTGAATACACACATACACGGTTAAAGCTCTAAACACTTACGCGCTAATTCATAAAAATTATAACAGGCTTATAAGACTGTTATTTGACATATTTGTAAGGAAAATCTGACGGTAACCATCTAATTCATAAAAATTATAACAGGTTTATATGGCTCTTATTTGACAGATTTTCCATACAAATATGTCAAATAACAGTCTTATAAGCCTGTTATAATTTTTATGAATTAGACGGTTAGACGACAGCAGACAGCAAGCAGCAATATGTCAAAAATAAAATGCAGGTGTTGAAATGAAAACGATCATTTTGACGGCAGCAGAGCAGCACGACTGCACAACAGCATTTGCTGCTGCTGCCAACTGAGGCCATTTTCTATTTTGACGGGCAGCAAATAAGCAAATATAGTGTTGCCATTATATACATATATAAATTGGACAAATCAGAACAAAAACTTTTTTTTTAATATTAAACACAAAAGAACAATGCAATAAACAAATACGGGTTTGTTCTAGAATCCGATTCGGATTGATTTAGAAAAATTTTTTTAATCCGAATAATTCATAAATTGGTGTTCTCAATTCAGAATGTTTTTAGATATTCGAAGTTTCTGTTCGAAAAAAAGTTCTAAATGTCAAATACATAAAAAACAGGGTTTTATGTTTTGAAAAGAACTACCTATCAGAGGACGAAGCCGATGATAAAAGATAGCTTAACATACTGTTACGTTTTAACCTTTTCAAAACGTTTTCCGTAGATTCTTTAATTGTAATGAAGTTACAACACTCACGTCTTCAGTTTACAATAATCAACAGTTCAACACTTTATTTATTTGAACACACTATACTTGTAAACACTTTACTAAGAACACTTTATTAAAAGAACAACACTTTCACTTAATCACTTTTTATTACTTAAGACACTTTACACGTTAGCGCAGCTAAAAATCGACTGACTTTTCAGCGTTGAGCTTCGCTGCTTTTATACCTCCAATGATCATTACTAGAACATTCTAGACGTTTACAGAAGCTAATCACGCCACATCTATAGTGCGATGTGCGATGACTCATCATGAACAAAAGATGTACACACATACCGACATACATACACGCGGCAGTAAAACTCAAGCATCTGAGTCGCGCACATACATGCACACACGAATATTGTATCGTGCGGTGGTGGTTTCTTTTATTTCGCTGTTGTGCTTATTTATCCACACATGTGTGTCAGTATGTGCACACTCGCTGTGCTGCCGTTTTGTTTATCAACAAGCTTCCATGCATGCATGTGTGTATATACCTCCTGTGTTCATTTACAAATAATAACAAGACAATATACGCACATATAAAATAACGATGATTTAGTACGTTCTAGAACAATCACAATCGGTCCGTTCACGACCAAATTTGTAACAATACAAATAGTCGCCGGTGGCAAACCAAAAAACGACGGTTGACGACCGTCTAAACAATGTTTTTACAATCACGCAGAAAAATTTAAAAATTAAGTTGAAATATGACAACTAAAACATTAATAGATTTTTCTGAGAAAACAGCTCTACCGCAAGCAGCCATCAGTCGCTCTTGACCGCGACGGGTGTAAGTAAGGTTGTGAAATTACCGGCGCGGCAGTTTACCGGCTATGAGCACATGAACTACGACAACTATGACAACCATATGTTGTAAAAAGAACGTATTGCCGGACTATTACAATGGAATTTAAAAACTAAATACAATCATATTAATATAAATATTGCTTAAATTAAACTAAATTTATTATAATTTCCTTTAAAATGTAAATTTTTCTTTTTCAATAAATTCTGACTGCATTATCCCAAAAAAACATTGACATATCACACTGTAATATGTGGGGCACTTTCGTGTTTTCGAACATGAGCAAAATTTTTGTACATATTTTGGTTTTTGACAAAACATATAAAATTTTTGGAAGAAATTAAAGAAAAGGTTTTTTTGCCAATAATTGTGTGCAAATTAAAATTTTCTTTATTATATTTAATAAAAAACACTTCAAATCAAAAGATAAAGTTTAGTTTTTATTAAAAAAAGTTATCACTTGCATGAATAAAAGCCGATTCTATTTACTTTCCCTCACCCTATAATACTCTAATTGAAAACGAATAAAAACATGGGGATTCGGATTGCAGAACACCAAAAATTCTAAAGTAATCATCCACTTTAGAGTGAATTCGGATTCTAGAACAGACCCGATAAATAGTTTTTTCGTGATATTATTACATTTTTCATCAATAACTTCAATTTTATTCATTATGAAAAAATGCGGCATCCCTGAAATTTGCATTGCTAAAATACACAGCTGTTCATTTTTAATATCAATACTATTTTTTTCGTTTGAGTTAATTTTTTGTGATATTTTATTTAATTTTCACTCTGGTTGCTTTGAAAAAGTGTTCTACGTCTTTTTCCTTAAGCTGTTGTACACATGTTTTTGCTCATCACGGGTTGTTGTATTTACTGGGTGAACCCACCATCTTCGGTCTTCATTGGGCTTTATACACTTCAGCTGTATTCTGAATGTAGTATTTCAACAATTGTAGTGATAAAATTCACTAAATTTTCTTCGCTCATTTTTTATATTTTTAAACTTTGAATTTGTAATATTTATAAAAACTTGAAATTGAATTACACATCTGCTGATTATTATGTTGTTGCTGACTTCAGAGCAGCATTTGAAGTCTACTGTCCTCTAAAAGTGTTTAGACTCTAAAGACGGTTATATAAACAAGCAAAATTGTCGCATTTGGGGCACAGAAAACCCGCACGCATACATTGAAAGGCCGACGCGCCCAAAACGAGTCACTGTTTGGTGCGAATTTTGGTGCAGAGACATAATTGGGACATTTTTCTTCGAAAATGAGCAAAGAGTGGCCGTTATCGGGCCATGTTGAAAGAATTTTTGTGCACAAAAATTGAAGAGGAGGATATTGGCAACATTTGGTTTCAACACGACGGCGCTACGTGCTACACAGCCGTTTTCAAAAAAAAAAAATAATTTGGCGGACCCTTTAGTTCAGCTGATAGATTGTAATAATTTAATTTAATAATTTAATTCTGTAGATGAATAGAGTATAAACTAAAGAAAAATAATAATAATAAAAAACAAATTAGAATTAACAGCTGGTCATTACAACGAATAATTAATTAATGATGGCTGGTTTCCTGGCGATATCTTTGTATGGAAACATGCTTGATTTGCCTGAATTGACCATACTAAGGCCGCGACTCGAGCACAAACATGGCGATCTCGATAGTGCGGTCTTCAGGTGATGCTTCCGGATGGGGAGAATCATAAATTTTACTACTTCGGAACTAGGTTGGACCACAAAGGAAACATATAAACACAGGTACAACAATATAAACTTTAAATTACATCCGCCTTTAGAAAAATATTTATATCTCTCATAATTTTTGTAAGCTTATTATTCTACCTGTGCACACTGGGCTGGATCGCCAAATTTTTGGCATAAAGTCTGAAAATATAGTTACAGACTTGAAACTTGGTACATCTGGTAGTTATGGTATGCGTAGCATCTGTGTAAAATTTTGGACCAACCCGACCACGCCTTACTCCCATATGGGGCCAAAACGTGCGTTACAACTATTTAACATACCCAAATTTTGAATAAATATTGTTTTGTACAAAATTTAAGGGCTTCTTGAGATCAGGAATATATACCTATTTAGCCCCAGGCCCAAGCTGGTTCAAATCGAGTAATTTTTGGACCTGTAATCCCTCTAAATTACGAAAAATTTCAGTTGAAATTTCGAATACCAATGTGTTTTTATTTGAGAAAGTAATATTATTAAATTGCAAAAGTTTTATTAAAGTGATATATAATATAGTATGGTAATGGACTTAAAAAGAACTGAATCTTTAAATATATATAGCTTTCTTTAATATATGCGTTAAAATAAAAAAATTAGTCATCGTCTTCGTCTAGTTGTAATGAATAATTGATTACTCCTTCGCATTCAGAGTCAGTTTCAGAATCAGAGTAGCTCTCTTCATTCTCAGGTTCATTTGAATTTTGAATTTCAAAATTTGGTGCTTCCAAAAGTTCAACAACATCTTTGGGGTGCACCTTGTTTTTAAGTTGAGCTGACCTTTTCTTGAGCGAAATGCTCGAAAAAATAGGATCTGAAGAGTCAATTGATCTGTGAAACACATCGAGCATATTATTAATCCGCTAATTCTGACGATCATGCGATCTCCTGTCTTGTTTATAAAATTTGTTGTGGGCTTCTGATGCGTTTTCGCCAAGGAAACCTATTGGCATTACTGATGATGATATTATTTGAGATCCATGCATCAAGATTTTATGTAAAGTAGGCGACATCGGATACCACGGGTATTTGAGCATCTATAAACGATTTGAACAGTTTGAAATTGCGTCTTGATTTCGATTGTTGTCTAGCCACACATTGAACAGGGTAGCATATGACTGAACTCTAATGTACCTAAAAATCCACAAATTTATGGAAAACGGGCAAAATTGGGCAAAAACTGTTAATAACACGTTATAATGTACACTTTCAAGTATATTTTAGCATAATTAAATTTTGGCCAAAATTGGGCGAAAGTTAGTTATTACTCCACTATAAACTGGTGTTTTGGTTAATTTTTTCTCTTTCTTAGGACTTCACAAAAAACAATTCACAAAAACATTTAACAAATAAAAAGCAATTGCTATTAGTTTTTAATAATATGCATACATTTATCTTTATTTTCCATATTTATAAAATTTTTTTTTTTGTTTACCGGCAGTCGCTTTCGGTTATTATAAAGCTGAGCTAACTTTTTCTGCTTTTTTGTGAAAACCAACAGCTGACGTATAGATTGGAGTTTGTACCCCTTGTAAAAATTCAGGGTTTCCATCATATAACTTTTATTTACTGAAATGTTGTACCTAGGGTATGCACTTTCAGAAAATATAGTTAAAATAAACAAATATTTCCATGAAAATTTCGACTTTATGCCAAAAATTTTGCGATCCAGTCCAGAGTGCTGTGGACAGATACCACACGTCTTGATACCATTTGTCGAAAATTTCCCAGAGTGTCTATTCTCCATAACTCCACATTCCCAGCTGGAGTTAAGATCCAAACTCTCCGAAATATCATTGGCACTAATGTACATACATACATACATACATACATGTAAAGGACACTCGAGTGCATGCTTATACAGATGTAAATCAAACTCTTCAGAAGTTAAATATTAATAAAAGGCATACATGTGTATGTACATATGTATGTAATTAATATTGAAAATTCTCTCGAATACAATTGAGGAACATAAAATTCGCGAGATCTTTCGTTTCGATAACAAAAAAATAAAATAAAAAACAAATATGTACGTCTTGACAGCTGTTTTCTTTTTCATTATTAAATCTTTCTAATTATAGTGGCTGCTTGGGGTACTTTTCTGGTAAGGGAATTTTGTTTTGAATAGAAGAACAATCAAGTTGTGGCCGGAAATCGAATGACACGAGTGGTATGTATGTATGTATGTGTAAAATCTGCCAAATAATACGAACCACTCGAAAAATAAGTTGAAATTTTTTAGGCAAAACAAAATACATACATACATACATACATATGTACATAATACGCATGTATACAAAAATACAAGCATGTACACAAACATATGTATGCATGTATGTATAAAGAATTTTTGCGTGAGCTCCCGATCATTGTATTTAATTTTCTTTTTCTTTTGCTCTTAAATCTATAAATTCAAATCGGGTTGATTTTTTACAAAAACGACATGTGCACGAACAAAGTGCGTACTTGCATTTGATCAATCAAATATAGAAAAACTGTAAACAAATACATACATACATAATTACAAAAAAAAAAAAATATTTACACATGCAAACACAATATTTGAATTTTTGAGAGTGTGCAAATGCGTATTTGAAAGGTGTTCTAAAGATCCTGAAATTTGATATTTTTATTTACAGAACATTAAGTTATTGAAATGTAAATGAAAAAGGTGTTTACGATTTTTTATTGAATTCAGACCATTTCATTCTGATTTCAATCCTTTTATGGCATATGCCAATTTACCAGTTGGATATACCCGAGTGAGGTTCTAGTGGTGAGCAGGTGCACGACACGAAATAGACAAACGTTGTAAATGAATTGAGAAAACAAGACAATTGCGTAGTTCAGGGTTTAATGGCGATGCCTTGTGAAAGTGCAAGTGTACGAAATGATTCCTTAAAACCAGTAACAATATGTACATACATACATTGTAAGTAGCAGTTAAGGAAGAAGTAGCTAATTCGTTTGGTTTCCAATTGAAAATAGGATTAATTGTACATGAGAAAATCTTACTTTGCAAAGTCGTGTTCAGCTTTCTTTCAAACACTTGTTCTCTTCTGGCTACCCCTTGAATTCGTATACGGGAAGAAAAAGCTTGTTCTAAATATGAATTATTTCTACTTGATTTTAGTACGAAACATATTTGAAAATTTAAGTAAGAATAACAGACAACAAGTGTACTTAAAACAAGCCAAATAGGTATTATCCTGTTAAGGCTTGATATGAGTACGAAATTCTTGGGTGTATTTTCTGTAAGCATTGAATTTTGTTTCATTGTTTTAATTATTGCGATAGCTGAGTTGGTAGAGTGAGGTTCCAGGTTCAAATCAGCAAAGAGACAACATGATTTATAATATAAATTGTTATTGTATTAAGGAAGTGGAGGCAATAGTTTCATGTACAAATTAGCAATTAAATAGACTTCAGAAGCTTCGAATCAAGTGCATAGTCGTCACACTCAAGACACATTCAATCCTTCCGTACTCAAATCAATCCCAATCAGTGTCAAAAGTATGGTAAGTACCAAGGCAGATTTAATAGGTACAAGCACTAGCAGAACATAAAAAAATACACGGTAGTTGTTGGTAAAAAATTAACTACATACTGTCAAATTCTTCTCTCATTTGTTTTGCTAAACTGGTTGGTGAGTGTATACAAAAAACGGAATTACATAAATTTCATAAAATAAATTTATTCAAACCACTTAAAAATTATTATGTACTTTACTTTTTTGTTGAACAAAAGAAGCAAAATCACTGGCTTATTTTACTTTTTCTTCAATAATAGCTACAAAATCACTTGCACATTTCTTAGAAATCAGAGCACGTTAAACGGCTTGTAAACAAACTTTTGACAGTGAGCAGTTAATAAACAACGAGCAGCTGTTTTAGTGATTTTACCTGTTTTTATCTGCCTTGGTAAGTACGAATATTCTTAAATAAAGTACCGCATGTTTGGTTCTTTAAGTATATAGATTTTTGCTATATTCAATCAGATATCAGAATTGTTTATTAGTGAATGAACTTTTCATTAATGTTTTCGCTTACTTTCGATTGCGTACTTTCACAAGGGCGAAAGACTTTTTCAAATTACTCCAGTAGACCCAGAGATTATTTAATACAAACAAAACAAATAAGAGTGCTATATTCAACTGCGCCGAATCTTATATACCCTTGACCAAAGTGTAATTAGAAGCTTTTCTATATAAATGTGTAATGTCAGGTTGTATATGAACTTTGATATCTCCAAGTTTATTTGAAAAATAGTCACTTATGTATGTACATATGTATGTATATCAAAATAATGAATTTTGACCAAGCATTAGCCAAAATTGGAAACTATAAATGCATTTTTTTGACAAAAATAAATTATAATATGTTTATAAATTAATTAAAAGAACAATCTATTTTTAGTAACTAATATTTGTAGCATACCACCGAAAACTTCACTTACAATTTATGTATATAGCAAGTGCTTATTGCCTGCATTACGTTGTAAATACATACATATATTGTATTATATTATATATAACGCATTCTTTGTTTGTGAGTATAACTCTAATTCCTTATTATACAGCGCCAAATATAAAGCCAAGAAGTCCGAGTTCGAATCCCAGATGGGCAGAACATGAAAAATTATTTTTATATTTTTTTGTGTTTAACTGATGTTTGGTAACTAAAATTGGCATGAGCAAAATTTGATTAAAACTTATGCTGAATTCGTACAGAAATAATGACCCCTATCGTGAATAAAGTGTGAAATTATTATTCTCATAAAATTTTCATCTGCCAAGTAGGGAAATTTGCTATCATGAATGTCATGGGAACGTTTGCTTCCTATCAATATGTAGCGAGTGTACAATAGGGAAGAGGAAAATATAAATACAAAGTAAAAATTTGATGTAAAAAGTAATTAAATTTAAATTTTATAATTAATATACACAAATTTGTAGTTTAAAAGAAAAAACTGTTCAGAATTGATGCCATTATATCTCTAAAAGAGGAGAAGATTCAGTAACACCGGATAGCTCGTTATGCTATACGACATGCATCTAATCCATTCGATTTGCCCGATACGTTCATTGTAAGTGGGTTGAGTTTATTTACAGAATTTAAATCAATTCGTTACCATTTCACATTTGTTCAACATTACAGGGTGAATAAATCGGCCTTTTCATACCTGTTGAATATTTTACAGATTCTCTGCTGGAAACAAACAAAAAATCATTTGGTATTCCGCCCATCGTAAGACTAAGCGCATGCTTACGTTTTTTTTTGTAAAGGGCTCATAACAAACAGGTGTTGCAAGAGATTACGAAGTAGAAATGGCGCAATCCACTTTTTTCGAGGCACTCTCTAAAGTGTTGGATGCTTTAAAAAAAGAAGTCCATTCATGAATTATTCCAAATAAAATTCCATTCATGAACTTTTTTAGTAGGACGACCAGCACAACTTAGTTCTTCTGTAAGCGTATACCGAAATTCGGCCACCACATCTTTAGAACCCTTCATAAAGTCACATGCAATGGGTCGGTTATTTTGCATCCTAAAATTGACACAAAAATTGGAAAAATGTCTGAAAAATTCATTCACGATAAGCCAAAATTTTTAATGGGAACATATTTTTTGTGTATTTAATTCACCGCTGAATTACATATGTATCAGCAAATGGGTATACATTTTATGGGAAAAAAAGTTATTCATAATCGCACTTTTGGGAAATGGGAAAAAATTATTCACGATAGGGGTGAATAGCTTGATTCAATATCATAGTGTAACACAATATCTATTTAAATAGCTTGTTGTACCTTTTTATTACGATGGCGATTTAAATCCTACCAGAGGTAAACGAAAAACTTTGCAACACAAAAGAAAATAAGGTAGAAGATAAAATTAAATTAATAAAAAACAT
Organism: Sturmia bella; assembly: GCA_963662145.1. Taxonomy (NCBI): domain Eukaryota; kingdom Metazoa; phylum Arthropoda; class Insecta; order Diptera; family Tachinidae; genus Sturmia; species Sturmia bella. The sequence goes on along the minus strand of OY759169.1, from coordinate 56,506,571 downwards.
TTATTTAAAAAATTTTTAACTAGATAGAATAATTTCGACTACTTTTGTAGGCATAAAACTATGGCTTTTTATTTTAATTACACATTTAACAAGTGTAATGCATTATTTATCTAAATATTTTTGTGTTTGCTACCCAGAAACAGCCGGTTGTCCTTTACTTTTCTTTACTTTACCCTAAAGTACAAACTACAATCTTTTATATAAAATTTCTATTATTTTATACGTACATATATTATAAACATTAATTACTAATAATAAATTTTCTTTTAAGTAATTTTTGCTCCAAATTAATACAAAGGCTTTCATCAACAAAGAAACTTCCAATTTTTAATTGAATGTTTTTGAGCAAAGTTCACTGGCATCACTGTTTACAACACGTGAGACGATGAGTCTCATGTGTGTATGTGTTAGAACATAGAACTTCCCTGAAGGAAATGTCAATAGGAAAACTCTATTGATTTACTATTGACCTGGTCACCAGTACCAGTGACATATTATAACTCATACAAATGATTTTTTCTGTTGACAATCAACATGTGCTTGTCATTACAACTGTCAACTACTGACGGAGGAACTAGTGACTAGATGGTTCTAATGCGACTATATGACAACCATGGTACTATTGTTTCTCAGCAGACATTGTCGCTACCCTGAAGGAAATGTCAGTAGAGAAACTCTATTGAAAAATCAAGAAATAAAATTTGTCTACTCATTAACAATGTTGTCAACTCAATGTTTTCTTTCCAAATAAAAACTATTTTTATTTCAAGATTTTGGTGGGCTTACATATCTCAACAATCACAACACTGTTCATAAAATAAAAAACTGGAGACACTCTGTTGACAATTTGATAAAAAAAAAAAGTCACTAATATAGGCGAAAAATATAGCGACTTGGAGCCACTTGACTCTAGGTTTCCTTCAGGGTTGCCATTGTTTTATGAAAACTCTAACCTATAAGAAAAAGGGTAAAATATTGACATGAAACTACATCTATACATCTAAAATGCCAGTCTCATTAACAGCCGGCGATAGCTCAGTGATAGTGTTAGTTGGTTATTAACCTGCATACTGCTGCACTGTGTTGCGGCTAGTGGAAAAGTAACTTTTTTCCGATTATTTTTTTCAGTGTTTTTAATGATGCAATTTAGTCACAGACATTCCAAGTAAACAAAAAACACATAAAGCTTATTTTTATGTTGGCCCGTTGATTTTTAATTGATTTTAGAAGTCAAATATACAAAATTTTCACAAAAAGAGGGGATTTCAGGGCTGTATTCAAAATCATCTCATTTGATTTTGGTGACAGATATTTTGAATTGGAAAAACAACCTGCCTTCGGACAAGTATCTTCTGTTAAAAAAAAGGAATGTTGTTTGAGACATTTTCATATGCACCTTTTTTAGAGCGAAAACCCGACTAAAGATCCTAGGACTAAAGTGCCTAGGACAAGTTGTGCCCCTTTAACACATTTCTGTACTTTAAATATAAGTGAGACCTTGTTGTACAGGAAATGGAAATAAATCAATAAAATAAATAAATAAAATAAATAAAGATCGATTTTTCCTTAAAATTTGGGTTAGGTAAGCAATATCTAAAAAGTCCCAGAGAGTCCCAGTTCCAAACCACTACAGAAATGTTACATAATTTGTTTTCAACTAACTGTGAAAAAATCAGCTGCCCATACCTGCCCTCCTTGGAGTTATAGCGATTTTAGTATATCAATCTCAGTATTTATTCCATAGAAATAGAACGGAAATTCTCGGAATCACTTATTGAATAATTTAATCATGTTGGTAAAGAAAATCTTGTGGACAGATTCTTATTCATGGAGCTGAAATAATTCGTTAATTTTTGGTCCCCATTGGCCAACTATCAGAAGAAGCATTGGAAGCAGGAAACAAGGACTTCAGAAACACAAGGCTTTACCATGCGAGGAAAACATCAAGGAAAGACAATTGTGAAGACATATTACAATATCTGCTCGCCAATTCTGATCCCGCAATCACAAGTAGGAGAATACTGAAGGAGACTTTTGACTTTTGTTGAAAATTTGAGCCAACAATTTTTTTCGGTCTAAATTTTTTTTTTCACTCATTCTGTTTGGGATTTCATTCTGACCAATCTGTAGAAGTTTCTCATCGAAACAATTAAAATTACAGTTTAGGCAATATGATTTCCAAAAAATTCCGGTTTCGCAACACTGTGTGCTGGTTCGAGCCGGTCTTGTTCCTTTTACTTTTTTGGTTTTTTTTTTATTACAAAACAATAAATATGATAAAATATTGAAAATATTTTTTTGATATATCTCAGTAATTATAAATGCGATTTTGTTTATTTCCAATCCTCAAGCAGAGGGGAGATTTAGATCAATGAATTGTCTGGTGGCTTCACAATCGGTGCCCGAAAATAGGTAGTTTATGACAAATCTATATACATATACCCTTTTGGCAAAGGGCTTAAATAACTCAAAATAAAATGACAAAATTTTTATAACAACAGTATAGATTGTTTTATTTAATGTGTTTCTAAAAAGTCATATTAGATTGATAATCTAAATGAAACAGTACTCGTAAATGGTATTCATGCAGCTTCAGGCACAATTTTTTATTTAGTTTATATGAACATATGTATATCGTATGAGCTAATAGTTGTTTAAATTAATAAAAATACATGTAGTTTTCTACAGCAGTACCGCTAAATAGCCAGTTCTTAATAGTTAATTGTTTGTCCTCAACGAACCTTTCTGACGGAAATGCCGTACACACATACACACATATGAATATATAAATAAATGGCACTCCAAAACATGGTTTTTACGGAAGTATATAATTATAGAAAAAGCATTATTAACACGTGGTTTAAGTGGGCAACAGCAGTAAATGAAGATTGTTTGTATTGCATTATGTACATATCGCATACTAAACAATAAACAGCCACAATTCAAAAATTCTTTTGATAAACCAAATTATCAACAATACGGTTGTTCAAAAGTGAACATTATCGAAATTAACATTTTGAACAATTATGAAATATTGAATTCCCTTGAAACTTAACTTAACTTCTATTTTGAAATTATAAACATGTACAATTGAAATTATAAATATATTGAATATTATATTCGATATACAAATTAGCAATGAGCGGTAGTAATAATGAAGTAGTTCCGACTCTGCAAATACACAATTGTGAATTGTTTTATGCCGATTAGCCAAATTGAACGAAGCTTTTGGTTTGATTGCGCCTTTTTGAATTATAAAAAGCATTAGCGTACGAAACCTCCAGAAGGACGAATCAACACCAGGAGCTTCAGTCAACCCCATTTGTTTCCCCCAATAAACACTCATGTAAGTTAATCTAAGCACGAAAACCAACTCAGCGTTTCAGTCACTTAGAACATTCTTCCCACACGTAAGTTTGTTATAACACTGGGCAAATCCCAGCCCTATAATTCATTTCCTTATTAGGCTCTAGCAAATTGGTGATCTCCCAACATTTTTGCTTTAATTTTCATTTCCTTCGATTTCTTATTAAAGAAACCGAACGAATTTGTTCAACGGTTGCATTTAAGAAGCACGAAGATTAAGTTTTCATCGCTGTATTCTCCAAGTGGAACAATTACGTTGCCTCGAACTCGATTTGATTGTAAGAGAGAAAGAGTGCTGCATTCAAATCCGAAACACCCTTTACATATGTATGTATGTACACCATACTTTATCGATTGCAATTTTTATAATTATTGAAATTGTTTTAAGCGGCGTATTGGTCATATTCTTCAAAAAAATAACGTTAGATTGTAACGGCTGTATTAATTATAAAATCTTAATAAAAATTTTAACAACTTTTCAGTTAAAATGATTTTATTGCTTAAAAAGTAGTTTTTCCAAAACTGTATTCATAATCAGTTGTTTAACTAAAACCCATGTTACAACTAATAAGGTAACCTTTTCGCTACAATAAGAACAACTTCAATAAAAATAACGTGCATTTTGTTTTTGTACAACTTCTGCAAACTGTCAAAAAGACGCCACTTCTACATTTACAGAAGAGAGATGAACAAAGCTTACGCGGATTCGCTATCTTGTTTTGGCTGTCCTTTATCTCTAAATTCTCTTGACAACCTAAAGTAGACAGATGATTAACGGTTTAGCTGATGAGGCTAACTTATTAGTTGTATCATGCTAAAACCTACTTTATCGAATTTATCCAGTATAATCCGGCAGCACTAGTATTTTTACTTGTCATTTTAGTGTTAATGATGCGGCACAATAACTACTTTTTTTTCAACAATAACCGAATACGCAACAATGCTTATGTTACATTTAAGAAAAATATTTCTTAAATGATTTAACGAGTTTATTAAAACTCGTGATTTAATAAAAAAGAAAGAAAATAAAACATATTAAAAGTTAAATGGAAGTAAATTGTTCAAACAATTTATGTGAGATAAAAAAAAATTGTCGAATAACGAGTTTTAGTTTATTTCTTTTGATTTGTTTTTATATCACTATTGAATTTGAACATGAAATACACTCAGAATATTTTTGCAGTAACTGACCGTAGTTTATTCTAGAAGTAATCAGTGCAGTTATTTTTAAATGACAAAACCTTTAAAAAAGAATGAAATTTTAATTGTAACTGATTTGTACAGTTATTTAAAAAAATAACTACAAATAAATGCGGATTTTCGCTGACAGTTAATAATGCCAGTAGTAACTTCCCCGTCGGACATTGAGTAGTCGACTACTAAAATAATTAACTTTACATTAACTTTTATGGACTAGCTTCAAATTAGCCACAATACAATCGATTTGTAATTCACTTTTTGTGTACTGGCTATAAGCTAGCTGAAACGTAGTGCAGAGTTAACCCAAAATTCAAATAATAACATACACACATACACGGTAAATAACTCTTTAATTAAATTGCCTATTGTCGCATTCGTTTTAAATGTTGCGATGGCTGAGTGGGTATGTATGTTGGCTGCTCACCAGTCTTGAGGTTTAGTGATTCGATTCCCACCAGAGGCTAACAAAAAAAAAAAAAAAAGGATGAAATTTAATTTAATAAAATATAATATTACCAGCGAAAAATGTAAAATCAGCCTTGATTTGTACATTTCTTTCTGTGGGCAGCGTAGACACGTGTGTCAAAAGTAAAAAATAAAACGTTCCAAAAATTTAAAGAATCATAAAATTTAAAAATTTCAAAAACAACACAAAATCAAATGTACAGATTTCATATTGTATTACATTCAAAGCTGAAAAAAAAAACGTAAGGAACTTCGTTCCTAACGGGGGTCCCCCGACCGCACTTCTTTTTTTAATTTGAATTGTGGCTGTTTACAGTTCAGTGCGCGATATGCGTAATATGTTGCAAGCACATACATACTTACAATATGAAGAATCTAAAATTCAATTCAATCATTCACGGAACCCAACGGAATGCTTTTTCATAAAATAATTATGTATGTGGGCATGCATGTGCAAGGTTCACACACACACACACACACACACACATACACACATTGTGGGTATGTACATAGATTTGCCTTTGCCATGATTAAATACAATTTGGTGTCTGCCCAAGTGTTGAATATGTATACATATGTATGTAACATGAAATCTTAATTACAACTGTTTAGTTAAAAACAATAATGATGGTCTGATAACCAAACGCAATTCCCGTCGCATCCATGATGTGATCTTTAAATTATTTAAAGTTTGAATTATAAACAAACGCCGAACTTCAGTTTCTAGAGGAAAGGAACAAGCTGAGCATGCAAGTGTGTGCAAGTAATTAAAATGTGCATGTGGTCGGTCGTGTTAAATAATTATTTAAATCATCTGAGCTTAACCGAAATCATTCTTCCACCTGCCAGACAACAAGATAGTTTTATGTAAATTAAATACCAATATTAAATATCAGCTCTGTTATTTACTTTTAATTGCTGCTCTAAACTCTAAAACCATTGCTACTATCTCAGAAAACCGACTTGCATTAATGAAGGTGAAGAACGCACACACACAAACGCACACACACAGCCATACACATGCAATTTAGTATGAAATGTTCATATTCGTATTTGTAGAGTTGAGGGAATGGACTACTGTAGTCAAACTGTTCGGACGAACCGGTCATAATGAAGAAGAGTGATAATCAATTTAATCATATCCAATTCTGTGGATATTTCGGTCGTTAATATGAATTGCATGGAAATCGGGATTTTACAAAATCAGTTTGTTGTCAGAAGAGGCAAAGGAGCTCAGAAAGAAAACAATCATTAGTTCTTAAAAGTTAATAATAATATAATATTAGATCTAAACGACCAAAATAATAAACTTCAATTGGCTTTAATAGCATATAAAAGCATCTTTTTTGGTAACTTTATTTCAATTTTGACAACTTTAATTGAGCAGTTAATGATTCAAAAAGAAGTATCCATGTATGTATCTCTATATATCTAAAACATGATGTGTAACGTATGGATTCCAAAATGGCTGGGCCAATTTTGATGAAATTTTCAAGGGGTGACACTGTGGGGCGTGGCAAAATCCAATTTTCATATTGCACCACCATCGAAATCTTACATAGAAAAGTATGTGTTTGTTCCTTGCTTGAAATTTCCACATTGTATCTCTGCGTGTCTGGAAGCAACTATAGCCTATACAAATTTTAAATGCTCCAATCGCAATGGGGTAAAAACGGGTAAAAAAGGGTAAAATTAGTAACTCAATACCTCCGGACTTAGCCAAGGTAGCACAAATATATAAAAAAGACCAAAAAGTTTACAAAAAATAAATGGGCTGGTGTCCGGTATTATTTTTAAAATTTTAAGGGGTCTGGTACTTTTTTTCAATTGCATTTAAGGAGGAGAGGAATGGACACAGGAAAAAAGTAAAAATTAAATAGTACTACTTCCCATAAAAATTATAAAATAAATTTCGTCTTTATTTCAAGTTTAAACACATAAGGGCTAGAAACCGGTAAAAATGGGTAAAAAAAGGTAACTCAATTTATCTAGAGTTAGCAAAGGTAGCACAAAAATTTAACATCGGTCAGATATGTTAAAAATTCTTTCACACATTTGCACTTTTAGTCCAGACTATCGCACTTTTTGTACACACATGTCACTTTTTAACAAATCGTAAGATTCAGTAGGATAGTGGATCGCGGCCTTAAGGGAGCAACATGTATGCACAATGGGTGTAAAATATCATTTGGATCCATTGCGGGCAATCGGGGTCTAGTTAAGACAAGGGATTAATACTTATAGAGTCGGGGGTCGGTGTGTTTGGCTGACAAAAAAAACAAAAAATAGTGGGAGTCGATTAATCAGTCGGATTCCCTAGGACCAACCTGGAGTCACTTAGAAGCAAAAATTAAAAATTTACTAAAAAAAAAATTGCGAGGTAGCAGTTTTAAGTAGCGGAATTACGGTGTGGTTGTGAAAAAAGTTGTGTGCGGGTCGTACACTTGAGGGCTACAGATGCACCCTGAGGCTAATCAGAACAGTGGCAAAAAAAAAGCAAATTTCTTATGGAAGCCTCTGAGGAGAAATGATAGAGGGCCGGCGGTATGTTTCAAAAAAAAGTTGGGAAGTAGAAACTAATAGGGATCATTCATAAACTTGACTGTTCTAATATCCTCGTGTGACGAGTTATCACGAAGGGAAGGCAGGCGGGGGGAATTTTGTGAAAATATTATATTGGCATGAGAGCCCCCTATAGGGCAGAGATATGAGATCGATCTGCTTCGAAAAAGTGTTTGCGAATGTGAGCTAGTGATGATCAGTCTTACATTTTACCCTTCTAAGGGCGACCCAGGGATAGTTGCAAAGCTTTTGACCCCAACGCAAAGCCATCAACCCATCGTACTGATTTTTGGCTCATGCATTTTGTCGCTAACCTCCTCAAAATAGGAGACTGTAGCGTTTTGAAATCTAGATGCTAAGAATCTCTATATCACTATGCTATGCCTAATAGACATCCAACTTAGATCTAGCACTTATGTACGGTAATAAAAAGCAACCCTGCAAGAACAGTGTCCGTCATATGATCCATCATATGACCGACACTGCTGATGGTTTCATACATCAGGGTTTCTCTCATTTTCTTAAGGGCAAAATGAAAAAACCTGATGTAAACATTCGTGTACGTGTGATTTCTTTTTTAAACCAGTGTTACCACCCCAGTAAAGTAATCATTCGAAAGCTTTTTTCAAAATACCCACAAAATTACATTTAATGTTATTAATTTCTTTATTATTAAATAAAAAAAGAGTTTTTCGAAAAATTTTATTAAACAACTCAATTCTAAAATAGAATAGGCTATTTTAGAAAAACGTATAGATAAAATTAAACGAAAAACAGTAGTCAGTAGCAGTTTTAACAATAGAAAACTGAGTTATATGGAAAAAGCTTCCACAGCACCATATTTTTTTCAAAGAAAAACGCTCAAATGAAGTAGTGTAATGACCAAGTGGTCCACACTATTTCTAGTGTCGTATTTTATAAATTTATTTTTGTAAAATACTTTCAATAAATAAATAAAATAAAGGACAAATGAACCTATAAAAACCTTAATTCATGAACGTAGTTAAACAGTAAATTACCAAATTAGTATGGGAAAATCAAAATACTAAAAAAATCACTGTAATGGCAACACTGAAAGCAATAAAATTGCTTTTCATGTGTTAGTAAATAAGTTGTTAATGTGTTAGTTTCCATCAGCTATTTCTTGCAGGGAACCTTTTTAGTGTATACATCAGCAATATCCCAGCGGTTAGCTCCAATCGCGTTGCACTTTGCACCCCGCTTACAAATATCATAACTATGGGGCAGGACAAACTTTTAGCACAGTTTTTTCTGGATACAACAAAAAAGTTGAGGTGAGCACCAGAAAGAACCTTGATGCACTTTTACAGTGTCTAATCTGATTCTGTTTTTCAACACAGTTAGTATGGCACTAATAGTCAGCCTTTCATGCTGACTACCAATCACTCAGAAACCATTTACTTGAAACTACACCTCATTCTCAGTTGGCGCCCAATTTCTATTAAGGCTTTATTAAGAATTTTTTTCTTTTCTAAGAATTCTTGACTTGAGCCTAGTGTTACATAAAATGTCAGATATTTTTATTTTTGCTTACTTGTAAATTACAATCTTGGAAAATTTTCTTCATACAAAAAATACGGATCTCTAACCGAGTCATCACTATCAAAATCGAAAATATCGCTCATTTTATTAATATATTTTTTCACAACAAATCAAATTTTAAAAAAATTTCAAATATTGTTCGGACAATTCGTTTTTATGTTTTTATTAGTTTAAATTTTTTTCAATTAATAACGTAATTTATAGCACAATATTAATTTACAATTTATACACAGTCCGCAATTTCGCAAAATTAACGCATATTTATATATTTCGTTTTTTCAGTTATGCCACTATTCATGTAAGTGAGCAATATCTACTATCAGTAATTTACAGATTACTACATTTTTTTTACACAAATCAGTAAAATTTACTGAATTCTGATCTTATTTTCAGCAATCAGTACTTTTTTACTGAATACTGACATTTTTTCAATAATCAGTAAAATTTACTGAATACTGTTTTTTTTTCAGTAACCAGTAAAGTTTACTGAATATTATTTTTTTTCAATAACCAGTAAAATTTACTGAATGTTGATTTTTTTTTTTCAATAATCAGTAAAATTTACTGAATACTGCTTTTTTCTTCAGTAACCAGTAAAGTTTACTGAATACTGATTTTTTTTTTTTTTCAATAATCAGTAAAATTTACTGAATATTGATTTTTTTTTCAGTAACCAGTAAAATTTACTGAATACTGATTTTTTTTTTTTCAATAATCAGTAAAATTTACTGAATATTGATTTCTCTTTTCAGTAACCAGTAAAATTTACTGAATACTGATTTTTTTCCAGTAATCAGTACTTTTTACTGATTACTGAAACACGTAATGCAGTAAGAAAGTAATGCAGTATGCCCATGTATGCTTGTAATAAATCAATTTTGCTTCTATATGGAGCTGCATGATACATTGGGTTTGAGCTTTTATAGTGAATATACGGAAATTTTTATTTTATTGTGTCAACCCCAAAAATAGAAAAACTGCAAAAAACTGGAAAACAAAACTACATTTAATGCAAAAGTAAATACATTTATCTATAAAGATTACGTTGAAATACTGTACGCTATTAGAAAGTATAAGTGTCGATACGATTCTTTTTCAAACTATCGGAAATTTCCGATAATTTCCGACAGTTTGAAAAAGAATGTCGATGTATCGTTTCCAATACATTGAAACATAAAAATTTCAATAGACTCTTTGAGCAAATAAAATAATTAAAATAATTTTTGAAGTTTACAAATACTTATGAACAGAAAAAAGGAAAACAAATGACCAACTTCAGTAATGAACAAAACTTAAAGATTGTTGTACGAGAATTTCAGAGTGAAACAATTTGATTTTATTTATTAATTCAGGTTAATTTTTATTCATATTAAATTTATAAAAATATGTTACACAGATGCAATAGCGGATCTTTGCTCAATTAAGTTCACAAATCGAATGAATCCAGTGTTGAAAATGGCTATAGTTCATTTTACCATTATATGAATCGACAACACTGAACTATTTCTAATTCAAAACCTCAGTATGCATAAACTGTAATATTTTGTCTGAGCACTTTGATTTATTTTTCAATATTCCTAATAATTTTATTCAGTAGAGAAAATTCAGTGTCAAGTCGTTTTAAGAAAATATAATAAAACACGGCTTGATACAATATTCTATATCCAGAACCACAAAAAAAGAAATTTTACATGAAATGAAAATTGCAATAAAAAAGGAAGAATGTTGCGTTACGTTAAGTCAGGGTTCGGATACGAATTTCAGGGTATTAAATCCACAACAATTGTATTTCTTTGAAAACTTATTACCCGTTGTTGGCCTTTAAAGTTAGTCTCTTAAATTAATATACTAAAAAACAAAGTATTTTTCTTCTATAATTATTGATTTTGTTGTATTACGTTTATGGGGCCTAAGTGCGTTCTTTGTTGCCATTCTCGTGATTGATATTAATTAGACAAGACAAAGAAAATATCAAAGAACTTTAACGCCATTTCGAAGCCGCCACACTTCTCGTCAGCACTCGTCTTTGAAACATGAGCCCTTAAGTTCTAGGACGAATGCTGTTTTCTTGATCTTGCTTAATTAATATCGAACAAAGCAACAGAATAAAATTAATATATGTATGTAATTCAGAAGAAATTTATTTTAGCTACATACCCCTGCAAGAACAGTGATGGATCATATGACCGACACTGCTGATGGGTTCATACATCAGCGTTTCTATCATTTTCTGAAGCACAAAATGAAAAAACTGATGTAACATTCGTGTACGTGTGATTTCCTTTTTGAACCAGCGTTACCACCTCAGCAAAGTGATCATTCAAAATCTTTTTTTTGCAAAATGACATGTAATTCTATTAATTTCTTTGTTGATAAATAAAAAAAGAATTTTTCGAAAATTTTCAAAAAACAATTCAAAGAGAATATAATAAAATATATTTAAAAAAAAAATGGACAAATGAACCTATAAAAACATTAATGCATAAACGTAGTTCCAAATGAAATTACCAAATTAATAAGGGAAAATCAAAATACTAAAACAATCATTGTAATGGTAACGCTGAAACCTATAAAATTGCTTTGAATGTGTTAATTTCTATCAGCTATTTCTTGCAGGGTACATACATATATTACTTATCGATTAGTAACGCAAACAAGGAACAAGTAATTTACTGCATAAATGGCGACTGAAGCGAAATTTTCACCAGAGCTGTACATTTTGAATAACTCTTATACCCACATCCAGCCAAAAATTGTGGTTATGACACGTTGCAAAACAGGATTCATTGGGCAAAAGAGGCATAAGTGTGAATGCTACTGATGGCAATAATAATGTGTTGATGATGTCCAGCAGGATGGATAAATAAATGATGGGTTGGTAAGTCAGCGGTAGTTACGTGTAATACGTTCGTACATGATCGTAGCATTCTAAAAGCGATCGGGAATAACATGCATATGTACATAAATATATAAATACAAACCACAAAATGAAAAGAAAAATAAGATTTAAACACAAACGCGATGTATGTATGTACATGAATAAATAATAAACTCTGTTTAACGATAGGTACCAAATGAAAAAAAAAACAACAGCGAAAATTACAGTAAAAGGAGGCAGCATAAAAACCACTTTATAGCGCGTGCTATATGCGTAATCATCGCAAGCTTGTCTGCTTAAACATTTATAAAAAACAAAAAATGAATTAAGTTTACAATTATGTATTTGCGCATGCGCCCCTTGTCTCGAACCTCAAGTCTATCTGCTGGAAGGCCGTTGCACAGATGTACAATGACGCTGTACTGCAGAGTTCAGCTAAAAAACGCCACATTTTGAAACCTTTCATTTTTTATACTTCTGTGGCTGCTTAAGCATTTTATAATGTTTATTCAATAAACCTGCCGCATTTGCCAGCTCCAGCTGCTTATTTGTTCGACATTCTTTTTATCAAACAAGTACATAAATACAAAGAGCCAACCAACAGCAGACGAATAGAAACAAAAATGATTTTTAGAACAAAAAGCAGCATAATTTTCTTTTGTAGTTGTTGCAATTTTTTGCTGTTGTGCACAAAGTGTGGTTTGTGCCCAACTTCTTATTGAATTGTATTCACTCACCATTTTGCTGCACAGTCTTGTGCATCAATAAATACACTGCCGCATTAGCGTTGCATTGAACAGTTGCATTCCGCAACATTCGTTGCATTTTTTCATTCAAGAACAAGACTGTGGAATTTTCGTTGGTGCGTGTTTGGCACATGTTACTTTTTCGCACAAAAACACTCACTCTGGGCACACAATAACACAAACTCCAGTTCGGTTATACATACATACAACCGAACTGAAGAAGAAACATGATGTATCGCATCAAAAGTTTAAGATGTTTTAGTTTACAAAATAAGCTGGTCCGCCGCAGACGTTTGTTTAATGTTGCACGTTGTGTGCGTTTGGATGTTTTTTGTTTTTGCAATCCTTGCTGCCGTGTGGTTTATAATGATGTCGATGATGAGTATTGACTGCCAGCACTTGATAAATTCGCGCATTAAAATTCATTTTCATTAAAGCGCTACACTTTGCGGCTGCGTATATAAAATGGGGTCAATGGTTGGACAGAATAAGTACACTATATGCACTTCCACCACAATTAACATTCTTTGCATTTATTGGTAGAATTAGGGTTTGGGGTTCGGGAACTCCTGAGAATTCTCGAAAAATTTTCATCGCGAATTCCCGGGAAAACGGAAAATGTTTAAATTGGAACAGTAACATTTTATTTCTCCCCATTTTTATTTTTTTTTTTTTTTAATTAATTATTTCATATAATAAAGGAAACTTTTGTTAAATTCATTTCAAAAATAACGGAAATACGCTGTTTGTACATAAACATCACTTTGACAAAACACCGCATAGTCGCCGAGACTCTAACCTCTTTGATGATGATGCTATAATCAATACTCTTTTTGCACAGCTTTTTGCACATTTCCTCAAAACCAAGCTGAGTCACTTCGAGATAAAGTTGGCCAAAGACGTAATGAAGAAATGATAGCATTACTAAATTATTTAAAAATGCCAGATGTCAATACGAAATTATTAAAAAATTCTTTAAAATTATATGCGGAACCGCTATATAAACGGCTGTTTGATCAATCACTTTCTGAATTGTCCAACAGCGATTCTGATATATCTGACGAAACTAATGAATGTTTTAAAATTAAATTGAAAAATGCTATAATAATAAAACCAACATCGGTGGATAGCGAACGGCTTTTCTCCGTTGCTGAGAATTTTGCCACAAAAATACGAAACCGAACATCAAGCGAGTTAAGGTGCCTTTAGACTATGCTAATATTTGTCCAAACACAACAAATAATTGTTTGGACTAATAGTATGATTTGTGACAAATGTTTGGGCATGGGTTTAGATTGCACTAATTATTTGTTTGAATTTTATTTGCGCAAATAACGGAAAATTTTGTGTCAGCCATGTTTGGTACAAATATTTTATTTGCCCGGTGTGTATGACAAACATCTGTCAAACAATGTTGTTATGTTTATAAAATCCATCTGTCAAACAGTATCAAATTGTGTTTGTGAAGCAATGTGAAAAGTTAAAATGTTTAGCGACAGTGCTATTGGAGATTTATTATTAATAACTGCTGGAGCTCTAGCAGTTTCAGAAACCCAGCAAAAAGAAAAAAAAAAGATCCAGCGGAATGTGGGTTCGAGCTTGGGTGCAGCGTCGTAAAATGGAAGGATGTTGGCAAAAACTTCTGAAGGAATTGCATGTTCATGTTTTTCACGTAAAGCTGAATCTAGTGGCGCCGATTATAACAAAGAAAACCACTCATTTGCCAGGGTTGTTGTCCATTTTCTTTCAGAAAAATATGCATCATAATTAAGAATTACGGAAATTAGTTTTTTACTTACCAATCTGTCAAACGAATTGACCAGTATTGCCATTTCAATTTATTTAATTTTTTATATGTTAAGCACTGTCAAAAATAACTGTTGGCAACCCGAGTTTCTACAATTATTTGTTGCTGTTTGTTCCGCCAAAAATATTGCGAGAACAAACAAAATATCGAGCCAAATATTTGTTGCGACGTGCTGACAAAGTGTTTACACTATCCAAAGTTTCTTCACAAACAAACATTTTTGTTAGCCAACAAACAGTCGAAAAATATTTGGAGGCTAACAAATTCGAGTGTTTACACTAGGACAAACAAAATTTTTATGATTTTGCACAAATATTAGCATAGTCTAAAGGCACCTTTACTTAATGCTTTAGTCATACTAAAAACTTATTTTTTTTATGGAAATGATGGTATTAATTCTGTTATGTTTTTTTGAATTTAAACATGATCTCAAATTATTTTCTTACAGTTATTTGTCTCTTTGCACAGATTGAATTAACATGTGCTATTTAATTTAATTGACTTTTGTTTTAAATGTATATATGTATATGCACTTTATTATACAATTTTAAATAAAACCAATTAAAAAAGTTTATTACTAAAAATTACTACTTGTTTGTAGTAGAAGAAAATTTCCCGGAATTCTCGGGAATTCCCGGGAAATTTATAAATTTTCCCGGGAATCCCGTTAAGAGAAAAAGTCCGGAAATTCCCGAGCCCTAATAGTAAGCCACATCACCCGGCACTAATATTGGAAAGTTATCGTCATCAGAATCTGGCGAAGATTCTGGGCCAATAGGTTTTTGTTTTTTTTTTTTTATAAAAAGGTGTATACTTTTTTAGTTTAGTTTAGTTTAGTTTATTCATCTACAGAATTGATTTCTTACAGATTACTGACAAAACTTAATTAAAATATTGAAACAATAAAAGTTTAAACATTGAAATATTAACATTAAAATTTAAATGTGGGGTAAAACTATTACATAAATGTAAGCATCTTGCAATCGGCTCATTACTTGCATAGTGCGTTCTGAAAAAACATTCTTCGAACTGACGATTGATTCTCAAATCTCGAGGAGGGATGTAAAAAATAAAATATTGTTTTATTTCCGGGCAATCAATATTATCAGATAGCACATTATAGGCAGTTAATAATAATGAGGAATAAGATCTACGGTCCTCTAGGGACTGTAGTCCCAACAATTTCCTTCTGACTTCATACGGTGGCCAAATCAACTTTAAAGCAGTCTTAGTAAATATTTTTTGAATCCGTTCAATGCGATTAGAAGAACCCAAATGACTCGGATTCCAAACAATAGAACAATATTCCAAAATGCTTCGAACCAAGGCAATATACAATGATTTAAGGGTATAGGCATTCTTAAAATCTTTTGAATTTCTTCTAATAAAATGTGTATTTCTAATAAAATGTGAATTTCTTCTTATAAAAGGTGTATACTTTTTTTGGCACATTCAGCTTATTTTTAAAAATTTAATAATTTAATTTGTAACTATTTCTTTTGAGATAAGTAACGATTTCTCAGCTGTCAAATAAAGTCCATACAAATACAATATCATTCACTTTTTTAATATGTAATTTGACACTACTTGAACGTGTATTGCATGTAAGATTGTTACATTGCCTCCTCCACTTGTTACGTAGTTGTCTCAGGACACTGTGTGGGGCGCTAACAGGGCACTATACCTGCATGAAGCATCTACACAGAATGGGACTATCCAGCACGGCAACCTGCAGATTTTGCGGAGAAGAAGAGGAGACAATGGAACACTTGATTATTGAATGTGTAGCACTTGGCCACAGAAGATACAGGCTGTTGCAGGCTTTTGTTGGGTTCCTTCCACAGAAGGAGCTATTACTGTTTCTTGATGTATTAAACTCGTGAGAGAAAAGGGTTGCACAATAGATCATTCATGGTCGCAGTGCGAAGGGCCATTCTGGATCGACCTAGCAATAATAATAAATAATAAATAATACGTAGTTGTCTAAATAACGAAACTTATACGTAAATTGTACTTGACTGTTTCAACACAGTTACTTAATTAGGAGAAAAAGCTGATCATGACCTTTTGTTTATATATTTTTCATTATCATCGGCCAAAGAAGAAGTATAAAAAGTTTAACAGGAAGCTGTTTTCTCGAAAATGTTCGGCAAAAATAGATAAACCAAAAATAGATAAACCAGCGGCTAAGTTTAAGTCGATGCAAGCCACGTGATTCGGCGGCCGACTTATCATCGAAAAAAAATTTTGACGGCGGCTATCAGCCGGTTGTGAGCCGAGCAAATCGGACCCCAGCCAGTAAGTCTTGAATTTTATTTTCTGGTCTTCTTTAAGAATGTAGATTTCTCCAATTTTATCACAAAAAAAGTCATTCTCTAGACTCACATATTGTTGCGCAAAACAAATTCGTTTGCAGTCGATTGCCATGGCGCATGACAAGGAAAATTCGTTTTTCGTTCGTGTGGTTCCTTTATGAAGTACGCCTGCAGACGTACTCCCTGCCAGTTGATACATTTGAAACAACATTTTCCAGCTCAAAAATCTTTACAAATTGGAGACCTTGGAGTGTATTCTGTAGACCAACTTGCAGCGTGGTTCCTATTCTGTTCAACGATGTCGCAAGAAAATATTAGTGATCGAAATGTAGTCGCACGATTTCGTATCAATTTGACTTCCTCTATTTCGACAGCTTGCGTTCGCATGAGCTTACGTCATAAAATGTTTGCTATGTACTTTACAGACATACCAGATCGGTATGTGATCAAGTTGTGGTTGATTTTTCATTGAAGTATTGACCAAAACTACTAAATTGTTCCTGTGTAAATACAACCCTTCTTAAAACTGACAAGCCAAAGCATATACACACATACATAAATAAGCACGAAATTAAAAAAGCAAAAATTTGGAAATAGTTTTTTTAAATACTTTTAAATTTTTTCAATAGACATTTAATAAGTACTTTGACGCACTGAACACACTCAGGATTTTCTCCCACCCAGCGAACAAGTGAACTGTTTAGGAAAACTACATGCACACATATGATAATTGCTTAATATGTTTACTAAATAAAATAAAAATGAAAAATATGTGCGCTTTCTAGTTTTATTTTCCAGTTTTTTAACAAATAAATATAAAATTTTTTCTATAAAAATTTCCTGTCTATAGCAAAACAACAAGTGATTGATTTTGACGCTTGTGCTTGCAGTGCTGACCACATGATCGAAATAGAGGAATCGGATTTTGTATGAAAACACTTTTCGACTTGTCGATCAAGTCATCGTTCGAATAAAAGAACGTCATAGAGGAAGCCAAAACAATTTTCTTTCGCTTAGAAAGCGAACAATTGCACGACTTCGACATTGAAGAACAGGCAGTTAAAAATCATTTTGCGCTTCATCTCGGCAACACAAGCATATGAAGTTTGTGCTGTAACTCATATGACAATTCAAGTGGTGACTGATCCCCGAAAAGATATAAAAAAAATCTACATATGTCGCGTAGTTTAGAAGGTATTGCCTTCATTTGTGCACTTATTTACTATTCGCTGAGCACAAGCTTTTGAAAAATTGGCTCGGTTATATAAGTATGTACTTCGGAAATTCTATTTTTTAACTTTTCAAACGCTTATTTTATCACCAGATTTACATTTTGGCAACAAAAATTAATTTATTTCGCTTACAGCGAAACTTTTTAGCAAACTTCCATAATCGCCAGAGTTGCTGTTTGGCTCCAAAACTTGTTCTAGTGCACTTACAGAGCAAACGTCTGGCAACATAGGACTTTTGCCCTATGGCAGAATGATTTTAAAAATGTTTTGTTTTTTGTTTTTTTTTCTTTGCTTTCTAGGGATCAGGGCAACCACTATTGCAGAACTTGGTGGAAAAAATCTTTCAAAAATTTTATTGAAATCTTGCCATTTTTTACCTCTTGAAAACGGTATTTTTATACATGAATGTATGTATATCTGTATGTATCTGTGCTATGGCAATATGCAGCATTTGCTTGGAGGCCGTCCATCAACATAATAAAAAAAATATCTGTATGTACATACTATGTATTCAGGTAGTGTAAAAAGCTATACAAACACTTCAAAATTAAAGCGCAGCAATCAATTGAAGGCTCATTGCATTCGTTCGTATCTTTAAAATCAGATGCGGAATGTTTATTGTGTCGTTTTTGCGTGCAAAGCAAAAGAAAATAAAAATTCCAATGTACTGCCAAATAAGGATTTGTCACGTGCGATTTGTTACTTTATATTCAGCGATCATACAATTGGCGGTATTAAAGCAGCAGGCTTCATTCAGGAGCATCATCGTCATCTCATCATTATCATCATCAGCAAATCATACATAAATAAATAATAAATTATTGGCGCAGACGAGCAGTATTTCAAAGGAATGAATTTGGTTTGATCTTTAAGACGATATAAACACGGAATTCCGCGAAATTCGGCGAAAACCTTAGCATGATCATAGTTTCCTGTTTATGCCACACCTCGACGACAGGGACAGATGTTCGCCCTGTAGGTTGCCCTGACAGTCGTGTCACAAAAAATTTCCGAAGATAATTTTGTTTGTGACTTCTCCTGCCTTACCACACCCTGGGATGGGAACAGTAGCGTAAGAGTTTGTTGTACCCCAGCTCAAATCATAGTCATAGTTGTTTCCTTCAATTCATATCAGTCATAACAATCATTTGAACTAAAGCTCGTCGAGTATAACCCAAAGTGAGCCAGAAGAAAATACACAAAATGAATTTTATTTTACACGGAAAAAATAAAAACTCCTTGAATGAGTTTACGATGATTTGAGAGGCATTTTACTATTCCACGATCTTAATTTCGAAAATAGTGTAGCATATTAGTTTGACGTTTATATTGAGTGAAAATTTTTCGATACGGTCTGATTTGGAGTTCATACATGCTGCTCCAGCACAACGGAATCAATTCAGGCACCAAATGAGCCGGTATTAATGACTTGCAGCCCAATAACCAGGCTCCTCTATGGCCCAAAAAGTCACTTAAGTTACCACTCAATGATTTCAAATATTGAGTAAATTTAAAACACAACATTAAGCACGCATTAGTGAGAATACATTTCCTACCATGGGAACTGAAGCTTTATATAATTCACAAATTAGTTTTATTTTAGCATTTTAAATGAAAACAACTTGTTGCCCACAACTTTACACATTGTTATAGAGAAAATTATATTGTTATCGCAACCAGACCGTTAAATGTTTTTTATCTGCGTGTACAAAATAATAAAAATTAATTAATTTAATAACTACACAAATATTGTTGAAATGCAGACTTGAAGTAATGAATGTACTTGTACATATACATATGTTAATAATATTACAAATGTTAACTAATCAAGTTTGTTTTGTTTTATACATATGTATATGTATAACTGAACTATCAATTGTATTTCAATATTTTTTCCTTACTTGAAAATAAATTTCAACGCAACAAATATAAATCAATCGCCAAACTCTTTTCACTCACCGGACTTGCATGTTTTGTTTTTTTTTTTTGACAAGCACAAAGCCGTGAAGCTTTTTGCTTGTATGCAGAAACACCCAGAGCGTTCGACGAGAATCGAACCTGCGACCTTGGAGACTCGTAAGTATGGCATGCTGCCAATTCATGCCATAAAGGCTCTTTTACCAAACAGCTATCAATGAACTCCTTCAAAGTTCTTCCGCTCGCAATATGGACCATTCATATGGTGAAGGCGTTAAATGCCGTTGCACCATTGATTTTCTCAATGATCGTTTGTTCGATGGTTCCTTTTTGCGATCATGCGGCATTTTTACTTTAAATCATTTATCCTCCTAATATGGATGGATACCTTCTTCATACTCGGCCAAACGCACTTGTATGCGGAGATGTACATTCATTTATTTGTCTCGATCGTATGAATATGATCAAAATGTCAAGAGATAGTGCATACAAATGTTGGCATGTATGTGCATGCGTTCTTATGTACATACATACTCACATACATATGTAAGTATAAGCACAGAGACAGAAAAACGTTCGCAAATGGAATGTTATCGTACCCGGTAGGCGCCGGCCTTTAACCATATTAAAATAGTGGACATTGTATAGTCCCAATGTTAATGACCCAGTCCATATGGCCACTACTCCATATGGATGAGTATTGTACATACTACATATGTATGTATGTATGTATGTATCTACACAAAAATTATTATTACATGAACATGGCTCCTCATTGGAATTCAATTTATCAGTTCAGTACAAATGTCGTCTTGTATCTTCTGGCAATTTTTTTTTTGTTTTTTTCATAAAACATTTCATCAAGATGACATGAAGAGAGGGAATTTTAATTGCATGTTTAGCACATTTGTTGCAAATCTTACCAAGCATCTGTACATATACATACATACATATGTATATACGCTGAATATAGACGGACATTTATTTTACGGACGGACATGATATTTACATACTTATGTATCTGCATTAAAACTAATTCAATTAAATGCAAGCCAGAGTGCCATAGTCGGCTGGACCAAATCCTCACTTTTCTCAATCACCGCAACCAAACACATCTGGACGCAATACTAAATTCTAATATCACTGAAACTGGCTCTTCGGGCCATAGTTCTTAAAAATTTGTTTAATTCTGGTCCAAAAATAGCCCTCCAAATGTTTTTTGTTTTTTTAGCCGTCCGTATACCGCCGACATTTCGTTGATGCTAATCAACGAAATGCCGTGAACTCAAAAAATTCTTAAACGAATGTTTGAAACTTAACTACTTATTCCATAATTCCCATGAACAAAATGAGAATTACAAATGTTCAAACAAACCTTTAACACAGTAAATTTTTTTTTTTTTTTCGTTTTGAAATATATACCATATATATATATATATATATATATATATATATATATATATATATATATATATATATATATATATATATATATATATACATATATACATATATATATATATATATATATATATATATATATATATATATATATATATATATGTATATATGTATATATATATATATATATATATATATATATATATATATATATATATATATATATATATATATATATATATATATATATATATATATATATATATATATATATATATATATATATATATATATACATATATATATATACACTAGAGCCCCGACTTGCGTCGTTAATGGGGACCGGGGAAACGCGACGCAAATCGAATCACTTTTTTCTATATCAATGCACTGAAATTTAATTTGTTGGCGAAAATATTTAAAACAAAGCAAAAAATTTTGTATTTTTGATAAAAAATACTAGTATGAGTACGTTTTTATTTACATATTTAATTTACCTCTACAAATGTTTATATATATTATAAAGAAATAACAAAACCATCAATTAAGAAAGAAAAAAACATAAAAATGACTCATGTTTTACGTCCTTAAGGCATATTCTGGTGAATCACACACTAAATTGTTACCATAACCAGACAGCTGCTCTTAGCACCACTTATATAAAAAAGAAAAGGGGATTCCCCTTTTTTCACGCAATCTGAAAATTTCTTAACGTACAGGTGACGATCGTTGTTGCCAGAAGTTGTAAAAACTAATGAATTCAAGATGCTAAATACATATGTACTACACTACATATGCTAAAAATAGTAGTCCACAATGATGCAGTAAAACATGTAACCGTGTTTAGCGACGCAAATCGAAATCAAAACGATGCAAATCGAATCGACGCAAATCGGGGTCAAAACGACGCAACTCAAACCGACGCAACTTGAAATCGCAACGACGCAAATCGAATTTTTCCAGTTTTAAAAAGCGACGCAAATCGAAACAACGCAAATCGGAACGACGCAAGTCGGGGCTTTAGTGTATATATGTATATATATTCATTATATCAGGTCTTTTATTTTCGTCTTTTAAAATTATTTATGTACATTACAGTGGGTCGATTAGCAGTCGGTATTGTGTCACAGAGTCTTCGATAACTTTTGGCAGGAAGACATATCAAAAAAGTCGCATTTTCCAGACGTCCGAGCTAAAAAATTTTTAGCTTTTGTTTGTTTTGTGTTTTTTTTTTGTCTAAGAAGAAATGATAAGGGGTCGCTATGCTCGAAAAATATATTGGAGAGAAAAAATAATTGGGGGTTGGTTATACATTTTATTCCTCTATTGGTGCCCGTTGAGTGATTAATATTAAAAGCTCTAGCTCATATTTTGTTTAATCTTGATTCCAACACATTACGCTAATCAATGCCGGAGGTGTCAAATATATGACCAGGTTAGGTTAGATTAGGTTAATTGGAGGGGTTTGTTGCCCATGTCTGGCGACATACACTTAAGCCAGTATACTTTTCTTGTGCACTCCGTACATTTAAACAGCTTGAGCCATAGGTATATACTTTCGTCCTGCATATGCCAAGTAATTGGCTCATTTCTGATAAGGTGTCTATCCCAAGATATCGGGATCATATTTCTGAGGAGGCGGGGCGCTGGCATAAATAGTGATCTTGTGTCTCGCTCTCTGCCCCACATGCCCTACGTTCATCTCTTCCCGATATTCCTATGCAGTTAAGTAGTACCAGTAGTTGAGAGTAACCTGTCATAATTCAGGCTTGTTAAGTCTTAAAACTCCACTAGTGTTTCCTCACCTGGTTACCCCCATAGAATTCTTGCATTGGTTGCCACGGTTTCGTTATTTCACAGAGTTAAATGGGCTTTATGTGCACAATCCTTTAGCCCAGATTTAACAGCATCGAAAGGTTTCGCTCACACCCCGAATTTATGTTGCTTAAATCTCTGACTAATGAAGCAAAATAGTTTGCTCTCTCATTTCCAGTTATTCCCTCATGACCTGCCACCTATATAATGAGCAGTTCACCAAAAGTCGAGCAACTGTTAATAGCGTTTTTTTCAATCTGAGATCGCTTTAATGGCCATTTGAATATCCGCGAATATATGCACAGGAATGGAAGCATTTTCATTTCATTGAGCTCTGAAATATACTCCATAATTGCCCGAACTTCCGCCTGAAAATAACCAGTCCTGTTTTTCCCCTCGCCCTTGATCCATTCGTGTAGCAATTAAGCCCCAATGCGGATCTGGTGTAAAGGGTCGGTCAACCAGGAATGGAAGTCAGGAATCAATGTTTCGCAATTGGCCTCTAATATGGTCTCTGGTATGACTGACATCTTATTTCCCGGTATAGACTCGCCTAGCACTTCTGATTTGTTGATGATGTCCCCGATCGTTACACTCACCCATCATGTTTAATCGTTACGCTGTGAGAGCTGCCTCAGGCCATAACTAACTGTGAACTGTTTTTAAGCAGCAAACAGTATACAATTAGTCATAGCCTGGGTTCGAAGCAAACTTGGATGCTGATGAGCCAGCAAATCCTCAACTTTGCTTTTCTTGTCTTCTTTAAAAATGTAGATCACTTTCATTTTACCACGAAAGAAAATCTTTCACGTAAAAACTCAAATCGTTTAGCGAAAACTTTGCTAACTTGGGGGTTACACGATCAAGTTTTGACTTTCAAGTTTTAATACATTCACACTTTTTTACTAATACACTCACAATTTTGAAAAACTGATGCAAACTTGATGACAATTTTAGCCTTCCATAGAGAGCATCAAGTTACAATCAACAAAACAGCTGACAACAATTTTTTTTCGTTCTGTCTGCAAATATTTTTTTTGTTTTATTTGAAAGTTGCTATTAAAAGTGATAAAAATTAAACAGATTCAAGCTTAAGAATAGAAATAAAAATGTTTTATTTTTACATTGATTTCCATTAAATTTATTAGTTTTAAAAAGAGATATTTGTATATTATGATTATATTTAAATATTTAAAAAAAAAAATATTGATTTAGAATCTGAATTGATTTCTGGGTTTAATGTAGAATATAGAAGAGGAGGTTCTGCTTTAATTTTTTGTTTTTTTAGCAGAATATGCAAGAAGCTATTTTTAGTTTTCTTCTTGACGGCATCTTGAAAACGAATTGTTATGAAATTGCGTGCAGCCTACGTCACAGCTATCAATTTTATTGAATTTTGACAAGCAGTATGTGAAAAGAACTTGATAGCAAAACTTGTTCGTGCAACTGCAGTGTAACATAAATCAACTGATATTTGTTCAGTGTCAATACGACTTTTTTTATTTTAACTCACGCCTTATCGACTTATACATACATATGTAACAGTAGAAACAATAAAATGCTTGGTTTATCAAAAGCGCTTGTTTAAATAAAAAAATTTATGATTTAGTCTTTAGTTTTGCAATGGAGATACCAAACTAAATTTAAGACGCCTTCTCGAACAGTATCACATGTAATCAACCTCTCCTCTCTGTCTTTTTTGACAGATCTCGACAGTGGCGCGACGAAGCGGCTTTCCAGTAACTGTATGCGGCAGACTGTCCAAAAAGTATACGCCACCACGCAGTTGCTCAAAGTGTTGCATTCTGCTGGCGACATGAACACATATGTCTTCCTCCGACAAACTACTTTGTTTTTTTCTAACAACAGCTGCAGCTGGCAAGAACATAAAAGCAATATCTGGTATACCAACTACACAAACTTCTAACACATCAGTTAGCTCCATTATAACCCTCTCAATCTCCGTGGGGTAAATCTGATAGCCATTATATTTGAAAATGTCCTTCTTTCGATCGTTGATATATAAAAAGCCTTCCTTGTCGAAGTAGCCAATATCGCCACTTTTAATCCAACGCTCTGCATCGTAAATTCTGTTAGTAGCTTCGGGATCATTATAATAGCCATCCCACGGCCATTGGGTTCGGATACAAATTTCACCAACTTCATTTTTGTTTAAACTGTCTCCGTGGTCGCTTATTATTTTTACCTCAACATTGTCTTTCAATTGACCAACAGACTCCTTTGCATCGATCTCTTGAAAAGATATAGCGCCACAAACTTCACTCATGCCATAAAAAATGAAAAATTTCGCATTCTTGGCGTAATTTTGAAATTTTTTTACAAAATTAGAAGGTACGGCACAACCGCCGAGCAGATAAAGCAAAATGCTGGATAAATCGCAATTGTGTATCCTTTTCGAGGACATGGTCATTGACATCTGAGAAGGTGTAGTTATTACACAATTTACTTTGTAGGTTTCAACAATATCAATGAAATCATCTGGCGTAAAAGGCCGACTCGAAATTACACGAGTGTCGCAGCGAATTGTACCATGAATAAGAGATGAAACGCCTGAGTACCAAAGCAGGCTGCTAAAGCAAAGAGTTGTATGCAATTTCGGGCTTGTTCTGAAAAATGATCTCATCGCAGTAAATAATTTCTAATAATGTGTAGAATAGCGAATGCCTAGACTTACTCGTTCCTTATGCATAACATGCTGGCATGTGACAAGGTAACCGCTTTTGGCAGTCCTGTAGTACCCGACGAGCACAATATCAGGGCGGTCTGATTTATGCCGCCGACTAGATCTGGAGCCCTACAAGTGGCACACGATTTACAAAATAGTTTAGTGAAAAAAAAAAAACAAATTAAATGCAATATTTAGCAAGGGTTACTTGTAGACGTTTTCTCCCGGACAGTATTTCATAAAGTCCCTGCAGGAAGGTGCATTGTCGATATGATTGCTTACGGTATATATGTTTGTGTTAGCCAAGTCGATCAAGTCGAAGGCAGCCTTAACCTTCTGATAAATTTCTCCATCGCAAAACATTAACTTTGGCCTTGTTATAGAGAATATATGAGCAAGCCTTCTTTTGTCGAAACTAGGATCCGCAGTGCTTATGCTAAGACCACACAGCAGGGCACCGAATACCAAAGGAGCAACAAAATCACTGTTTTCAACGCACATGCCAATTACCTCCGCTTGGCGGAAGCCTAACTTTTGCAAGTTAAGCGCCACTCGTATTGAAAGAGCAGCTATTTCCCGGTTGCTATAACTTTTGCCACTTGGAAAGCAAATCTAAAAAGTAAATAATCGCATGAATTCATTTGCTGGTCGCAGATTCAAAATGACTCAAAGTTCAATTTCATACCATTCAACTTTAGCTAACAATGAGTTTTTTTTTTTCTTCCCACTCACTAAGCCAAGCCAAATAGCTTACATTTAAATTTCAAATTAGCATTCACTTGAAATCTAGATTGCGTTTAGGTTTACCTGAGTGACATGGTCGGGGTGTTTTAATAACGATGATAATACGATGGCGCCGATAGAGTCCTGGGGACAACAAAGTGACTGTACTCTATTCCCATGCCAAATTTTTGTGTTTTCATCGAACACCGTTGTAGGATTTTGCAGAAGACTTGTCATTATTGCAGGAAAATGCGGCCGTGTGACTCGAATCTAATGTGAAATAAATTTGTAAGCTTTAAAATTTTGCTGCAAGCGAATTCTCACCCAGCAAACAAAATGTCAAGCGTCGGAAAAATCACGTAAATCACGAAAAATACACGTAGCAACTTCATTCCTTTATCTGACCCAATAAACTGAATTAAAAATATTGGAATAACTGAGAACTATCGTACGACATAACGATTTAAATTACCAGGCGCTTATTTATGCTTGTATTCAAAAAAAATTAAGTATTTATTATATGTGTTTTATTTTAAAATTTCCATACAAAAATTTTTTAATTTGGATATGAAATAGATATTAATTTTTTTTTTGAATATGAGCGCAAGTCTCTAGCAATAATTTGGCTTTATAAGATTTAAAAAATATCAATTTGTCGACGAGTTATAGCCAGAAAACCATATAAACAATGAGCTGGAAATCGGAATATGACTGCAAAGTTCGAAGGTCGATTAAAAAAAAGTTCGAACTAACATAAACAAATGCCTCGAAACGGTTCTTCTAATTTAGCCTCTAAATTAGAAGATTTAGAGGCTAAACTAGAAGACCCTTCTCTCTCAGAATCGACCTAACTTTTGCTTACTATTAAGCCAAGAGGTCCGAGCTCGAATCCTACGTGGGTCGAACATAAAAATATTTTTTATTACTTTTTTCCGCTTAACTAATGTTTGGTAACTGAAATTGTCATAAGCAAAATTTGATTAAAAATCATACTAAACTCGTACAAAAATAATATTCTGGGGGCAAATCACCTCATTCGAAATTGAGTGCTTTGTCATCGAAATGCTGTTGACGTGGATCACAGGACTCGTTATCGAAACGCATCTAATCGATGTTGTACTCGATTATTACTACACTATCGAAAACAAATAAACTTTAGCTTTTAGCAGCAAAACAAATAAAATAGCAAAGAAGCGATAACAAATTAAAGAGATAATTTAAAAAATATAAATTTTATTTGTTTTTAGGGAAAGTGAATACCAAGAAAAATATTTTCCACTAAGTAGTGTATTTCACTTGTTCCATTTCATTTGTTACATTTTGCACCGCTTTGCACATAGTGCTTTGTGCCAACCCCACTAAAAAATAATTCCCGGCCGTGTGCTGAAAGCTGCCACTGGCCAAAAGGGACAATGTAGCGGCAAGCTGCAATACGAGTGGTACGCTCGTCGACATGTGACCAGAGATATTTATTTCCTATAAAACGTATTCAAAAGCTTCCTTAGAGAGCCGAAAACGTATTTTGAATCTATGTACAAACGATGAAACATTTAGTTTTAATCTTTTGCTTTAAACTCACAACTTACTCAGCTTCCGGCAATGTAAAAGGATTGCTTTCGTCACAAATGTTCCTACTTATAATGGCAATATTGGACTCATCCTCCGATTCCGAAGATGAGAAACATAAAAACACATTTGGATTCATTTTTCTTGAAGTTTTTCACCAATTTATTTATAATTTGTTTTCTTTTTTCGTTTTGTTTCTTTAGTGTCAAATGCGTACTGCGATGTAAAAAATAGTAGTAGACAATATTAATTGCCATCGAATACCGTGATCCAAGAAATTGCTGCCGTCGAAATATTTGTACATACGAAAGAAGACTCGATTTCGAATGCGGTGATTTGCCCCCTGATTCAATATCATAACACAACACAACATCTATTTAAATTGCTTGTTGTACCTTCTAATTATTACGAGTCCGATTTAAATCCCACCAGAGGTAAACGGAAAGCTTGGCAATACAAACTTAAAGCAAAGAAAATAAGGTAGAAGAGGAAAAAATTATTTTTTTCTGTATGTATTTTTATATTCCCCGAAACTAATGATTTCCACTGATTTTGTAAGCACAAAACTATGAAAATCGAAAAAAAAATCGAAAATAACTTTCATTTTTCATTTAAAAATATAAAAATCAAAAATGACTTTTATTTTTCATAAAAAAAAATAAATATCAAAAATAACTCTTATTTTCTATCTAAAAATATAAAAATCAAAGATAACTCTTATTTCTTGATTTTTTTAATAAAAGTCATAAGAGTTACGTTCCCTTTTTTTAATAAAAGTCATAAGAGTTACGGTCCCTGGTATTTTGAAAAAGTAATTTAATATAAATGTATTACAACACAGAAGATCAATAACAAAATTAAAATTTACAGTAAAATGTTAATAACGCAGGGCCCGGCGTAAATGTTCAAATTGTATCAATAAAAGAGCATCTAGATCTCAATGATGCAAAAACAGAACATGTGGAAAAAAGCTTTCATATAAACAGAGAGCAAAAAAAATAAGTCTTCTGAGATGACAAATATCGTCCAAGACTGCAAAAATATAATTGCTTTGGTTAATGTTAATTAAGTATACAAACAGAAAGTAAAATTGCGTGAGCTTTGGTTGCCGAGTGGTTAAAGTGGCTGTGCCAAAATTATGATATTTGACACGTCCAAAGTTCATAGGGTGCTAATGAAGGGTGTTTACTACCCAGAAACAGCCGGTTGTCCACCTAGCAAATAAATTTTACTTTTCTTTACTTAATTGATATTAATTAAAAGTAGTGACAAACCAAGGGTTGAATTTAAGCCTGAAAAAGTAATTTAATATAAATGTATTACAATACAGAAGTTCAATGAAATTAAAATTTACAGTTAAATTTTGTATTTTATGCTAAATGCTTTTAAAGTTGACACAACGTTTTTAGGGTTCCGTACTCATCAGAGTGAAACGGAACCCTATTACCGAGACAAGTACGTCCGTCCGTCCGTCCGTCCGTCACAGCGTCCATTCTCCGAAACGGTAAGAGCTAGACAGCTGAAATTTTCACAGGATGTTGTTGTACCTTGCCGCTACAAATACTAAAAACAACAACAAGTCGAAAACTACCAGGTGTCCCCATACAACGAAAAGTTGCACATAGCTATAACTCTCGAACCGTAAAAGATAGAAAGCTTAAATTTGCATAGTGTATGTATTTATAGATGCTTTACAACAACAATTTCTAAAGACAACAACAAGTTGAAAACTACCAGGTGTCCCTATACAACCTAAAGTAACAATTGGCCATAGCTGCTAAACTGTAAAAGACAAAGAGCTGAAATTCGCACAATATATGTATTTACATATGCCCTACAACAACAAATGCTAAAAACAACAACATGTCAAAAACTACCAGGTGTCCCTATACAACGTAGAGTAAAAATTAGCCATAACTCCCAAACTGTAAGAGACAGAGAGATGAAATGTGAACAATATATGTACTCGCGTGTGGCCTACAGTAACAAATGCTAAAAACGACAACAAGTCGAAAATTACCAGGTGCCCCTATACAACGTAAAGTAACAACTATCCGTTTCTCTCGACCCGTGAGAGACAGAGGGATGAAATTTGCACAATATGTGTATTCACATATGTTCCACAGCAACACTTGCTAAAAACAACAACAACTGTAATACTATCAGGTGTCCCTTTACAATAGTAGAGTAATAGCTATAACTCTCGAACCGTAAGAGATAGATAGTCGAAATTCACACAGCGTATGTATTCCCAGATGCCTTACAACAGCAAATTACAACAACAACAACAACAAGTGGAAAATTACTAGGTGTCCACATACAACATAAAGTAGCCGTAAAAACTGAGAGATGAAATTTATAAAATATACATATGTATTCACATACACCATTCCATACATACATTACACATACATACGTACGGAACCCTAAGAATGCGAGCCAGACTCGTACTTGACTTAATTTATTTTAACACAGCCGTCATAAAGAACAATTTACTTATCTATTTAAATTCATAATTACAACATTTTCCTTTCCTTTTTTGTTTTATACATACTTATCCTTAAAATGTCTGTAAGGATTACGATTCCACAGACATAAAGTAAATAAATAAAAATATCAGTTTATAATTTTCTGCGAAAGCAATGCTCCTAACACATTTTGTAACACATTTTGAAATTTATGAATTACTGGCGAAAACCCGGTGTACTTCGCTACCCCAGTACTTTGATTATGTCACACCCCCTTTTAACCAATTTCGGAAATCTTTCAACCCATGATATATTTATGTCATATATTTATGTCGCTTAGACTGATTACTTTTTCCTATTCCCATCCTTCTCATACATAGAAGCAATTGAAAAAGTACCAAAATTTAGTTTTTACCAGTTATATTCCCTTAAAATTAAAAATTTTAAAAAAGTATCTCACACCTGTCCAATTATTTTTCGTAGACGTACATTCTCCTTTTGAACTTTTATGCCATTTTGATTAAGTCCGGAGTTACAAAATTACCGATTTTACCCTTTTTATCCCTTATATGTGCAAATTTCAAAAATGAAAGGAAATTAATAGCATGTTTTGAGGGGAGTTTTTACTGTTTTCCTGTTCGCATTCTTTTTCTCGATAAATACAAATGAAAAAAAGTACAAAAACGAAGGTTTAACCCTTTTTATCCCCTTAAAATTAAAAATCTTCAAATAATTACCAGACACCTATCAAATTATGTTTAGTATGCTTTCAGGTCCTTTTAAACATTTTGTGGTACCTTTGCTAAGTCCAGAGCAATTGAGTCGCCGATTTACCCCCTTTTTACCCGTTTTTACCCCTGATGTGTTAAAATTTAAAACAAAGACGAAATTTATTTTAGTATTTTTATGGGGAGCAGTACTATTTAGTTTTTACTTTTTTCTGTGCCCATTCCTCTTATACGTACATAAATGCAATTGAAAAAAAGTACCAAAATGCTGTTTTTATGCGTTCTGTTCAATTGAAATAAAAAAAAATATCGGACACCTGTCCATTTATTTTCTGAAAACTTTTAGGCCTTTTTTTAAAAATTATCACAACGGGACCCAAGTGAGCCGGTCTCATGACCTGGTCCCCTGAGCTCGCGTAACATAACAATATAGGCCTTTTTTTAATATTTGTGCTGCCTTTTGAGTTACCAATTTACCCCTTATATATCCAAATTAAGAAAAAAAAAAACGAAATCTATTTAAGTACATATTTCTTCAGGGGGAGTAATATTTAGTTTTTACTTTCTGCCTGTTCTCAATCCTCTTCTGGATGAATACAATTGGAAAAAAGTACCTAAATTCAGATTTAACTTCTTTTATCCCCTTAAAATTCTGAACTTTAACAAGTAAGAGTGCTATATTCGGCTGGGCCGAATCTTAAATACCCTTCACAATGGTACATATATTCTGATTGATTTTTGGTGCGAAAAGTTGTTTTATTTGGCTTTTAAAGCCGATTTCTTGAAATATCGGGAGACGCTATATCTGGGGTATATATGGGCCGATTTTTTTTGAATTTCAATATCAGATCCACTACCGGGATTTAACACAGGCTGCAAAACTTTTATTTAAATAATTCTTAATATGCTCAAGTTCAACCACTGGGTGACACCAATTCTTTTTAATATCAATGAAATAAAGAAAAGCAAAATGTATTTCTTAATTATTTATCAGTTAACTTTATAGTAAAATTTATGTAACAAAAAATTGCATATAATTGCATTATTTTTGAATTATAATGCTAAACATTGCCATTAAGTGTGATTTTCTTTTCAATTTACTTACGTATGTGGGTACATGCATACGTATGTATGTATGTATCTATAATAGAAAACGCTAAAATAAATTCTTTATTATTGAATATTTTCAGTGTGTTCCATAAAACAATGATTATATACATACATATATACATATTTACATTGCTTGCTTTTACAAAATTATTTTTTTCTTGTGCGCGTTGCTGATGATCTATTGCGTATCATCATACACATGTATGTGTGTATGTACATATGTAAGTACGTAGGGAAACCCAAAATGATTTTTTGTGTGAATGAATTTGAAGACGCAATTGTTTAAAAGAATTTCATTGCGTACCCTTTTTTCAACAATTCTTTATATCACTTTCATTTTCAAGCTCGTGTATACATACATACACATTTTTACACCAAAGCAAAAAAATTGTTTATGCTAACATACTTGCACGCATACATACATATGTAGATACATACATACCTACATACATACAAACGTATCTACATACATACATACATACATACATACATACATACATACATACATACATACATACATACATACATACATACATACATACATACATACATACATTCATACATGATCGCAAATATTTTCGAATTTTGCTTTTAAACATTATATACATATGTATGTTGTACCATTATGATCGATTTTTGGTACCAAAAGTTGGGTGCATATGGGCCGATGTCCAAAAATTTTCTAATTTTGCCCCTAAACAGCCTGTATGTACCATTCCGACAAATTTTTAGTGCAAAAAACTGTTTCGTTTAGCTTCCAGGCCCGACTTCTTGAGATATCGGGAGGCGCTATATCTCGAACATATATGGGCCGATGACAAAAAGATTTCCAGTTTTGCTTCTGACTAACCTATATGTATCATTCTGATTGATTTTTGGTGCCAAAAGTTGTTTTATTTAGCTTATAGAGCCGATTTCTTGAAAAATCGGGAGACGCTATATCTCAGGTATATATAGACCGATTGCAAACATTTTTAAATTTTGCTTTTAAACACCTTATATGTACCATTCTGATCGATTTTTGGTACCAAAAGTTGTTTTATTTGGCTTTTAGAGCCGACTTCTTGAGAAATCTTGAGGCGCTATATCTCGAGTGTATATGGGCCGATGTCCAAAATTTTCCACGTTTGCCTCTAAATAGTCTATATGTACCATTCTGATTGATTTTTAGTGCCAAAAATTGCTTTATTTGGCTTAAAGAGCGGATTTCTTGAAAAATCAGAAGTCGCTATATCTCAGATATATATGGACCGATTTTAAAAATTTTCCAATTTTGCTTTTAAACACCTTATATGTTCCATTCTAATCGATTTTTGATACCAAAAGTTGTTTTATTTGGCTTTTAGAGCCGACTTCTTGAGAAAACGGGAAGCGCTATATCTCGAGTGTATATGGGCCGATGTGGAAAAATTTTCCACTTTTGACTCTAAATAGCCTATATATACCATTCTGATTGATCTTCGGTGCCAAAAGTTGTCTTATTTGGCTTATAAAGCCGATTTCTTTAAAAATCGCGAGACGCTATATCTCGGATATATATGGGCCGATTTCAAAAATTCCTTCATTTCTAGGATTTAATGGGCACTAAAAATGATATGGTTTAGTTTTTGAGAAAAAATTTTTTTTCAAAAACCTGAATACAAAAATTGCACAAAATATCCCTCAAAACCCGGTTTTTTGAATATATCTCGGCTATCCGTGGACCTATCTTACTGAATTTCAATAGCAGACCCACTACCGGGGTTTCACACGTTTTAGCGAAAGAATGAGGTTTCTATCTCAAACCGTTTTCTCAGAAACGGTATTTCAACGACTACAGACGGACAGACGGACCGACGGACAGACGGACATCGCTCAATCGTAATCGCTATTGATGCTGATCCAGAATATATATACTTTATGGGGTCTTAGATGGATATTTCAATGCGTTACAAACGGAATCACAAACTTATATATACCCTTACACATTTATGTGAAGGGTATAAAAAAGTGCGAAACACCTGTCCAATTATTTTAAGTGTCCTTTTTAAATTGTTGTGCTAAGTCCGAAGGCATTGAGTTACCGATTTTACTATTTTTCAACCGTGTTTACCCCTTTGCGGTTGGAATTTTTAAAATTCCTTCTAGACATGCAGAATATACTGGTTCAGGTTTCAAGCAAATCGGTTTAGCCGTTTAGCTGTCTATAAGGAACAAACAAACACACATTCACTTTTATATATAAGAAACATGTCATTGGTGGTGCAATATGAAAATTGGATTTTGCCACGCCCCTCCGCCCGCAGACCAAAAATCAAAAATCAGTGCCACCCGCCTGAATTTTCTCAATATTTCTTGCAAAGTTCATCAATATTAGTCCAGCCGTTTTGGAATCCATACGTTACATACATACACACATCCTGTTTTATATATGTATATGTACATACATATATAGATATGTTCATCTCAAGCTTAAACATGTGAGTTTGCTGGAATATCTGCACTTTTACTGACAATATACACTTAAGGCCGTGTCAGATAAAACTTTTGCTACGCGTTACGTTACATACACGCTTTGACATTTAAGATAAATGTACATGTTTATATGGCACTTGTCACATAAATTTTATTTGACGCAAAGCAAAGCAAAAAGTTGGGCATCTTTCATCTTTTTGTGCGCTTTGACACTTTTTGTGCTGCTTTCATTTTCTTTTATTTTTTCTTGGCGTCAACAGATCTCAAATAAAAATTCCAAATAAATAAATAAATTTAATGAATAAATTCATTTGAAATGTATAATAAACAAAACCACAAATAAGTACAGTAGACTCGCGAAAACGTGAACTAATTTTTACCGAGGGTGTTCACGTTTTAGATTGGATTTTTTTACATGAAAATTCGTTGAAAGTCACTAAGCAGAACCATTTAATGGGCTTAATCATATATAACAAATTTTATTAAATAAATTTACTGCAATACTTCATTTCAGTTGATGTAAAGCTATGAAAAAGTGGAAAATTTATTCCGACCTAGCAATCAATTAAATCTACAGTGTACTCTATCTATATTGTACTTTTTTGACAATCCCGTTACTGAAGCACCTTTCCTTAAATGTTCAATAATATCACACTTTTCTTGAAGAGTTAAAACTTTTGGTTTCTTGACAGACATGAAACTGGGTTTAAATTCACTTGTTTCTATGTACACTTCTCTGGAAACATCTCAGACGCGTTTCCACCACAATCATCACATAAACACTGAAACATCTCATATAAGAACAAAACGCTTATAAGAAACATTTGCAAAAACACCATATCTTTTTAGTGATTTTTCTAACAAAAAAAGTTTCATATAAGAAAAACGCTTATAAGAAAAAAACTGATAAAAGAACATTTTTCTTGAACACTAAAACCACAAAATGTATAGAAAAAGAATTTATATAAGAAACTTTCAAGGGCAACACTAAATTTATGTAGTTTGCATGGACAACTCTGTTTTCTGACAGTTTTACAACAACAACAACAACGTTTTTTTTTTTACTTTTAGTGCTCATGAGAAGTTTTTGTTTCTTGCCTCGTAAATAAATAGTACAAAATGAATTATGTATGTACATATGTACATGTATTTACTACATATAATTTTTTTTTTCAAATTGAAGTTGTCTAGCTTTTTATATCTATTTACTAAAGGGGTTAATAAAATAAAATTTGATTTGTTTTATTTTTCTATTTACATACATACATCTACGTACATACATATATACATAAAAAGGTAAAAATGCTCGTACATTCATATAAGAAACAAATGCCTTATGGCCATAGCTATTTATATAAGAAATAAGTTTCTTATATAAAATAATTGTATATAAGAAAGAAGCGCTTATAAGAAACTTTTTTCGCGGATTTTTCAAGTTTCTTATATCCGATAAATACTGTATATGTGTGCATATGTATGTAAGTAGGTGTGTATACATTTCTAAGAGATGTTTTTGTCACTAAGCTGTAAAGAAATTACAATACCGCTATTCCCAAAATTTATAAAAACTACAGAACTGACTTAAGAAAATAAAACAAAAATCATTAGAAATAAAGTTCACATTTTTGAGCCATCATCACTTGTTCACGTTTTAGAGTAGTCAATGTTAAAATAAAAATGTTCACGTAACTGGATGTTCACGCTTTCGCGAGTCTACTGTACATACATATGTATGTATATAAAATATACAACTTCAATATTTTATTGATAAACAAACAATGTGCGGGTCTTGTCAAAGTTTTTATTTTGACATACACTTTTTGTTTTACGCTTTTCTGTCACGCAAAGCAACAAAGTTTTATCTGTCACGGCCTTTACCGTACATTTACTTCACAAAGTAACTAACCTCAAAAGAGTAGCTTTATTATAACGGAGTTTAAGGCCCGTGTACTATAACCAGAAGCGGTTATAGTAAAATAAATTCAGTAAATAGATATAGAATAAATTCACATTTAAAAGTACAATACACTACAGTGCGTTATATACACATGTATGTATCTTCAGTTTTAAGTAATTTATTTTTCCGCGGCTCTGTTAAAGCAAAATCTAGGGCGAAAATTATTTTCGAATTTCGACTCCACACAAGTTTTTTAAAATCAAATGTACTGGTATTTATGCTCCCTCCAGTTTACCACAGCGTATGACGATTAACAAATAAGAACTGATTATCAGTTGAAATGAATCGTTTAAACGTTTATATTGTGGCCATGAAAATTGCTTCTGTTATACATATGTGTATGTGCAAACATATGTATGTATGTGTATGTACATATCGTTGGCTGAAGCGTAAAAAGACTGAAAACAATTTTCAGCTGATTCTTATAGGTACTGTAATAAGTGGGGTTATAGAGTCCCTTCGAAAACCAATCAGTTACGATCACGAATTAAAACACAATGACCTCAAACCGTTTTGACCGCTTATGGCGTAAGAAGTCACAATATGCTACTGGCACCATTCTTATCCATCAGCAAAATAGCAGGATGGTTCTACCAAAATTTTTAGTCATCTCTGAAATAAGATGATCAGTGCTTGGCCACTATGAACTTTGAACAATAGCTGCCGGGTTTTTATTGGCCTTTCATTGCACTCTTCCATAATTTGTGAGCAAAGTTTAGCAGAATGAACTCTTTAACAGATGAATTGGCAGAGTGCAGAGCTCTAAGGTCGCAGCTACGATTCCTGTCAAAGACACAGGGTGTTGCCACCCTGTGTGGCAAGCAAAAAGCATTTGAAATTTCAGGGTCGTCTATAAATCATATTATCAAAAGTAATACAATGCCAAGAAAAGCTTCCATTAAGGTTTAGAACAAATACATACCACCTAATTCATAAAAATTATTACAGGCTTGTAAGACTGTTATTTGACATATTTGTATGGAAAATCTGTCAAATAAGAGCTTTATAAACATGTTATAATTTTTATGAATTAGACGGATAAATTGTAAGAGTAGCTTTATTAAGAATAAACTGTGCGACCGTCAGTTTGTCACAGCTTCCATTCTTCAAAGCGGTAAAAACCAGAGAACTGAAATTTTCACTGGATGCAAATACCTGGCGATTACAACGTACATATACTAAAAACAACAAAACCCTAGAGAATCTACTACCTTCACGCCAACTGGCTGTTTTTCGCGGAAATGATAAATTCGTCACTATATAAACGAGGTCAGATGAAAAATAGTAACCAAAATATGTGTGTATAGAATTGTTTAAAAAATACCCCAGCAATTTTTAAAAGAGTAAAAGAAGCAGAAATAAATGCTTATCGAAAATTCGCCGCCAATATTAACAGTCTTCAAAAGTATGGCAAACGATTATCTCTCTTTCTCTGATAAAACAGCATTTTGCACAAAATATAAAAGCTTTAAAATCGCTAAGAAACAAAATAATAAACTCTCACACTGCTTATCAAATCACTTCGTAGCAACAGCAGATAATAAACAATTTTCACTAGATTTCGTCTCTCTCAAGACTTGTCATACTAAACATAAACCATGAGCAGCCAACAAATCTAAGTGAAATTGCGAAGCAAATAGAGAAACCGATCTCTGGACTTGAATTTGGCATAGCAATCAAAAATACAAGGCAAAGCAGCCCAGGCCTTAACAGAACTACTTGCTCTATGATAAAAATTGGAGCAGAGAAAATAAAAACCAGGTTACTTTGGCTTTTCAACAATACATTAAATTAAGGTGTTAAATCTCAAACATGGAAAATCTGAAAGCTTATTTGCATACACAAGCCCCAAAAAATAAATTAGAACCCAAGTCGTATCGTCCAGGGTCACTATTAAGCACCCGCACAAACAAACTACTGGAAGGGATTGTAGGACTTAAACAAATCATCTCCACATTGGATACTCTTATACACCTGGATTAGGGGCTGTTCACAAATTACGTAACGCAGTGTTTTTGCTACGCAAACAGCAAAAAAAAAATACGCGACTTTGCTTTCTTTCAGTATCCGCCCTGATTTCGGAAAACGCCTTCATTAATTGCACTGCTACAGAACCTGCTGCAATGCTCATAATTTCTTTTGATAATTGCTCCAAAAGTGGATTACCAGCAGCAGGCTGCTGACATTTTAATATGTTATAGCTGGCACTAATTTTTAATTTTATTGATAATGCAATTTACTGCTTTTCGAACTATGTTTCTATTTTGCAATATAATACTTGTCGAAGAAAATCATTGATCGTTTGATCTGCAAGAAATATCCTTATATAGATCATATACATACATATACACATCACAGTTTGCTCTTCTAACATTTCATTCACTCTTTGCAATCCATGCTTTTTGATTTTGATGTCATGAAATTTATACTTTCAGGGTATTAATTTGTATTCATAAACAAAAATGTTATCCAAGTTTTTAAGAAAAACTATACCTATGTATTCGTAGATATGTATAAGTAATGATTAAATTTTTGGTTTTCCTCTATACGAGTATGTAGCTTCTTAGGTTGAAATCAGAGGTTTAATTCAAGTGGCTGACAGCCGCCGACGACCTTATTTCATATGGGCCAGCCGCCTCCGATGTGCCGGCTGAAGTCGGCTTACTTCCAGCCGCCGATGCGCTGGCTAAGCTCGGCTTATTTCCAGCCTCCGCTTTTACACAACTACCCAACTATTATTTTAATAAATATTAGTTGCTCACTGTAAATTTCTATGTATGAGTAATTTTGTTTATGTGTGCTTTAGACTTAATTCAATAATTTGACTGCTTGTTGTTATTGTAACGAATCTTGTAGAGATGTATTTCGTGCGAGCTTAGATATTAACATATTTCATTATCAGTGTGACGAGATTTTAAAATGAGGAGGTAAATCGCATATAAAAAGTAGCTAAAAATTTTTATACGTGTGTATACATTCCACATTAAATTTATATCATTATTATCTTAAGTAATACAAGTAAGAAAGCTATTAAATACCGTGACTGTTTTAAATAGGTTAACGGATATACGTATTCCTTAAAAAATTGGTTTATTTAATATAGCGGATATGTATAATATATAAATCGATATTGCAAATTTAAACTTGTTGGTGACAAAATTGCGCAAGTTCTCTTAAAGGGCATAATCCTCAAAAATCGGTTTGCGCTATATCACAAGCTACATATGAACTAATATCGGGTGAATGGTATAAACAAATTGTATCCCTACCAATTTTAAATTGTTTATTTTCGACGATTATTTAGTTGATTTCGGAATTTATGTGTATTTATGTAATATATTACATTTATGTCGGCTGAGCCGAGTCTTAAATGCCCTTCACGATGATATATGTATGTACGCATTAGTATATCTACATTTAAATATTTCTTAAAATGTTAGCTGTTGCTATTTCTCAAAATGAATTGAAATTAAATTATTTTTATTTATTATTCGGGACAAAGAAAATACTAATACCGGTATTCATAAAAAATAAAATGTAATTTAAATACGTTTTAGAAATCTTTTTTTCATATAAAATTTCTTCTAAAATGTTCAACACCATCTTAAATTTTATGAATACCGGTGTAAGTATTTTTGTTTTATTATCATCTCAATAATGATGGAAGATCCTTTACTTTGCTAACAGAAACTACCAATTAGCGCAAAAAGGAGTTTAGC
The DNA here is from genome assembly GCA_963662145.1 of Sturmia bella. NCBI lineage: Eukaryota > Metazoa > Arthropoda > Insecta > Diptera > Tachinidae > Sturmia > Sturmia bella. The sequence goes on along the minus strand of OY759169.1, from coordinate 56,465,893 downwards.
AAAATTGCTCTCAAAATACAATGTACGTGTAATAAAGTTTGAGTAATGTTTTGTAATTTTTCTTTAGTTTTGTGGAAACAAATCAAAATTAGTAAGTTTACGACAAACACTTGCTTTGCTAACACTCCTAGCAAATCTAGTTCAATATTTTATCAAAACGTTTGAAAAATATTGAAATAAATAGGTAATTAATAGTTGAGTTTTTCAGTTATAAAAGTTCGTTACATCATTTACTAATATTTTCCTAAGTTGAAGAAAAGAAACAGTTTAATACATAAAATATCTTGATAACTATGGGGCATAGTTATAAACATTAAAATTGTAGTTATTTAAAGAGATCTTAATAAGAGTACAAATGTATAAGGTATGTGTTAAAAGTTACATATATACAAAAGCAGCCGCCGCCGCCGACAATTATGCGACGAATTCAACCTCTGGTTGAAATTACTCAAGCATTATGCCCCCCATGGTTCTTTAAATTTTTTGCCTTCCATACAAATTGATTCAGGTCAATGTACGTTACAAGTGTAGTAGACACTGAGATAAACTAAATTGCATTATAAAATAGTTTAGGAAAAATGTGAGAAAGTTTTCTTTTTCAAACCGAAACAATTTTTGGTTTTAACTTTTTCGTGAAACTTCGTGAACTGCCTTAAAATGGTAATCACGCGCTATCACGCAGGAAATTTAAATTTTAAATCAAGCTCACGTAATCACGCCTGATTTTTCTAAAATTTAAACACATGTCGTGTCATGGCAACTGCACATCCAAGCACATAAGTATGCTTACGACTGTTTTTATTTGCAGTTCTTTTTTTATTATTGTGATAATCTACTTTTTTCCATGGACTCTGATAACAATTGTTTCCTATGCAATGATAAGAAAAATGAAGGCAAGATTAGAGAGCCAAGTTGCATATAATATAGACGTCATCCAATATTAATAATAATGACTTGCATATAAATAAATAAATTGAGTCAAGTAACATACGAAACTGACTCGCACTGCAAGGGTTCCGTACTACTGTGCAAGTTCTTGGCAAAGGGCAACCCTGGTGTACCCTTTAGTTTTAGACTTTTTATTTATTTTTTTAATAGTTCTTATTGTAGAGGTCAGACGACTGTATGCATTGTGTCACCGGTATTCATAAAATTTTAAATTCTGTTGAAATACTTTTTAGAACAAATTTTATATGAAAAAAATTTTCTAAAACATATTTAAACTACATTTTATTTTTTATGAATACCGGTATGTAAGTTTTAATGCTTGTATGTTAAAAAATTTAATAACAGCATACAAAAAATTTAATAAAATTTGTATGGAAATTTCCATACAAAATTTTTAATATGCTGTTATTAAATTTTTTAACATAGAAGCATAAGTCTCTATCCTATATGGTTTAAACATTTATGCTTGTATGCTAAAAAATTTAACAACAGCATATTAAAAATTTTGTATGGAAATTTCCATACAAGATTTTTAATATGCTGTTATTAAAGTTTTTAGCATACAAGCATTAAACTTTAAACGTTGATTTTCATACTAAAGGGTGTCCCCATGGTTTAACACCAATTAAATTTTAACTGAATATTTTAAGTCTGTATCATTAACAACACTATTTTGTAAAGTTTTAAGTCTTGCATTTTTTATTATATTAGCGGAACTCACCCTTCATTGCAAATTACCCTTGCAGACCTTGCAGATATTGCAACCGTAGCATATGTGCCATAGTCTGCAACACTACAAAAACAAAATGTATGAAACCGAGATTTACATCACTTAAACAAATATGCATAACTAAAAACCATTGCAGATCCGTATTTGCAAATGTTGCTAAATGCTAAAACAGCTGCTTATTTTTCTACATTTCAACACGTTCAAAATATGTACGACGGCAAGGCCGCCACAAAACATGCCTGTGGTGGAATTAAATTAATGCTAACGTTGCTCAAAGAAGCATTTACAAAATAGTAAAAAGTGAATATTATACCTATTATTATGCATCATTTTTATTAAATTTTATAAAATAAGCAAAAAATCGGGCGGTTGCTTCACGTGCAAATTTATCGACGGCGTTGCTTTTCAAATATTGACTGCGGCTTAGCTTATCTCATGCGGCAAACTCGCTTTATTAAATTTTGTAAACAAATAAATAAAACGGGGAAGAAAATGAATACGGAAGAAAGTAAGAATAAAATTAAGGCAATTAAACAAAAAGTCAACAGACGGCCAACGAAAAGATGAATAATGAAATTTTTGCAATTTGTTTTCTAAACTTCCTTCTCAATTTGCAAAACAAAAATATTTATATTTTCCGTTACTCTAAAATCAGCTGATATAATTATTTTGCTAAACACTTGAAAAAGACACTCACGCTTTGTAGCAAAAAATCATGCTATATGTGCTAAAATTGCAGATGTGCAACCAAGGGTGATTTCCGCTATTATTTTTTTTATTATTTTTCTTTCTCAATTGTTCGATATTTCGCTAACAATTTGTTGGCATCGTCAGGAACCTTTAATTGTTTTTATTTTCTATTATTTTGTATAAAAATATTAAACAACCTATCTTTTACGGTTCAAAAACGAAAGTCAATTTTCAAATTAAAGTGTGCCCCCGTACAAAGGGCGACATTCAAATGTTTACGTTTGTCTATCTTTGGTGATTGTTGTTGTCTAGGCCTGGCGACTGCATATACTGTGAAAATTTCAAGTCTCTATCTTTTACGATTCAAAAGTTATAGCTATAATTGCTAATTTTTAAAGTTTGTTATATGGGGAACCCCTTTAGCTCTTAACTTTTTGTTGTTGCTTATTATTGTAGAAGCCGGGTGCCCTGTGAAAATTTCAGCTCTTAGCATTTGGGAGATTGAGGCCTGTGACGGATGAACAGCGAAGTCTCATAAAATGGTTCCACTTTCATTCTATAAGTGCCAGGGTTGCAGTTGTTTGTATGGGGACCTCTAAATTTTTGTTGTTTTTAGTATTTGTTGTACTGTGCAAATGTCAAGTCTCTATCTCTTACAGTTCAAAAGTTACAGCTAATTTATGTCAATTGTATGGCATCACCCTTTAGTTGTTTTTCGTAGTTTTTATTGTAGAGCCTATATCCTGTGAAAATTTCAACATCTTAGCACTAATGAAATGTGGTTCAAAGTTACAGCTAATTTTATTTAATTTTTACAGTTTCTTGTATGGGGACCCCCTTTAGTTTCTAACGTTTTGTTGTTTCTAGTATTTGTTGTTGTAGCGGCCTGGTAACCACATGCACTGCCAAAATGTAAGCTCTCTCTAGCTCTTACCGTACGGGTTCGGTTTTCACTCTGTGAGTACGAAATCCTAGAAAAGCTGAAAAAATTGAAGCATAGACTTCAAACGTTTAACTAGACGTGTCGTACACAAAACCATGGCCTCGACCATAAAGGGCATAAGGAATTTCTTAACTTAAAAATACACCAACCAGTTTATAAATATGGGAGAAAACAAAATTCAATTGAGACAGAATTTATTGATTCAATGACCGTAATGTTGGTTTGCAAATACTGAATGCTTTTATTAGTTTAATATCAGTGGATTTATGAATATAATTCATTCACTGTAAAAAAGGTGGTCAACATTTTTCTGATAAGCTTTCTGGTTATTGAACTTCCAATTAATAATTTAATTGCTGGAGGTACTCAACACTGAGATTGAAGCCAACTGCTCACAACAAGTGACGTAACTGGCTGTTGTTTTGGAAATGTATGGCACGTGTAGAGCTTCATTAAATCATAATTTAGTTTAATATTAAAAAAGAAATGATAATTTTGCAACTTACTTTGATGTTATTGCAATTTAGTTTCAGTGTATTATGAGCTGTAGAAAAAGACAAGAAACATTAAGAATTTATAACCTTAAATATAACAATCTTTCAATCAGGCTTCCAGATTCAAAAGTTGTTTTATTTAAGCTCTCTGTCTGGCATCCCTGCGGCATACATGCCATTTCCATCTGATGGTAACTGTGGTAGTATTGTCTCGACCTGCTCAAACAATAAATATTCCAGCGATCTTCAAGCAGGACTCCTGAGATTCCTGTAGCAATAAGAGGCTACAGGCTTAACCGTAACAATTACAAAAACTATTATACAATTCCACCTGTTCATAACCTGTTTACATATATTTGTTTTGCTTTTAATAAATACGAGCAGATAATTGTCTATCATTTGCATGTATTTTCATTTTACTAAAGGCTGTGATTCACTATCCTACTAAATCGTACGATCTGTTAAAAATGACATGTGTGTCCAAAAAGTGTGATGTGTGTGAAAGACTTTTTGACAAATCTGTCCGATTTGCTAATCTTTTGAGAATTTTCAAAAACTTATCTTATTCTATGCGATCAGGGTTGCCTTTTTGAAGTTGTTTACAAAAGTATGATAGTGTGGCCATTTTGATGCGACTTTTTAAAGTACGACAGAAATCTATCAGATTTAGCTGGCAATTTTCAGTGAATGAATCGTACGATTGAGTAGGATAGTGAATCACGGCCTTAACTAAGTAGTGTAAAAATAAACTAAGAACGAACAGTAGTAATACAATTTTCTTTTTTTTTTTTTCTTTGCTCAAACTGCAAGCAACAGAAAAACACAGTGACAAAATTAAGATTGAACAAAAGAGATTCCAAATTTCTCGCTGTTGTGGATCTTGTGAACTCTTTGTTAAACCTTTGATATTCGATTGAAAGGGGGGGTTAATTGATAATGGGAAAGGAAATAACTTTAGTAATTTCTTTCAATTAAAAGGTATTTATTTAATTAAATTCTTATGAAACAAGAGTTGAATTACCTTGAAGCTGGTAGCACTGATGTGGACAAGTTTGGTTTGTTTGTTGGTTGAACGGCAAGTAAGTATAAATTTAATGGCCTCCATAAAAGGAAGGTTCGGTTTTCTGACAAAGACTTTGACATTTGGAAACTATCTTCCAAATATCCCATCAGTGCTGCCAGCTTTACATTTTATTAGATATAATTCAAATAATTATTAGAAATAATTATATTTTTTTTTTTTTTTTTTTTTTTTTTTGTCCAAACTAGTTTAGACAAAGATTAAAGTCAATAATGAAGACCTCAGGTGGTAGGATGGCCAAGCGCTGCTGCTTAAAAACAATATGAAATTAGTCACGACCTGGGTTCGAAGCAAGGTAGTAGGTGCTGAGGTCCACCAGAAAGATTGACCGAAAACAGACAAACTATAGAAAATGTATAATAGACCAAAACACATAAGAGAATAAACGGGCAAGTATTGCTGAAGGAAGAAAAAATATTATAATTTTAGAATTTTCTGCCTCAAAAAGCTTTGGAGAGCTACGATCTGGTTTGACGTTACTACCACTCCAGTAGTTTTCGCTGCATAGCCAACCCTCACGCGGGAAGATGGACTTTTCCTCTGTGCCATAATTAACACCGGCTGAGATAAGTGAATTCTACCTCATAGCCGGGAGGTATAACAAACCTACACTGAAAAAACCATTCAATCCATTTGTACTTAAATCAATCCCAAGCGGTGTCAGAAGTTCGGTAAGTACGGATTTCCTTAAATCAAGTACATTAAGCTTGTTTTAAGTATGGACTTTTCAAGCGCTAAAGACTTAATTTTAGACATATTCAATCCCAGTTTCGGATTGAATATAGCTCAAATCCGTGATTAAAAAGAAGATCGCTGTTCTTGATTTAAGAACGTTGATAGTACTTACCGTACTCCTCCTGACACCGTTTGGGATTGATTTAAGTACGGAAGGATTGTATTTATTTTGAGGGTTAGGATTGATGCGATGTTTCTGAAGTCTATTTTTAATCCCAAATTCGTACCTAAAATATTCCGCTTTACTTCCTTAATTTAATAATAATTTATAAATAATTTTGTCTCTTTGCCAATTTGAACCCAGAAACTAATTAATGCCAGTTCAGCCACTCTACCAACTCAGCCATCGTAGCAATGAAAACATTTAAACAAAATTCAGCACTTATACAAACACACACACACACACACAAATGCTGAGTTCAAATACTCTCAAGAATTTCGTACTCATTTTAAACCTTACCAGGATTGATTCCTTTTAATAATCCCGATTGATCTTGTTTTAAGAACACTTTTGTGTTATGCGTACTTAAATTTACAAGTCTACTTCGTACTAAAATCAAGTAGCAAAAACTTAAATTTAGAACGCGATTTTTCTTTCTGTGTATACATTACATTACTAGCAGGTAGTGTGCCGCATGCAGCTGCTAGCGCACCACAGTACCTACCAGTCACTTTAACTGAATTTCCAATTTTTAAATATCTCGGTAAATTTCGTTTTAACTCTCGCTTAAAAACTTTAAACGTTTTTTCAAAACCCTTAGATTATGCCTCAACAGCAAGATTCAGCAAATACTGAAAATTTTTCGAATCGTCGTTGTAGGTATGTAAATACGAAAAACTTTTTACTCACCACATTGACGAAATCCTGAAATGTTATGTAGCCAGGCCCAGTAGGCGACTTGGCCTTTTTTGCTCTCTCCAATAAAAGCTCACGTTTATTCATAGGCACTTGTGAAACAAATTCGGGTGACTTTAAAGCACTTGTAAACTCATTCACAGTGATTTCTCCGAATCCTTCAGGATCAAACTAAAATTTAACGTATACACAGTGTGTTTATTTCAATTGTATTATTTGTTTATGAATTCTACATACGTACCATATCGAATAAGAGTTTCCATTTCTGGGGGAAAAAAAATATAAAAAGAAAAAATTATTAAAAATTTAGACAATTTTGGAAAAAAAAAATGCCTCAACTAATAAAGTATTTTAAATCGTACAACTACAAGCACATCAAAAGTTTTTATATTCCCATTCCAGCTAATTTACAGCAAATCTACGCATACAAATTTGAGTGTTTTTTCCGTAAAATTTAGTGACTGAGTAAATGATGAACTAGCCAGGCATATGAATTACAGGTGCACGCACCCAAATTTTTACACGATTTTTATCTACTGAGTTGTCTGATAGTGCTGATAGAAAACGACAACAAAACGTATGACAGCTCGAGAGAAAATGTTGAAGCGAACTGGGGGCAAATCACCGCATTCGAAATCGAGTGCTTTGTCATCGAAATGCTGTTAACGTGGATCACAGGACTCGTTATCGAAACGCATCTATTCGATGTTGTACTCGATTGTTACTACACTATCGAAAACAATCAAACTTTAGCTTTTAGCAGCAAAACAAATAAAAAAAATTAAAGAAATAATTTAAAAAATATAAATTGTATTGTTTTTAGGGAAAGTGAATACCAAGAAAAAGATTTTCCACTAAGTAGTGTATTTCACTTGTTCCATTTCATTTGTTACATTTTGCACCGCTTTGCACATAGTGCTTTATGCCAACCCCACTAAAAAATAATTCCCGGCCGTGTGCTGAAAGCTGCCACTGGCCAAAAGGGACAATGTAGCGGCAAGCTGCAATACGAGTGGTACGCTCGTCGACATGTGACCAGAGATATTTATTTCCTATAAAACGTATTCAAAAGCTTCCTTAGAGAGCCGAAAACGTATTTTGAATCTATGTACAAACGATGAAACATTTAGTTTTAATCTTTTGCTTTAAACTCACAACTTACTCAGCTTCCGGCAATGTAAAAGGATTGCTTTCGTCACAAATGTTCCTACTTATAATGGCAATATTGGACTCATCCTCCGATTCCGAAGATGAGAAACATAAAAACACATTTGGATTCATTTTTCTTGAAGTTTTTCACCAATTTATTTATAATTTGTTTTCTTTTTTCGTTTTGTTTCTTTAGTGTCAAATGCGTACTGCGATGTAAAAAATAGTAGTAGACAATATTAATTGCGATCGAATACTGTGATCCAAAAACTTGCAGCCGTCGAAATATTTGTACATACGAAACAAGACTCGATTTCGAATGCGGTGATTTGCCCCCTGAATTGCGACCACCTGTAGTTGATTCGCCTTGTGAACTACTTACAGATCCTGCTCTCAATAAATATGAGTAACACCCAGTAAATGAATTATAGACAACAGCAAACAAATGCAGTATAACAAAATCTGTGTAAATTAGATTTAATAATATTTTCGCCCTCAGCTCTATCTTCTGCAATTCATGCTACGAACACAACTGGGACGAACGACGAATTTCGCCCGACACGACGATTACGCCGGTTAAAATTCGCTGTCTAAATTCTTCGTATGAAGCACAATAACGACGGAACACAAAAACATCTGTTATAATTGATAAAATTGTTTATTGTTTGTTGAAAGATAAAAAAAAAATTAAATGAATCAAAGAATTTCAAATTTTGTAAAAATAATTAAAATAATGAACATCATGTTCACTAAAGCAAACAAATAATAGTTGATTTTTGAATATTAGAGAAAATGTATAAAAATGTTTTTGTGAATAGAGACACGAGGTAGATATACATACATATTTGGGAAAAAGAATCTTGAAGATAAAAACCTAATTGGGATTGCTTAGATTCTGTGAATTTTCTCACATTTTCCTTCAATTTGTAGACGACGCGGCACAGCCTCCCCTAATACAACCAACCTGAAATTCCCCACAATGTAGCTTTCAGCCACGCAGAACCGTTTTAGGGTGAGCAACAGTGCTTTTAAAAAAAGTGTCTTCTTATTTAGTATGTTAAATCAACAATATACATATGTTTTATATACCAAGTGATAGGTAGGTATGAATTTAGATTACTTTGTAAAATAAATAAGGAAGCTTTTTTGTACTCCTCTCACATACAGTCAAAGCCCGGTATAGCGAATACTCAGTTTAACGAATATCCGATATAACGAATGGCGAACTTTTTGCATTAACTGACTCATATAGCGAAAGAAAAAAAAACAAAGAATCTCGATTTAACGAATGACAAAGTAAAATACATTAAAAAATCGCTACAGAATCGTAAGTTTGTGGGTGTTTTTGGCTTCGTTGAAAGAACGCGTGTGATGCGTTGCTTTTTTCCTTAATATTTCAGTAGTTTTGTTTGGTTCATTGTGAAAACGAGATGTCGATTTCTTAAAGGTGGGATCACACGATTGTCGCAATGCACCAATTTTTGCTATATTTTGTATGCCAATCGTGTGATAGCACAATTTATTGGCTCATGCGGCAACCAAAATGAATGTTGTTCCTATTTGTCCCAATCAAATACAACCCTGACGCGACAGCCATGTGAACATTTTATATGCAACTATTCACCAATAAAAATTCTACAAATGCACCAATGTTTATTGTGTTCTCGTGAGGAAACCGCAGAAGACAATACGCGACAATAATATACATACATATGTATACATTTATTTAGTTTGAAAAATGTTCTTAAAAACATATGTAATTTTTGTTTTTCAGTAAGTAAAATTCAATTGTTGTTACTATTATAACAATTGTGAAATTCTTGCAGTATCAACATGGATTTCGAAAAGTGCATTGTTATGGACGATTTCATTTGTAGTGAAATTGAATACTGCCTGGCTCAGCGACAGCAGACACTTTTGAATAAAAAAAGAAAAAAGCTAAGCGTAACTTCATCCTGGACCCACGGTGAAATTCATGAACTAATACAAGCGGTAGAGATGCACCCATGTGTTTGGGAATACTCTTCCCCGGACTACAAGGACCGGTATAAAAGGGAAAACGCAAAGCGAGCAATCAAAAAAATTTGTCAGGGCCATACGGTGGATTTCAAAATGTAAAAAAGAAAATAAAAATAAAGTCTGGTCAGGGGGCAGAAAACGGCCAGACAGCACAACATTATAATAATAGCCGAAGCAATTTTCTTTCTTTTTAAGGAACAAACTATAGTTTTAACTTTTAACTCCTTTTTAGGGTTCCGTACTCATCAGAGTGAAACGGAACCCTATTACGGAGACAAGTACGTCCGTCCGTCCGTCACAGCGTCCATTCTCCGAAACGGTAAGAGCTAGAGAGCTGAAATTTTCACAGGATGTTGTTGTACCTTGCCGCTAAATACTAAAAACAACAATAAGTCGAAAACTACCAGGTGTCCCCATACAACGAAAAGTTGCAATTAACTATAACTCTCGAACCGTAAAAGATATAAAGCTGAAATTTGCTTAGTGTATGTATATATAGATGCTTTACAACAACAAATGCTAAAGACAACAACAAGTTAAAAACTACTAGGTGTCCCAATACAACCTAAAGTAACAATTAGCCGTAGCTGCTAAACTGTAAAAGACAAAGAGCTGAAATTCGCAGAATATATGTGTTTACATATGCCCTACAACAACAAATGCTAAAAACAACAACATGTCAAAAGCTACCAGGTGTCCCTATACAACGAGTAAAAATTAGCCATAACTCCCAAACTGTAAGAGACAGAGAGATAATATGTGAACAATATATGTACTCGCATGTGGTCTACAATAACAAATGCTAAAAACAACAACAAGTCGAAAATTACCAGGTGTCGCTATACAACGTAAAGTAACAACTAGCCGTTACTCTCGACCCGTGAGAGACAGAGGGATGAACTTTGCACAATATGTGTATTCACATATGCTCCACAACAACACTTGCTAAAAACCACAACAACTGTAAAACTACCAGGTGTCCCTTTACAACGTAGAGTAATAGCTATAACTCTCGAACCGTAAGAGATAGAGAGCCGAAATTCACACAGTGTATGTATGCCCAGATGCCTTACAACAACAAATTACAACAACAACAACAAGTAGAAAATTACTAGGTGTCCCCATACAACATAAAGTAGCTGTAAAAACAGCGAGATGAAATTTATAAAATATACATATGTTATCACATACACCATTCCATACATGCATTACACATACATACGTACGGAACCCTAAATGTGCGAGCCAGCCTCGTACTTGACTGAATTTATTCATATATAATGAGAAAGTAGGAACAAACAAATAAAAGTACAATTTTCATGACGATATATGAGAGGATTCTGAAATTTTTAATATTTCTACCAAATCTTGTCAACCAATTAAGCTCCTTTTTTGTAATAATTTTGAGATAATTGAAAATTTTCTTTTGAGTATTATTATGATTATGGCCATTCTATTTCCGGAGATATTTACGACGTCAAGTCTGAAAACCGAAAATTCCAATTCCATTTGACCTAAAAATATTAGAGATTTCTATATAAAGGAAAAAGTAATTTTTCAATCTGTTGATTGCATTTACAACAATGTTAAACCTGTGAATCAGATAGCAATTGCAAAAGTTGTGAGGCCAATCAAGGTACCTCGGTACCAGTTAGCTGCATAACAACAAACACAACACCTACAAACACTTGTAGGTGTTACTTGTATTCTGGTATTACATGTATTCTGTTGGTAGAAGTCTTTACCCCCCATTTACACACGCAAGTGCAAGTGTAAGTAGCTCAATACATTGATATTTTTTTACTAATACAATCATACTTCTGCAAGTTGCAAGCTCACTTGCAAGAGATTTTGATTGCCAGTAATTTGTTTTACTTGCATGTCAGTAAAATGACAAAAAGAAAAAACAGTGTTACCATATGAAGATTATACTTTAATTTTAATAGATAACTTTCAAAGAAACGATTTTTAATACATTATTTTTTGATCTTACATACCGAAAAATAAAATATAAAAAAAAATTATTTAAAATGTGGCCTTTATCGATTTGTAATATAAATTTACTATTTATATTATTGAAAAGGTATTCGAATAATTTGCTTACACATAGTAGTTCATTTCACAATACTTTGGCAACCCAGACATTAAAAGGTCAAGGAGACGGACAAAAACAGAACAAACAATATACAAAAAAAGCAAAAAATAGTGATTTTTAAACATAAAAAATAGAACAGTGATTTTGTAGTTTCTTTCAACATAATTATTTTATTATTATTGTTCTCATTTAATTCTTTTATTTTGTAAGGTAAAGCAATTTTCTTTAAGACCATTTTCTTTGACGACATTCTAAAAATGAGCTGCTTGCACTTGCCTGTGTAAACAATCAAGCAAGTATCAACAGCTTTTATTGTCTCTGTCAGTGTATTGGTAGTTAATATGTACACAGAACCTGCAACAAGTTACTTGCATGTGTAAATGGGGGGTTAAATTCTCTCACCTATTTATTCGCGTTTGTGTGTTTGTTTTGTGTATTTTGACAGTTCTTCAGGCTAAAATCAGTAGTCTGTAGTCTGTAGACTGTAGACAATGTGAATACATGCGAGAAGACTAAATCTTCCATATCATGACGTTTGCAGAGGCTGGAAATGAAAAGGAGAAGGAGAGTGCGGAGTACTTCTGCGCCGATATTCAGGCTGACCGGCACTGCGAGAATTGACGGAAGTAGCGGAGTGCTGGTTGAAGATGGAGGAGTCTTTCATTCGTTCGTCTGGCTGGTTCCGGGCACAGCCAGTGAGTGGTGTGTAGGGCTGTTTCCCTACCGCTTCCTCAGGTGGTACAATGGGACCAAGTCTGCTGGTCTCACGACTGGCAGCTTTCGAAATATAACATAACATTATTACTATGACAAAAAATATTACCAACTTTGCTTTAAAAAAAACCTTTTGGTGCTATAATTTATTTCGTGATTTTCTAAAAATGTAACCACCCACAATTATTCACTAAATTTTAAAATTTTTAATCATGCTTGCTCGTGTCTTCTTAAATGTAATCAGAGCCACTACCCATTCACATACGAACTCCGCATCAGCAATATGTATGTATAAAAAAAACAGTTTTCAGATTTTATTTCTATAAAGCAATTAATTTAACCCTGTGGAAACTAAAGTGATATACCTAAATACATATGTATAAAGAAATATTGCTTCCGAATAACAAAAAACAAATAAATGGTGATGATAGAACTTACATCTCTCAAAAGCTCTCTGCGCAACTCCGCTTCGTCAAAATCTGAATTTAGTGATGTATGTTCGGTGTCATAGCCAGCATCATTTGTCCCCTAAATGAAGGAATTATGACTTAACAGTAACAAAAGAATTGCTGCGATAACTTACGTAACGTGGTTGTGTGTGTGATATTGAACCAATGGACACCAATGATCCAGCTATCGTCGATATGCGTTCGATATCAGCCAAAGTTTCATGTTGACTGCTACCGGGGCATCGAACATTTGGACCACTTCCTCCTGTTTCACTCGCGCCGCCACCACCGTTGCCGTTAATAGTTGTTTCGATAACACGCGATGAGCTGCGTTCGCAACTGGTCCACATTATCGAACATACATATATGTATTGGGATATGAAATGTTATCTCTTAAAGTGAAATTGTTGTTGCTGCTGCAGGTAAGAACCGATGATGGTGTCTCTACGCGCTAAGAATTCCATTCATATGTATGCTGTGCTGGTATCTCTAGAGAGAGCAAGAAAGAAAGAAAAATTATAAGCAATGTAGCGATCTTATTTTTATATTATTTGATCTTGAGATTATTAAATTAATTATTCAAGCTTTAGATCTTTGTTTTTTTTAATATATAAAAATAATTTCAGACAATTATATTTGGGTGTAGGCAAAATATTGAAAATATATAAATATAATTGTCTCAAATTAATAACAATTGTAGATTTTTCGACCTTTTTAGTTTTAAAATTCAAATTATTTTTTATATAAAGACAAAGATCTAAAGCTTGAATAATTAATTTAATAAACGTAAGGATCAAAATATAGAAAATAATTATTTTTAGGCTTATTAACTAGGGATGTGCGCATGAGTCCACGCTCTCATCTGTTATTGTTTATGACCACTTTCCCTTTCGATCTTGGAACCTTTTATTATGTTATCGTTTTCTTTTTGAAAGCAGAATTTCAGGTATTTAAATGCATTATCACGTATTTTTTGGCCTTTTGATTATAACCGAACTAAGTGCATTTAGTTGGTATGTCTGGATGTCTTTCAAAACGCCAAACTTGTTTACTTTGTATTGGTTGCGTAGTATTTTAGTGGTTCCCGAATGTTTAAAAAAGGTATACGTATCCGAAAATTTTAAAAATTGATGATTTTCGACCACTGCTTACTGTAGGGTACTTAGTCTAAATTAAACAAAATAAAAGTTAAGCGAACTCTTGTTCGCTGCATGTAAAAATAAGTATAAAAGCTAGAACAAAATTTTTTACGAATTCAAAAATAATGAAGCCATCTTTTCTGCGAAAAACTAAAATTTTTCGGTAAAATTTCAAAGTTTTGAATTAAGACCTATTTGATGACTTATCGGATCAAGATATTTCAATAAAATGGTACCTTATCTCACTTAGAATTTTATAAGAAATATAACGGTGGGCTACAAATTAAAATTAAAGTTTCAAGAAAATAGTTATAAGCAAAAAACCAAAAGAAGTTGCTGCGAAAATAATAAAAAATAATATTTTAAGGCGAATATCTCTTAAACTGTAAGAGATATGAAAACATGTTTCATAACATTTTTCTTTGCCTTGCTAAGCAAAATCCAAAAAGGTAAAAATCTTTAAAATCTGCCAAGATATAAGAAAGTTATACTCGCGGTAGATAAGTTTCAGCCCAAATAGCCCCGCCCCTGTTTTAACTATAGGCCTAACAAGACTACAAAAACAAAAATATAGCTCCTTGTCTATGACCACTGCAGTTTTCAGCGAGATCCGTTTTTTGGTTTAGAAGTTACTGACTTTTTACCACTTTTTTTTCATTTACACCACTGTGCACTGAAATGACAAGTAGAAATAATAGTGCTGCCGAATCATGCTGGATAAATTCGATAAAATCGTTTTTAGTTAAACAACTGATTCTGAATACAGTTTTGGAAAAACTGCTTTTTATTTAAGAGATAAAATCATTTCAACTAAAAAGTTGTTAAAATGCTTATTAAGATTTTATTATGAATACAGCCGTTAGGGTTCCATTCGTACCTATGTATGGGTAATGTACGTATGGAATGGCATATGTGAATACATATATTGTATAAATTGCATCGCTTTGTCTCTTACCGCTTGAGAGTTACATTTAATTGTTACTTTACGTTGTATGTAAATGTCCCAATTAAAAAAAGTTTTTCAATTACATTATATTTTTCACAATATAAAATGTAAACAGACATACAACAAATAACACAAACGCACTTTTAAAAGCAGTTGATTTAAAAAGACGTAAAAAATTTTATAAAAAATTCCCTAAAATGTGTTTCAAATGCTTTCAAATTTTGTTATGAATGCACAGCAAATTGTGTGTTTAGCCTCTTCACAAACCAGTTCATTATTTATATTCACTTTTTGATATGTAGTTTATGGCAACACTAGAGAATTAATTCTACCCTAAAAGTATGCAATGCTTAATATAAGATTCATGGTATAGTTGTGTATAACTTAGCAGAGCAAGAAGTGTACTGATAATGGCTGCGTGTGCTGAGCAGCCAGTATTATAAATTTTTCTTTGATGAGTTCAAATCCCAAGAACCGCAAGAGTTTAAATAAAATGAAATTTTTTCTTTGAATTTAAAATCACCACAGGTGCCCTTAAAATGTTCATTATATGAAGTCAATGTTGTAAATAAATCACTTCATTTCATTACTACAAGGGACAGATCAACATACCCGAATAATCATAGGAGCAATGGTCTTTTCATACCGCAATCCTATTTCATGCTCGGGGTACATCCATTTTACATAAAACTCTTTTTTTAAGTTTAGATATTTTATTATTTCAAAACTTCACCTACCACATAATAAATTCTTGTAATGCATTAGAAACTTGCATTGATTGCAAACAAATTTTTGTGTTTAATATCAGCGTATTACATCCCTGGAGATTGCAACGAACGATTAGGAAAATTAATTATAATAACCGATAATAAATCGTTGTATAGAAGTTGTTAAGAAAAGTAAGTGTTGCAATGCATGCGCATCGTACTGGAACTAGAAAAATAGGTTTTGGGGAGTAGGAAAGAGGGAGTAGTGTGTGTATGTGTACGTTTGATTTGAGCATCTTTACATTGTAGCTGGAAACTTCTTACGAATTTTGCACCAAATCTCAACTTAAATTTTTGCACATTACAAATTTTTTGTGAATTTCTGCGATGTCGCCCAGAGTTGTGCTCTTTCTAACTTTTTATGTTTTTTTAACTATTTAAAGTCAATTTTAAGGTTGCAATAACGTTTTTGCAACTGTCTAGTACTACCAGTAACTAAAGAGTCTGCCAAATAAGTTTTTTTTTTTTTAAACGGCGCAAAACATCAAGTGTAGCTTCGGCTGCGTGGCACGTAGCGCCGTCCTGTTGAAACCAAATGCTGCCAATATCCTCCTCTTCAATTTTTGTGAACAAAAATTCGTTCAACATGGCTCTTTGCTCATTTTCGAAGAAAAATGGCCCAATTATGTCTCTGCACCAAAATCCGCACCAAACAGTGACTCCTCTTGGGTACGTCGGCTTTTCAATGTATGCGTGCGGGTTTTCTGTGTCCCAAATGCGACAATTTTGCTTGTTTATATAACTGCCAAGATCAAAATGAGCTTCATCTGAAAAGATGATTTTTTTTTTTTTTTTTTTTGGCAAAATCGGCATCTTCTGTAAGTCGATCGCAGGCCCAATTAGCGAAGCGTATACACAACCATATTGGCTCAGCGGAGGGATAAAACTAATTATCTGTAAAATCAGACATGAGCTAAGTGTTACCATTCACCAAATAAGCGTTAGTTGAAGAAAAAACGTTAAATGGCGGACCCTATATTTTAATTTAATTTTTCGCACATTTCTTGCTTTTGCAAATTGTTCATCCGTTTGTAAATGTCTTAACACTTTTAAAATCTAAAGCAAGTTTTTGTTATAGGTTTTTTTATAAGACCTTTAGCAATCTATAAAACCTATAATAACTATTTGTAATTGCATATTTTTGTAATTCATAAAAAAGTAACCATTACGCACATTTTTCTAATTACTCAATTGGTGACAAAACTTCTACAATTGCAAGTGAACCTTTTTTATTTGAAATTACATGAATTTGAGTATGTATGTATATATGTACATACATACATACATACGTATGAATTATCTTCGGTATTCTCCAAGAAATATTTAGCCAAGTACAGTCAGTATTTATCGGATATAAGAAACTTGAAAAATCCACGAAAAAAGTTTCTTATAAGCGTTTCTTTCTTACATACGATTATTTTATATAAGAAACTTATTTCTTATACATATAAGTAGCTATGGCCATAAAGCATTTGTTTCTTATATGAATATACGAGCTTGTTTACCTTTTTATATGATGTATGTATGTAAATAGAAAAATAAAACAAATCAAATTTTATTTTATTAACCCCTTTAGTAAATATATATAAAAAACTAGACAACTTCAATTTGAAAAAAAATTATATGTAGTAAATACATGTACATACATACATAATTCATTTTGTACTATTTATTTATTTATTTACGAGGCAAGAAACAAAACTTCTCATGAGCACTAAAAGTAAAAAAAAACGTTGTTGTTGTTGTAAAACTGTCAGAAAACAGAGTTGTCCATGCAAACTACATAAATTCAGTGTTACCCTTGAAAGTTTCTTATATAAATTCTTTTTCTATACATTTTGTGGTTTTGGTGTTCAAGAAAAATGTTCTTTTATCAGTTTTTTTCTTATAAGCGGTTTTCTTATATGAAACTTTTTTTGTTAGAAAAATCACTAAAAAGATATGGTGTTTTTGCAAATGTTTCTTATAAGCGTTTTGTTCTTATATGAGATGTTCTTATATCCGATAAATACTGTAGTCACTTTGGCTTTTTACATTTATTATTTTCACTGGCTTTAAATTGTAATAAAAGCACATGAATTTTACTTCATTAACAATTGGAATAAAATTACCTTTAATACAAAACTCAGGTCAATTCCAGTAATTGTATTTGCTTTTAAATTTCGTAGTAGAATAATTTAACGGCCATGGTAGTATGTACATATGTATGTATGTTTAAGAAGTTATTCCCACTGCTATCACTTTTTTTATTTGTAGATATTTTTCAATTTCACACGTACATATGACGATTTAGTTGGTAGGTTTTTAACAAACTCTGTTTACATTATCTTATTACGATTTATATGATCAAAACACAATGGACAAACACCGGCATTTGACAACTACAATAACACTTTGAGGAGTGCGCAGAATCCTACTTTTTCTTTTATATGCACTTTCTATTTATATTTATTTATGTATTGAACAAAAAAATGCTGCTAAAACTTTTTGAATTTCTTTAGAATTCGCTTTGGAATTTTCTTTTAAATGTTGAGGAAACACCAAGTCAATTTATTTTATAATTCTTGGCGTAAAATCATATTTACACTACATACATACACACCGCCAATTAAAATTCGTGCATTGCTCCCTTTTCGACGAGTCCAATGACCGTAGAAGCTTTAGAATTTCTCAACCACTTGCACTGTATAATAACATTTCCCTTCAATTTCGCATAGTTAATTAGAACACATTTTAAGGAAAATGTATTAAATTATATTAAATGTTTACACATTTTATTACACTTTTTTCACTAAGATCAAAATATGTATGCATGCGATTTTATAGTTTGGCAGCTTTTAAAAACCACCACAGTAATTTCTGCCTTCCAACACCCCCCACTGAACAGACAAGAATCTAACTGACAACTAAAGAAACAAAACAAGTTGTAAGAAAAGCAGAGTGTGGCAGTAGTTGTATAAATGACAATGCGTTAAATATTAAGGGTTGTTTGTTATTGTTTTTGCCAAATCTGTATTTTTGTTCTTATTTTTGGTGGGGGGGTAAACATTGGACATACTTTGGAACAAAATACGGCAATGAAATAGATGTATGTGCTTGTAAACAGGAAACAACAACCGGTTTATGAGGCTCTAGACATTAATATTATAGACAGTGATGTAAAACATACATAAATATATGTACATACATACATACATACATACATACATATGAATATTTATACAAAAAAAAACCATTTTGGAGTTTGGGTGGAAATTATTGGTGGTAGGCTGATTTTCGGAAGAACAAATAAAAAAATTTCTTGCCATATACATACATAGATATTCATGTACATATGTATGTATGTAAATACAAATTCATGCATATGCACTTAGGAAAATACTCTGTCATATCATTGTGCTTAATTCAAAGGTGGTGACACAAGCAGTTTGCTTATTTTTATTTTAGGTTGGGGACAACTAAAACAAGAAAAAATTATAAATCGTCCTTGTACATCTACTGCAACGTTGTCCTTAAAGAAAAGTATTCCTTTACAAATATATACATACATACATACATACATATGTATGTATGTATGTATTTTCTTTGCCTCTGCAAAAATGTCATCCCCCAATAAGCACAAATTTTTTGTGAATTCCAATGTTGAAATTCCAGTGTGAATCCAAGCTTGAATTACATTTAAAATCCATCCTCTTTCCAGGCCGTTTGAAGTTTGTTAAAAAAACAACAACAAATTTGTTTGAATCATATGTTATTTATGGTAAAAACAGGTTCGATTCTACTTGCATCACACTGTTATTCAAGTGACTACATGTACTGTGCAAATTTCAAGTCCCTGTCTCTTTCGGCTCAAAAGTTGCAGCAAATTTAATTTTCTTGTATGGGATCATCCTTTATTTTGCAACTTTTTGCTGTTTTGTGTGTTTGTTGTTATATAATCGATGTAACCACATATCCTATGCAAATTTCAAGTCTCTATCTCTTCCCAGTAAAACCTACATAACCGATACACCAATACATTGAAAGATTTTAAAATTTCAACAACATACATACGCACACTTATATTCCATAAGCACCTTAAGCTAAAAAGAAACAGCTTTCTTGATTTAAAAATTGTGCTGTACCTTACTCTTTTCATCATTTTAGATGGCAGCACTAATAAATATGAACTGCAAAGAACTGCCATAAAAAAAATAAATTGAAGACGCTCGTGAAAACAAAAGTTTTAAGAAAATGAGCGTAAAATAAATAAAAGTAAAAAATCTAAACAAAATGTTTTAAGTATTGAAAAAAAAAAAAAAAAATTTAAAAGAAAAGTGGATATATACAAAAATATAAATAAGTTTGCAATTATTAATAGAGCGGAAAGTGTAGGGAGTTAGTTGTCTGTCCGCTTTTTTTATTTTTATTACATTTTTAAATGTTTGAATTAATTGCTTTTATTATATTTAATATACATATGTAAGTATTTTGTTAAGATATTGTTTTTTTCTTGAAATAAAATGAATTAAAAACATTAAAACGAGCTTTTCTTAATACAGTAGCAATAACCAATTTTAGGAATACAATAACTGGTAGTATTCAGTAGCATTAACCAAAAGTTAATAGAAAAAATCTAAATTTGAAAATTTCACAGAACTTAGTTCAATTACATCGAGCTCTTCAGCTCAACAGCTGAATGATTAGGGACACGTTGAGTGAGTTTTACTGCTAAATTCGAATAAATTCAGATTTTATAATAAATTTGTTGGGACAGTTGCCGAATTTGAACATTCGACCTTCGCGATTTAAATCATCCGATGTCGCTCGAATTTGCAACATACACTATTTAGACCAAGTGTAAAATAAAATCAGGTGGAGCAGCTCTCGAATTGCGACATTTTGCAAAATAACTGCCTCTCTAATGTTCATTTCCTGTTATGGTTCAATGTATAAAAACGGTTACTGTAAATAAAAAAGGGGACTCGCATTACCTTGTGGTCAGCCGTACTGGTGTTTGTAGTAATTATCACAGGGTGACTTTTTGAAATCGTCCAAAGCAGCTGATAGACAGTTTGTTTAAAGCAAAGTGGATCAAGTACAGGTGGTCGCAATTCGATTCGCTTCAATATTTTCTCTCGAGTTGTCATACGTTTTGTTGTCGTTTTCTATCAGCACTATCAGACAACTCAGAAGATAAAAGGTGAAGTTACATGGCCCGCTTTAGACGCGTCCACGCTTTTCATGCTTTTTATACGTTTTATGCGTTCTATGCGTTTCATACTACAAGTTACATACAACGCTTCATACGCGCCATCTTTTGTTGTTTTGATCAGCTGTTGTGCAAATATTTTTAGCATACAAAACAAATATTAACAAAATGGAAAGTGAAATTGAAATTTTAAAATAATTAATGGACTTTATAGAGTTCATAAACATTGTTATTTGTGCGATAAGAGCTTACGAAAAGCTCCAAAATTGTACATATGTATGTATACACATGGTAAATTTTAGCTAAATTAAGCTAATTACTTATTGCACTCTATGCAGCTGCTCTTTTCTTTTTGTTCGGATAGAGCAGCAAGGTTTTATTATATAAAAGCTCGTGGTTTTTAACTGCATTTATTAGCTTCTCTTCCATATCGCTTGTTTTAATAAATTGAAAATATTTGTAAACATAACAGTGATGATACTCAGTACGCAAACGCAATCGATAAATCGAATCCAAATTTCGTTAATGAAAAAAGTGTTGTAAAAAACAATTACAATTTGTTTTATTCATGAAAATGTTTATAAAATTTGTAACAAAACTTTTCTTTTTTATTAAAAATGTTTTTTTGCAAAAGATTTTATAAATTATTTTACGATATAAAAGGTATTTATCGATAACGTTGAGAGTAGGCACATCATTGGTTATTATAAACAGCTGACATTTTCTCATGACGCTTGCGACGCATATAAAAGTAGAAAGTAGGTCTACTTTATGCGTTCTACGCGTCTTCGCGTTCTATGCTTTGTGCTCTGTAACTTGTCACATACAAATGCATTAATCCTACTTTTTTGACAACCGCGTGAAAAGCGTCTACGCGTAGAAAGCGTACTGTGTAACTTCAGCTAAAATCGTAGAAAAATGTTGAAGCGAATTGGGATGCAGGCACCTGTAATGGATTCGCCTTGGCTTAAAGGGATCGCTATCGTATGCTCTTTATACGAAAAACAAATGTTAACAAAACAAAAAAAGAGCATATTTTTGTAAACAAGCACCACAGAAACAGAACAAAGTCGCAGAAAAATGTCGGCACAATTGTACAATCAAAACACTATTTTATAAATAAATATTTCTTACTACACTTTCTATATTAAATATTAGCAAGGAAACACACAATTTAAAGCTCTTTTTTACTATTTAAATAATTTTAACAAAAACCACCGCACCACATTTTACAACATAAAATCACAAAGTAGAATAAAAAGGAACTGAAAAGAACTCGTTTCTTTTGTTTTGGTTACAAATTCTAGAACGTTTCCAAAAACGAACAGAGTTTTCTTCTTTTTTTTTTTGATTTGCTATCACGTTTTGGCCGCCTTTCACCTCTGTGTACTTTGTGGTAATTATAGTGCTACATATCTTGTTAAAATTGCAACGTTCTTGTATGGGGTCACCCCGCACTTAGTTTTCATAAAATGTTTAGGTGAGTGATTACATG
Source organism: Sturmia bella (assembly GCA_963662145.1). NCBI lineage: Eukaryota > Metazoa > Arthropoda > Insecta > Diptera > Tachinidae > Sturmia > Sturmia bella. The sequence goes on along the minus strand of OY759169.1, from coordinate 56,443,452 downwards.
TACAAAACACAGTTTGATTTTATCGCTATTATTTCGTCGAAACGAAGATTGCATGATTGTCATTTTGTTCTATCTTTTGCAGGCAGTTGAATCGTCTTAACTTTAGTTTTTTCCTTAATGGAAGCAAAAGAGTCATGAAATACATATGTAGAACATCAGAAGCGATATTGTGTAACTCGATTTGAAAGAAGAAGAGCGGTTTGAATCGAGCTGTGGAATAATATTTCCAAGACTTAATGAGATAATTAATTGTAATTGAATTTAGCGTTTTATTTATTTTATTCATTTATTTTTTATTTTTTTGTAATTATTTATACAATTTAGTAATTACTGTTTTTTAAACTCGCCCATATTATAATACAACAATACACTCACTTACTCATAGTGCAACGAGATTTTAAATATTTTAACCCTCTAACATGGGACGAGGGCGTTTAGTGCACTGATCAACAACCATGCGCGCTATACCTTTGATTTCCTCATACGGACTCGGATGCGCAATAAGTTCATTCAGTATTTGTATGCCGTTTTCTTGTTCTACAAGCTGGCAATATTTATCGGGATATACCTGTTGTTATAAAAGAAAACGAAACTCAAAATATTTGCATAAGCAAAAATCATTTCAATGTCTTACTTGTGTTAAATTTGCCAAAGCCCATACAGCCCAGTGTTGGCACTGTGGCGTCTCATAACATCGTACTAAGCCCAGTATGGGCTCAAAGCTGCGATAATTAATATTACGTTCACTTTTAATGTCCCAACGCCTTATGGCATTGACCATACTTATCAAAACGTCCTCACGCGATGGCTCCTTAATGGTCCACGCTTCTGCACCATCTGAAGCTATATGGGCCAGCACACCAGCTGCATTGTAGCTTACCTGTGTTGCGCATAAGCAAAAAATATTTTAACATTTATCTTCAATTTTTCTGAATTATTTTATAAATGAAAAATTTAATAAGTGTAAAAGATTGCAGAAATACATTCATGTATCTTATTTTGCCAAGATTGTGGGCATTTGTGCTTAGAGTTGTCAAAAGCGGTTCACGAATTTTTTTGGAAAATGTGATTTTATACATTTCACATTTTTCCAAACCGATTTAAAAATTATTTCGCAGGTTTTTGAAACAGATGTTTTAACTGCCACATAAAAAGCAAAGAAAAAGTTTCCCAAATACTTTTCTGGATACAAAAAAGTTATAGGGTCCGCCATCTAAGGTTTTTTTTTCAACTAATGTTTATTTCGTGAATGGCAACACTTAACTCATGTCTGATTTGACAGATTAGTTTTAACCTTCCGCTCAACGAATATGGTTGTGTATACGTTTCGCTAGGAGGGCCTGCGATCAACTTACAGAAGATGCCGATTGTGCCAAAAAAAATTATCTTTTCAGATGAAGCTCATTTTGATCTTGGCGGGAATGTAAACAAGCAAAATTGTCGCATTTGGGGCACAAAAAACCCGCACGCATACATTGAAAAGCCGACCCACCCAAAAGGAGTCACTTTTTGGTGCGGATTTTGGTACAGAGGCATAATTGGGCCATTTTTCTTCGAAAATGAGCAAAGAGTGGCCGTTACAGTCAATGGCGATCGGGCCATGTTGAACGAATTTTTGTTCACAAATATTGAAGAGGAGGATATTGGCAACATTTGTTTTCAAAAGGACGGCGCTACGTGCCACACACCCGAAGCTACACACGATGTTTTGCGCCGTTAGAAAAAAAAGTTATTTGGCGGACCCTTTATAAATGGCTAATGAATATGTTTTAATAACTTGTTTTACTAAAAAAAAAAAAGAATTTTACAAACATGGCAGTTTTTATTTACTTTAGGGTTTGTTTACTTGAACATATGCAAGTACTGCTAATTTATCGTTTTTAAGTCACCATTTTTCAGCAAACTTGGCTTATAAGCAAACTAAAAGATTTTATGGTCACAGCAAGTAGTTTTAATATTAAAAAAAGTTTATTAGGCTACAAAAAGACTTCCATATTGGAGCTTATGTCCTATAAGCAAACTAAAACAATTTTTGGTGGAACAAAGTGGATCTAATAGAAAAATAAAAACATATTAGCGGAAATCACCCTTGGTTGCACATCTGCAATTTTAGCACATATAGCATGATTTTTTGCTACAAAGCGTGCGTGTATTTTTCAAGTGTTTAGCAAAATAATTATATCAGCTGATTTTAGAGTAACGGAAAATATACATAAATATTTTTGTTTTGCAAATTGAGAAGGAAGTTTAGAAAACAAATTGCAAAAATTTCATTATTCATCTTTTCGTTGGCCGTCTTTTATTGTTGACTTTTTGTTTAATTGCCTTAATTTTATTCTTACTTTCTTCCGTATTCATTTTCTTCCCCGTTTTATTTATTTGTTTACAAAATTTAATAAAGCGAGTTTGCCGCATGAGATAAGCTAAGCGGCAGCCAATATTTGAAAAGCAACGCCGTCGATAAAATTTGCACGTGAAGCAACAACCGCCCGATTTTTTGCTTAGTTTATAAAATTTAATAAAAATTATGCATAATAATAGGTATAATATTCACTTTTTACTATTTTGTAAATGCTTCTTTGAGCAACGGTAGCATTAATTTAATTCCAGCACGGGCATGTTTTGTGGCGGCCTTGCCGTCATACAGTTTTTTGAGCGCAGGAGTTTACCTGTTGAAATGTAGAAAAACAAGCAGCTGTTTTAGCATTTAGCAACATTTGCAAATACGGATCTGCAATGGTTTTTAGTTATGCATATTTGTTTAAGTGATGCAAATCTCGGTTTCATACATTTTGTTTTTGTAGTGTTGCAGACTATAGCACATATGCTACGGTTGCAATATCTGCAAGGGTAATTTGCAATGAAGGGTGAGTTCCGCTTATATTTGCTTAAGTGATGCGAATCTCGGTTTCCTACATTTTAGCGGTACTCAGCGTTTGGTGCGTTTTTGGTTGCGACTATTTGCATTTGCGATTATATTGCAACTAATATTGAGCACCCTTTTCAACCACTTTTATTGCACTGCAAATAACAGCTGATAAATTAATACCCAATTTTTAATTTTTCACGTTTTATTTTTTTGGTAATCGCTGTTGGCTCCATCTCTACAATTTTTTGTTTGCTTTGTTTTAAAATGTCAGCTGTTCGAGTGTCAGTGTTGCAAACGCAATACTCATGCGAAAAAAGCAACACGTAATTAGCGGTGCATAAATGCAAAAATATTGCGAGTGCAACCTAGTATATTTTGTTGTTGGGTTGCAAAGAAAAAGCAACGATTTCTTGCATTCGCACTTACGCAAGACATTTGCACCAAATAATGAACTGCGCTTTTGTTCTTGTAGTCTTGCAGACTATGGCACATATGCTACGGTTGCAATATCTGCAAGGTCTGCAAGGGTAATTTGCAATGAACCGTGAGTTCCGCTAATAACAAACTTTTACATTGCAATAGCTTTTCTAGTTGTACAGAACCAAGTACGAATTTTGCGGTGCAAAATTTAACAGGAATACTACGCAACACATAAGTAAAGTATGACACAGACATTAAAATACAGAAAAATTGATAGTATAATCTTAAACATTTCTATAACCTCATTGTTTTGAGTTATTAGACACACATACCTCTATGCCATCACTCTCTGAGGACAATAGCTCAGCAAAAACTTCAATAAATTTTTGAGTCATTAATTTCGGTCTTAACCATTTCACTTCGGCAACATTTCCCAACAGGCCCATCATATTTCTCAGTAATTCATCACGTTCCCTAAATGCCTAAAAACAATTATTGACAGAAAAGAAAAACAATGTATTTTACAAAAATATGTAAACAGTTTTTGACGAAGCCATATACAAGAAATACTTACACAATTACTTACATTTAAACATCTCAAAAAATACTCCATGCCACGGCCATCTAAAAATCTCTTACAATTAATAGCAGTCTCATCAGTTACATTCCACATAGTTGACCATGCCACTTCCATGACATCATCGAATACCGAACGTGTTAAACGATCTTTTATTAAACTTAACATAGTCTATAAAGATGTAATCAAATACATAAGTATGTACATAAATGATAAATAATGTAACAGTCACTTACACTAACAACTCCCAGTTCACCCAGGAAGAGTTTTTGTCGACCGTCGACCTGACAGGCCAAAGTATTTAACAAGTATATGGCTATTCTCTGTACAAAGCCACCTTGCTCTGTTATAGACACTCCATACAGAAGAATGGTTATTAGTCGCTCATATTCAAATAACTTGGAAGAGAATGCAGCAAACGGTTAAACATTAAATTTCGAGGAATAACAAAAAAAAAATCATTTGAGACATACCACATCATTGGGCATTTGAAATTGTGTTAAAGTAAGGTAACCATTTCGTAGCATCGTATCATCAGACTCATGCGTTTCCATGCCATTGAGCAAAGTTCGAATTATGTGATTCCTTAAGGGAGTGCCAAACTTAGAACGATCTCGTCCCTTGACAATATAAAATAATGTCGCACTAAATGAAAATTCCAAACATTATTGTTATTCTGCAAAACAAATGAAATAAGCGTAAATTGACTAACCTCCCAGAGATTTGCATGTGTTTGAATTTCAAATGTCTATCCATAGCTGTTAAAACAACATCTAAGGCGGTGTGTATATCTTTGCAATTTTCAAATCGGAAGAGGTGATATAAATCATTTAGGACCTAGAGAAGATAAACCCCTTTCGTTACATTTTTAAACAGAGACTGTATTAGCTATTGAACTCACCCTCGTCAAGAGAACAGGTCTGTCATAGTAGTACCGCGCAGCAGTTAAAATTTGCTGTTCATTTGCATCTCCAGCAATCTAAGAAAAACGAAATTATATACATATATTATAAGAGTACATACATACATATTTTTGGCGCGGTTTCAAAGACCAAAATATTGTGAAGAAAGAAATTTGAAATACTTTAGCCGCTACAAAATAATAATGCAAATCCTAAACGTTGGATTCAGACAAGATTTCATAAAAATAAATTCAGTCAAGTAGGAGGCAGGCTCGCACTCTGAGGGTTCTGTCCGTATGTGTAATGTACGTATGGAATGGCATACATATATTGTATAAATTTCATCTCTCTGTCTCTTACAGCTTGAGAGTTACGTTCAATTGCTACTTTATGTTGTATGGGGACACCTAGTAGTTTTCGACTTGTTGTTGTTGTTGTTGTCATTTGCTGTTGTAAGGCATCTGGGAATACATACGGCTCTCTATCTCTTACGGTTCGAGAATTATAGCTGTTACTTTACGTTGTAAAGGGACACCTGGTAGTTTTACAGCTGTTGTTGTTTTTAGCATTTGTTGTTGTGGAGCATATGTGAATACACATATTATGCAGATTTCATCACTCTGTCTCTCACAGTTCGAGAGTAACGGCTAATTGCTACTTTACATTGTATAGGGACACCTGGTAGTTTTCGACTAGTTGTTGTTTTTGCATTTGTTATTGTAGGCCATATATGAGTACATACATAAGTATATTGTGCACATTTCATCTCTCTGTCACTTACAGTTTGGGAGTTACGGCTAATTTTTACTTTACGTTGTATAGGGACACCTGGTAGTTTTCGACATGTTGTTGGTATTTGTCGTTGTAGGGTATATGTAAAAACATATATTGTGCGAATTTCAGATCTCTGTCTTTTACAGTTTAGCAGCTACGTATAATTGTTACTTTAGGTTGTATAGGGACACCTGGTAGTTTTCGACTTGTTATTGTCTTTAGCATTTGTTATTGTAGATTATCTATAGCAATGTGCGAATTTCAGCTTTCTATCTTTTACGGTTCGAGAATTATAGCTAATTGTAACTTTTCGTTGTATGGGGACACCTGGTAGTTTTCGCTTTGTTGTTGTTTTAAATATTTGTTCTTGTAGCGGCAAGGTACAACAATATCCTGTGAAAATTTCAGCTCTTTAGCTCTTACCGTTTCAGAGAATGGACGCTGTGACTGACGGACGGACATATTAGTATCGGTAATAGCGTTCCGTTGCACTCTGATGCGTACGGAACCCTAAAAAATGGAGCCAGGCTACTTAAACAAAGCCAAGCTGCATAAAATTTTACAGAATTGCAAATTTTTTCAAATAAATTTATTGAATTTCGGTAATCTTCTTTTGATGGTGTATGTTATGTTGTGTTTTACGGGCTGCCCACTTGTGTTCTAGAAAGGTCCCATTGTGCCACCCGAAAAAAAGGCTGTAGTGAAGTAGCCTACATACCTCACACCTGTTCCGCCCTGAACCAGCTAGATGTACGGATGAAGAAGTCCACTCTGTCCAATCCGCATTCCGACCGCCCATTTAGTGTCGGTCTGGCCAAGTAATTTGCTCTCTTGTCAGAGAGAGCCGGGCATCGACAGAGAAAGTTTTCGACACTCGCCTCCTCCTCTTCATTTCTGCAGCCTCTGCAGAAGTCAGTATATGGAAGATTTAGTCTTCTCGCATTGACAGCGTCTCGTCAGAACAGTCACTAGGGTGTGTAGCCTTTATCTCGGAAAATGCAACAAAGCCAAGATTCGCTTGTAATTATACCGCGGCCACGTGAGCCCCGTTATTCGACAGATGATCTCATTCGTGCAGCTCTTAACAGCTGTCATTGTATTAGCTGCTGTTGCAGGCGGGTACCAGATTTCGCCAGTTCATCCGCCATTTCATTTTCGAACACACCGTTTGTGTCCAGAGAAGCTCCAGGTCTGAATTTGAGGATGTAATTTACATCTACATGACCGAAGAAAGGTCATACATTTGATTTTTCGAGAAGCACCCTGCGGCTAGTAAAGACGATGGGGGAACATTTCTAAAGCTATGTTTATTTAAAGAAGTGTAGATAGAGGACTAGTTTGTTTGGTGGAAGTGAAAAGAAAGGGAAATTAATAAAAGTTGGTCATACATTTTACTGCTCCGGAGGCACAGTGGGGCTAGTCAGAATGTTAGGGAGAAAAATTTATGAAAAACAAAATTTTTTTAAGGAGCTCCCAACACTACATGGGCTGGCGGATGTGTCGAAGTGTGAATTAAACAGGTTAGAGTCTTTCATCTGCTCATCTGATTGCTTCAGGGCAGAAACAGTAGCTGGTGTTTAGGGATGTTTCCCTACCATCTCTTTCGGTTAGCACAACGGGACCTTCTGGGACTTAAAAGGGTCGGTCGCACGACCGGCAGTCCGTCAAACATAACACATGGGAGCCCCCTAAGGAGGGGTAGAGTGTTGGATTGTTCCAAGGTCCAAGGGATTGGTCCTGCATTTGACTTCACTAGAGGCATCCTGGTGCGAGTTAAGACGGTTGGTGGTAATTTCTAAAATTATTTTTATAGGTTTGTTCCAAGAAAATGTCGCGAAAAGAAAACTAATGGGGTAGTTCATATATTTGACTTCTGCAGAGGCACACTGACGACAAAAATTTATAAAAACATTATTTTTGTATGGGAGAACCCTTAATGAAAACAGATTTATAAAGTCTGGCAAACTAGAGACTGCTTCGTACAGCAAGGGTTCCGTACTGCCGTACAAATCGCGGCTAGGCAACTACATATCCAGTGAAAATTGAAGTTCTCTATCTCTTACCGTTCGAAATTTACAGCTAGTTTTTAAACTATCCAGCTCTTACCGTGTCGGAGAATGGGCGGCGTGACAAACGGACAGCGAAGTCTCAGTGATAAGGTACCGTTTTCATTCAATATTACTCAATATATTGATTATTCGGATCTTATATGATAAAACACTACTATCATTGGCGGATAATACGCCAAGTCATTTATAAAAAGTAAAAGTAAGAACTCATCATAAGATTCTTGGGTAGACCACAATCAGGGTATTTGTATGGGAAGAGCACATGTTAAAGATTTTAACCGATAGTTTTCTGCATAGAAAGATTTTTAAGAACAGTAAAAGATTTTCCTGAAACTCAGATTAGCAGATGATTTTGAGCCAACATGAGGAGCTACCTAATCAACCACATCGTTGGCTTTTCTAGTCTGATTAAAAAATTCCTGGAAAAATCAGAACCTGAAGAACAGTAAACAATTCTTTGTAAAATCAGCTATATTTGGAAATGTCGAGAAGTGAAGAGGTGAATATGAAACTGATAGCTCTCTTATCGATTTAATCAAAGTTCTGGTTGGGTAGCCAAGGTCGCCACCACGCATTATGTATTGCCATTTTTACCCGACTGCGTCGAACTCCAATCATGAGTAATAGAGCCATAAGTATGTAAATATTATATTAAAACGATTTCTTTCAATTGAAAGGTGAAAACTTACCTCTATAGCTGGTATGTCATGACGTTTGCAGGCCCAATGTGCTGTATGATATAAACCTAAAAACTGTAACGGCCGTTGTGTCCGCGATGCGAGACCGGCTATATCTGTGTTAACTTTATGACTGGATTCTTTGGTTGCCACACCGTTGCCAGCCAAATTAGTTCCGGATATATCCAAATGTGTTAGTTCCCGCAAGTTATCCATCAACATTTCAAGCGATTGGTCGGGTAAATCATACGTACCATGTCCGTTGCCAGAACTTGATATCGATATATCCAGTGTACGAAGACGTCTTAAGCAGCAAATGGCAGGTAGTTGGTTGACAATTGGCCAAACGTTAAAGAGTATTAAAGTATGAAGTTTAGGCAGGGTGTCCAATGTCTGTAGACTGAAATTCGCTAACACACATGAGGTCAAATCCAAATGTGTTAAATCTTCCAGATGTGCAAATTGTAAACGATGGTGTAATACAACACTGTTCAGTACCAGACGGCGTAGATGAGGACAATTGAATTGAAAATCTACGGGTTCTTTATCGTTTGGTTCGGCATTTTGTAGCATATGGGAACTAATACCTAACTCCAAAGAACGCAGACTTTCACCATAGCGAGCAAGAAGTTCATGAGATTGAACGGTGATATTGTCGCAATACCAAATCGAGAGTGAATATAGTTTATGACGCATAAGTATTTCGAGGTCTGTAATGAAACAAAACGAAACAAAGCTCAGTATTGAATTAACTAAAAAAAAAAAAAAAATATGTTGCACACGTGCGAGTATTGCCAAAAGTTAGCAAGTTTTTTTATTGCAGTTGTGGTGGCCAGGTAGCTGCATATTCTGTCTTTATCTGTCACGATTAGAAAGTCACATATACATAATTATCAGTTCTTTTGTATGGAGACACACTTTAGTATTCTAATTTTTGTTTTTGGGTCAGTCGGGCTGTTTAAAGGGTGTTTTTTTTTTCTATGTATAGAACTTTAAGTTGGCATTACTGTTCAAGATGGCGACCAATTTAACAGCTGTCAAGTGATTTATTCTCAGTTTGGTTTGGCAATTCGTCATGAATAGACTCACGCCTGAACAACGCTTGAAAATAGTTCAATTTTAGTGCAAAACGAGATTACCGTTGTTCCCGATTTTCATAAGCGAATTTTGTTTAGCGATGAAGCGCACTTCTGGTTGAATGGCTACGTCAACAAACAAAACTGCTGCATTTGGAGTGAAGCCAATCCTCAAGTACATATATGTCGAAACACCGTTACATCCAGAAAAACTGACTGTTTGGTCCGTACTTCTTCAAAAACGATGATGGCCAGAACGTTACAGTCAATGGTGATCGGTATAGAGCCATGATTACTAACTTCTTCATTACCAAATTGAATAACCATAATGTCCAGGAGACATTACAGGAGACATCAGACAGCTCGTGCCACAACCGATTTATTGAAAGACACATTTGGTGACCGCCTAATTTCACGTTTTGGACCTGTGAATTGGCCGCCAAGATCTTGTGATTTAACACCGCTAGACTACTTTCTGTGGGGCTATGTAATAAGCCACAAACGCTTGACAATTTGGAAGACAACATTCGCCGTGTTATTGCCGATATACGGCCACAAATGTTGGAAAGTCATTGAAAATTGGACTACATCCGCACCAGCCGTGGCGGTCATATGCCAGAAATCATATTTAAAATGTAATGCCACAAGATTATCTTTCGGATAAATAAAATTCATGTCAATGGAATAATCCATCGTTGTTTTATTGCAACTTAAAGTATACATCGAAAAAAAACACCCTTTACATGTATGTATGAATGATATTTTTTTTTATATTAAAATAGATTCTATTAAATTAAATAATTTATTAATTTCCATAATATTGTTACACTTGATTAAAATGTAGAATTTGAAATACATAGATTAATATGTACTCACCATAATTTGTTAAACGACTATTTCGCAAATGTACAACATTTAATGAAGTCCGATTTGTATCTCGAAACAAGCAGATAAATTTGTCATCAAACTGACTATAAAAATGTTTTTGAAACGTGTCTAATAGACGATCGCAAATATCATTTGGTAGAACGATGCCTTCACGAAGTTGATATTTGTCATCAAAGCTGCGAGTATCTTCACATCTGAGAACATCGAGATTTTTGCAAATGTAACGATATACAATATCTTGAAGTGTTAATGGATCTTCATCCAAAATTCCGTTTGGCTTTAAACGAACTTTGCCACTCATTTTACAAATTAATTCTTCGGTCCGAACGCCTGCAAAGGAGAGAAAGTAAAAGAAATTACTGAATATGTACAAAAGAGATGTGTGATGATAATAAATACGCAGAGTTAAAAATGCGTTGAACTGTATAAGAGTTAAAAATGTTTACTGTTAACTGTATAAGAGTTAAAAATGTTTTTAATTTAAATATGCGTTAAAACTTATTCATAATCTGATTAAATAATACATTCAATACAGGTACGCAAACAACAGCAGGTTTTAAAATGAATCAAGTTCTTTTAAATTTAGGATATAAATTAAGCTTAGGGTTACCAGACGGGCTTTTTTAATGTACATACATATGTACATATGTCAAGAATCAAAAAAATACATACATACATACATACATATATAATTTGTCAAGCCAGAACAGAATTTTTGAAATTTATCGATGAAATGAGTAAATGATTAAGGAGAATTGTCATATCATAAGTAATTGCATTAAATACCCTTTCCATACTTTATCCGTCGATATAGAAACCAATATAACGGGTTATCCATTTTGCAGTTTCAAAAGTAAATAAAACGTAAATAAAACACACATAAAATATTTTTTTTCATGATATTTCTTTTTAGGGTTCCGTACTTATCAGAGTAAAACGGAACCCTACTACAGAGACTACTACGTCCGTCCGTCCGTCACAGCGTCCATTCTCCGAAACTGTAAGAGCTAAAGAGCTGAAATTTTCACAGGGTATTGTTGTACCTTGCCGCTACAACAACAAATCGAAAAATACCAGGTGTCCCCATACAACGAAAAGTAACAATTAGCTATAATTCTCGAACCGTAATAGATAGAGCTAAAATTCGCACAGTGTATGTAAGTATTTGCTGGCAGTTTCTCTCCTCCAATACGATGCCCACAGGTTGCAAAATAAAATCCGTAATTAATTTTTATAATTCAAAATTAAATTACAATTCATTCATTTAAAAACGTGTAGCTTACATTAAAATTAAAAAGGAAGTGATAGAAAAAATGTTGACACTACGAAACTGTTATAAAGTTGAACAGTTGTTAACATTTGGATTGTGAAGTAAAGTTGCATATTTTCTTACAGTATTTAAAGATGCCCTACAACAACAAATGCTAAAAACACCAACAACTGTAAAACTACCAGGTGTCCCTATACAACCTAAAGTAAAAGACAGAGAGCTGAAATTCGCACAATATATGTAATTAGATATGTCCTACAACAGCAAATTCTAAAAACAACAACATGTCGAAAACTACCAGGTGTTCCTATACAACGTAAAGTACAAATTTGCCGTAACTCCCAAACTGTAAGAGACAGAGAGATGAAATGTGCACAATATATTTACTCGCATATGGCCTACAATAGCAAATGCTAAAAACAACAACAAACGAAAACTACCTGGTGTCCCTATACAACGTAAAGTAACAATTAGCCGTTACTCTCGAACCGTGAGAGACAGAGGGATGAAATTTGCATAATATATGTATGTATTCACATATGCTCCACAGCAACAGCATTTCTTTCGAAGTTATGACATGACTTCGAATGCAACGTTCAAGTAAATGCCGCAGATGCTCGATGGGATGCAAATCTGGGAATTGTGGTGGGGTTTTTAACTGATTTTCAACTTTATATAGCAAACAAAGTCTTGTATTATGCTCATTGAGTTTGGGGTCATTATTTTATTGAAAGATATAATCATCCTCAATTTTTGTGCACTCTACTGCAGGTGATTGTAAATATACCTCATGGTCCATCGTTGATGGAATGAATTCCAGATTTGCCACACCTTTGCTATTCATACAGCCCCATACCATTACGCCGCACAGTGGCTGCAAATCGTTTTTCATTGGCCAATAGTCAAATTTTTTTTGTCACCGATTTTTAAAATGTTTACGCCATTTTGGAGCTAATATATCCATATTAAGGGAGCCAAAAAATTAGGTTTAACTATTGATAATTGTGGACGTGTCATGCTGTCAAACTCTTTTTTAGGGTTCCGTACTCATCAGAGTGAAACGGAACCCTATTACCGAGACAAGTACGTCCGTCCGTCACAGCGTCCATTCTCCGAAACGGTAAGAGCTAGAGAGCTGAAATTTTCACAGGATGTTGTTGTACCTTGCCGCTACAACAACAAGTCGAAAACTACCAGGTGTCCCCATACAACGAAAAGTTGCAATTAGCTATAACTCTCGAACCGTAAAAGATAGAAAGCTGAAATTCACACAGGGTATGTATTTATTTAAGTACGAAGAACATAAAATTAGTAAAAAAATAATAATAAATATAACCTAAGATGGTTACAAATGCTATTGAAATGTATTGCAGTTTTTGTTTTTAAAATGTTTTTTTTTTTAAATTATCAAAGTGGACAGTAAGAAATAATAAATTTTTTTGTAGTACATAACAGCAAAATCTCCAGTTAATTTTACATTATTTTTAGTGTAAACATTTTTTGAGTGTAAAAAATTTTTTTTTCACAAAAAATAGTTATAATTATTATTAAGTTCCAAATATTAAATTTTTTAATCTGTAAATGAAAAAAAAATAAACCGATATTTCACTTCAAAAGTGAAAAAAAAAATCAAACGTGCAACTTTGACCTAGAAGTCCTTAAAAAGTCTTCAATCAATTTTAATGTAATTAAAACTGAGTCAAGCCGAACTAAATATCGATTAAAAAAAATTTTCTTAAATATTTTGATCGGTTCAAAAGTTACAGAATTTTGACCAACGAACAACGATTTTCAGCCACTGCGCCAATATTTCGTTGATACGAATCAACTCATCAGTAGACTCGAAAAATCTTAAAAGACAATTTGGAACCCAACTACTTATTCTAAAGTTCTCATGAACAAAATGAGAATCTGAAGTATTCAAACAAACTTTTAGTACAGAAAACATTTTTTTGCTTTTTCTTGTGAGAATTATGGACTAAGTAGTTGGGGTCTAAACATTCTTTTAAGAATTTTTCGAGTCTTCTGATGAGTTGATTAGCATCAACGAAATGTCGGCGGCATATAGACGGCTGAAAAAGACATAAAACATAGACCGAATATAATACATTTCCATTGGCTCTTAAAGCAAATAAATAAGTTAATTTTTGAATAGTAAAAAAGCAACTTTATTAAGAAAATAATTTTTGTTTACTTGTTGCTAAAAGAAGAAAAATTCGATTTATGTATGTATTAGGAAAAGTTGCTCATATTTCAAACAATACCTCCTTGCGCAGCACCTTGTGTAGGCGACTTTTATAATACTGGGAATTAAAGTGGAAAAGTGTTGCAAGGAAAATCAGTGCTTATTTGAAGCAATAAATGTTTGGCCCACATCAATTATTCTTGCTACCTTCTAATTCAAACAAATTTTTTCAAATCTACTTCAAAATAAGTCCATAAAAGTTAACGGATGATTCGTGGAGTACTATTGATTTTTCTTGATTAATTCTTAGTGAAATCATAATTATTTATAATTGCAATCAAATACAAATCTAAAACCCATTTGAAAACTATTTCTAGCTAAATTAACTATTAATTGCTATCAAATTCAAATAAGAAGTTATAATTTGTTAGTTAGGTAGCAAACCCAGCCTAATATGTAACTATTTCCTGGCGATTCTTTCTATGTAAAAGCACGTACATACATATACATACACGTGTATATATACAACTGAATCGGGCCTAAAGATCCAATGATAAAACAAATCAAGAATAGTTTGTCAGTATGATTTGAAATGGTACAAATGAATATAACAGCAATAACAACAAGATCCGACGCATAAAAAACATATCTAGCAACATAATACATATGTATAAGCAAGGCGAACAACAAAGAAAAAGTGCATTTAGATGAACTTCAATAGAAAACAGTAAACGATAAAAGCGTGACAATAAGTTGTAATTCTGTGATCTTGTTTTCAATAACTTTTTTCAAAGTGTTCGATGTTCAGCATTTCAAATTGATGGACGGACGGACGTGCGGACATCGATACGAATTGCATGCAGATGTAAAAAAATATTTGAAATGTTGGTTCGTATGAGATAAGTACTTAATCAGTAATTAATGAATATATTACCTTTTTTTCTGCTGAAGCAACGATTTTTGTGCAACTCTCACTTTTGTCCTTGCAACTACAGGGTGGGCGTACGGACAGTATATAAAATAAAAATATTTCGTCTTTAGATTATATGAATATTTTCAGCTCGTCTTCACTTCCCCAGATATTTGATAGAAATATTTATTAAACTTTGCCAATAAGAAGTGACAATAAATTTTTCAAAGCAATCGAATTCTGTTTTTCTTTATATTGTTATGTGGTTTCTGCTGGAATTCTAAAAATATTCGCTGTAAATTGTTTTGCATTTGATATTTTATCACATCTTATTCACTTTAATTTACGTTTGTGAGTCATTTGGTTAAATAATTTCGGGGCAGACATTTTGCTCTAGTGTTTTGATTTATTTACTATTAAATTGGAAATATAACTAGAATTTTTTGTAATATTTTTTGCAAACAAATTTTTTCTTTGAGGAAATAAAGAGAAACTTCGTTGTTCAATTGTTTTATTTTTGAAGTTTAAATTGTCATTCACATATGGTAGGGCAGTTTATTCATATCTGGGGTATGTTTAATCATCGAACAGTGGTAAAACTAATATATAAGGAACTCCTCATCAAGGGTTACCATGCTTTTCATATAAACTAACTGCTGTTGGCACTTCTCGGGTAACATCAATATACATGCGATGCAATCATTTCATATTTCATGTATATTGAAATGAATATAAAAACAATTTAGGTTTCTTTTATTTGAATTTCAGTCTATGGACAAAAGAATCCTTACAGATTATGCCAATATAAAAAATATACTATAAAATATAATCATGTAACATAGGAATTACAAAATAAAAGAAAAAAATAGTAGTTATAACCATGATACAACTAAGAAGATAACCTTTTCACTCCAATAAGGACAACTTCAATTAAAATAACATGCATTTTGTTTTTGTACAACTTCTGTAAGCTGTCAAAAAGCCACCGCTTCTGCATTTATAGAAGAGAAATAACAGAGCTTACATTGATTTGGTATTTCGTTTTGGCTGCCTTTCATCTCTGCATTCTCTTGACAACCTAAAGTAGTCAGATGATTAACGGTTAACCTGATGAGGCTACCTTATTAGTTGTACCCTGGTTATAACTAATAAAAAATAAAAAGAAGTAGTACATAAGAAAGCATATTAATACAAGGTCATTTGCATGCATTTAGGATAATTAATTTAAACTGATATTTTTCAGTGCTAAATTCGATAAAAGATTTCTTAAGCAGGGACATGTAATTTACCCCATGCTACAACTAATTAGGTATTCTCATCAGTTAAACCGCTAATCATCTGACTGCGCAAAACTGTCAAGATAATATAGAGATGAAAGGCAACCAAAACGAGACAGCAAATTCTGCTGATATCTTTTCTGCAAATGCTCTACAGTTTGTAGAGGTGTTGCCTTTTTGACAGTTTTCACAAGTTGTACAAAAACAAAATGAATGTTTTACTGTAAATATTAATTTTTGTTATTGAACTTCTGTGTTGTAATACATTTATATTAAATTACTTTTTCAGGATATTAATTAAAAGTAGTGATAAGCCAAGGGTTGAACTTAAGCCTGAAAAAGTAATTTAATACAAAATGAATGTTATTTTCCTTGAAATTATTCTGGTTGTAGAGAAACGGTTACCTTATTAGTTCTATCATGATTTACAACACACTATTCAAATTTCTGTTTTCACATTAGCAGATGTTGGGACGTTCTGCAACTCCCGCCAAGAGAAGCTTCTCGACTGATGAAACAAAATATTCCATATGGAAATGAAACTCATCTGTTTTTCTCACTATCTATAAATTTTCTCTATTTATAAATTTTCTTTGCGATAAATAGCTCGCACATTCATAGACAAACGGTGTCTATAACACTTTTGCCTCAAACAGTCAAATAAAAGAGAGACAGCATCTTTTCAGAATTAAATTAAATGTGATATGGAAAAAGTAAGTATTTTTATTTATACTTTTTCATTGTTAAATGATTGTTTTTGCGTGATTGTAGAAAAATGATTTTATTAAAAATAAATCTGTGGTAAAATTTTACAGGTTAACATTGAAGTTACAGTACCAGGTTCCCTCGATATCAGATAGTCGCATAACTACAACAAATACGATATCAACAAACACTTCATTAATTTTGTTGGTAGGTACAACTAATAGTACTTAAAACTGATAAGAGAATACAGAGATGAAAGACAGCCAAAACGAGATAGCTAATCGGTATACCTGACGAATTGATATCATGATAAAAGAGAAAAACAGAAGCAAAATATAATCACCTGTGCTATCAAGTTCACAGTATGTATATGAATTCGTCTTAAACCAGGTAAATCAATAAAATTTCTGTCTTTCAATTTCCAAAGTGTGAAACTGCTCTATGTCACCATCGCCGATGAAGATAGCGACTTGTAGCCGCCGCTTATAATACTATGGAGAGGCCGCCGATCGAGAGTCTTCCTGGGTTCGACCATTGTTTTCTTATTTACATGGTTGCGAATTAAAAGCAAAATGAGTAATATTTACATACAAGAACCTCCAACCACTGGAAAGGTAAGTGCCGCTTATAGTCAAGATGCGAAATATATGTGTACATACTTGCTTTGAAGTCGATATTCAAAAAAAAATTTAATGCAAAGTTTGTTTTCAATACTGCTAGGTTCTTCTTAAAACATCTGCAGGCGACATTGACATCGAATTGTGGTCACGAGAATGTCCAAAATCATGCAGGAATTTTATACAGCTATGCATGGAAGGTTATTACAACAATACCATTTTTCATCGTGTTGTGAAGGGTTTTATAGTCCAGGGTGGCGACCCCAATGGCGATGGAACAGGTGGTGAATCTATTTATGGCGAACCGTTCAAAGATGAGTTTCATTCTCGACTACGTTACACAAGACGAGGTCTGGTTGGAATGGCAAATTCGGGCAAGGACGACAATGCTTCGCAGTTCTTCTTCACCATGGCTTCCACTCCAGAATTGCAAAACAAAAACACTCTGTTTGCAAAAGTCACCGGAGATACAGTTTTTAACATGCTGAAATTGGAGGAAGGACTCGTTGATCACAACGAAAGACCGATGTATCCACATAAAATTATAAAATGCGAAATACTTAACAATCCTTTTGACGACATTGTACCCAGGGAACTAAACAAAGAAGTGAAGAAGGAAAAAAAGAAAAAAACTGAAAAAGGAGTTAAGTATGTGATAAAACGAATATTTCAACTACACTTGTATTTTATTTTCCAAGTGATAATTTTTTGTTAGGAATTTTGGCTTGCTGTCGTTTGGGGAGGAAGCAGAGGAAGATGAGTTCGAAACAGTTGAATATGTTCAAAAGAATTCAGGCAAAGCAAAATCTCTTCACGATGTAGTAGATGATCCATTATTAAGCAAAGAACCCATTAAAGTAAAAAAAGAAGAATGTGAAGAGGAACCTGAAGATAATGTTGCATCGGAAAAAGAAAAACTGGATGCCGATGAGATCAGTGAGAGAAGACAACGTATAAAAGATAAACTAAAGTATTCATCAAAAATTAAAAAGAATCAAGAAGTCACCGATGAAATCAAAATAGAAAATTCCGATTCAGAAGAGGATTTGCTTCTAACGCATGAAGAGGAAAAGAAACAGCAAAGTGAAAAGAAAAGGTAATTTGAAATTTGGAAAACTTTTTATTTGAGAAAACTATTTGAAAAATTTTCTTGATGGCAATCAAATAATATATCGCATTATGTGCATCATCATAAATCGCATGGCTGAGGTATCGGGTTTTAAAGGCAAAAACGGAATTTTTTATGTAAATTTTGAAAAAAAAAAATTCTTTCTAAAGTTGGCCTGATTTCCGTTGGTGTTTTAATTACCGTTTTTATAGTGTTTTAATTTATTTCAATGCTTTAGTCTTAAACTTGCATTCTTGAATTATATTAAAACAAAGGAAGTAAATTTTTGCAAAGCAGTTTTGGTATTATAAAAGAAAAATTAATCGATGAAACAGAATAAGAAAATACTGACTTCACCACCTCTTCTATTTGATTTGGCGACACAATAAAATTAATAAGAATTGTAAATCATAATGTTCTCTATAAAATTAATACAATTAAGACTAATAAAAATTAAAAATTTTTGCACTTTTGTAAAACCGGTGGGCGTAGAAGTAGGTGTGGTCATTTACTTTTTTCATACATAGCTACTTTACTGCCAGAAAAGAGAATGGAACAATCCTTTTCTTAACTCTTAATGTTAAAGTTAATTTTCATGCCAATTATACCAACCTTTCTTCCTATCTTATAAATAGGGAGGAGATCCGACAGGAAATACAATCCTTAAAAAAACAATATCAAACCGATAAAAAGGTTCGAGATGAACAGCTGGATAAAAGAATTAATAAGGGATCAAGCCAAAAGGTGCCGAAATCAGACGACAGCAATGAACTCATCAAAAACTTCATTGAAGAGAAGGAAAAGTATGAAAAAATGAAAACGAAAATACCCAAAAAAGGTGCATCTAGAGAAGATTTCACATTGAATTTGCTCGCAAAATTTCGCTCTAAATTAGATGCGATTAAGCAAAAAAGGGAAGAAGATAGTGAGCACAGTGAGGGAAAAATAGACGAAAAGTTTGTGGAACAAGAGATCCAAGGAGATGATTGGCTGTGCCATACTTTAAGATTTCAGGATGAAACCCCAATATTGGCAAAAGATGCTTCAACTAAAGGTGATGACTGGTATGATGTCTACGATCCTCGTAATCCCTTAAATAAAAGGAAACGTAAAGAAGCTGGTGATAATCGTTCACACAGTTCACTCCCAAAAAAGCATGTACGATAAAAACTGTTTTCTTAAAAATATATTGTGTAGATAAAATATACATTTTTTATGTTATGTAAATGCAGTTGTCATAATTTTGCGTGTAGTTTTTTTTTTTAGTTATTTTTCTCAAAATACTTTTTCTTTTCTTTTGGGTTCGGCACAATCTAAAACGAGACACAAAAATAAAAAAGCTTAAGCTAAATATGAAGATTGTTGAGTATAATAACTTACGGTGTCTGCTCCAGGTTTCCAGCCGGCTGGACAAACTTCTCCATGAGTATCGGTGTATTGAAAAGCTTGTACTAATCTTAGGGTTTCGTCCACTGAACGACCCACGGGCAAATCGTTCATTGTAATTTGACGCAACACCCCACTTTGATCAATAATAAACAGTCCACGTAAAGTATGGCCCAAATCGTCCAAATAAACGCCATATTCTTTACTAATTTTATGTGTCAAGTCTGATAGAAGAGGTATTTTCACATTTCCCAAACCACCTTCTTTACGAGGCGTATTAATCCAAGCTAAGTGAGTAAAATGAGAATCAACACTGCACGCAATCACTTCCGTGTTAATTTCACGAAATTCCATAATGCGGTCTGAGAAAGCGATTATTTCAGTAGGACAAACAAAAGTGCTAGAAAATGAAAATTATTTCATATGTATTTTATTTATTATTTATCCGTTTAAATTACTAAATGAATCTTATGCATGGCTAAAAAGTTTACAAATCGTATAGAAAACTTACTCATTCATGTATGAGCAAAAGGTTCTAAGAAAATGAACCAGCAACATAATACATACATATGTATGTAGGATGGGGTTGCTAAAGCTGGTGGCTTAAATAAAACACATTAATATTCTTTGATATACCAAGTACCAAGCATATATGTACATACATATATGTATGTAGTTCAAATCTGCAAGTATTGTCGTGGACAAAAGTAGTCAGTGAAACTACAGCAGCGTACTGCATATACATAAGTTAATATTTTATATAAAAATTATATAAATATTTATTTTCTTCAGCTAAAGGTCTTTTATTAAAATTATTTAATTATTTTAATAAAAGACCTTTAGCTCAAGAAAATAAATATATAAAATAAAAAAGGGACCGAAAAAACCAAATAAATTATAGCAATGCATATGTACATACATATTTACGAAGTTTGAATGTCGGCTTTAGAATAGTGTCACCAATAGCTGTAAAACTAAAGTGTGCTGACAGAAACCGAATGTGCAGAGAGAATTTTGCACGCGAAGTCGGTGTTGGTTATACCACAGAGGAGAGAAAAATGGCAGAACCAGGTTTGTATGCCCATACAAAATCTTATGCATTGAAGTTGAAAAAGTTACGAATTTGGCTGCTCAATGGCATTTTTGAATCAGCAATGTTATGTTCAGAGCAATAAAATTTTAACTGGCAGCACTCTTGAATAACTTTATTATTTTTCTTAATCTTCGTACTGGAAACAGCACATCGTGTATGCTACTAAGTCTAACAGAAAGTGTTCGGCAAAATGTTAGCGCAAAAAAAATTTCCACCCTAGTATCACTTGATCTTAGTAAAGCCTTCGATACGGTGAACTATATCATTTTAATGGATAAACTCTCTGCTGAATTCAAGCTTTCCTCATTCCCGTGCAAGCTATTATATTCATATTTAACTGGCCGTACGCAATATGTTGGTGTTGGCTGTCTTAGTTCTTCTGTTTCTCCCTGCGTGAGTGGTGTACCTCAGGGTTCAATTCTGGGGCCAGTTTTATTTCTAATCTATATGAATGATTTCGTTAATTTTATCAGCTCCACACAAATTAAAATTTTCCTACTTGCAGACGACATAAATCTCTTATTTAGTAGTAAATTAAAATCTTTAGACTGCCATGAATCAAACATCAACTACACCTAATCACTAGTTTCCACCTGGGCAACCCGTAACAAGCTAAACTTTAATCCCTCTAAAACAAAAGCTTTATATTTTGGATCTACTAATCATCCTTCAGTCAGTATTAACTTTGATGGCGTGTGTGCGCCATTTGTCAACACTATGAAATGCCTTGGCTTAACACTTGACAATACCCTGTCTTTTGAGGCTCATACATATATCTACTGTTTCAGCTAGTGTTAATAAAGCGTTGAGGTCTTTATACACTCTCAATCTTTATCTGCCGCTCAAAACAAAGATTAACTTAGCTCATTCGTTGCTTATGACTCATATTCAGTATTGCCTTGTAATCTATAGTGGCTGGACGTCACCAAATTTGAACAGACTGAAATTGGTTTTTAATCGCATTATAAGATTCGTTTTCAAACTTAGGATTTATCAACATGTATCAAACTATACAAAATCCTTAAGATAAGAATCTTATCTTATTTTTATCTTATTATAAAATCTAAATCTTGCTTAAAACTAATATTCCGGTTCTCAAATTCAACACGAAACCCCCCAATTAATTTTATCTAGAATCAATAACTCTACGTTTGAAAGATCATTTCAAGTGAGAGTGTGCAGACTCTACAATAACCTTCCAATACATCTGAGAAATTTTGAATGTTCTATAGGAAGTTTTAAGCGCAAATTGTATAATTTTTATAATTGAACCAATGTTTTCCAACAAAGACTTATATGTGCATACATTGCAATCGTATAATATGTACGTATGTATGTATATGGATCTAATATTATCTTATTTCATAGAATTCATTACAATTAACCAAATGTATTAATCAAATATGGCCCTGTGGGCTCGATTATATAAATAAAGAAAGAAAGAAATAATAAATTCCGTAACTTTAACATCGAAACTATAAGCCCCTGGCAGATTTTGACTTCAGTTTTGGGAGGCCTATGGCCCCCTCCATAGTCCTATAAAGCTAATTTCTTTCAAAATCTCGATCCTTATTCAAAAGTTTTCTCGAGTAGAGCAAAATGTATTAAAAAACAAAAAAAGTGAGCATATATGTAGATAGTTTCCTACCATCTGCATACATTGTATGTATGTATATGGTAGACAGGCGCGGATCCAGCTAAAGCTTTTGGGGGGAGGGGGTTTGGAATTTTGTATGGCATAAAATAGTCTTATTATTGGTAAATCGCTTATTGGCGAAATAAATACATTTATCATTTTGGGAGGGGAAATATAACTCCCCCCCCCCCCATTTGAGCGCCTGATGGTAGAACAATTGTTTCTTCCATCTTAAGGTATAAAGCTTACAAAAAAAGTGACCAAATTAAACGTTTTTACTTGCAAAATGTTTCTTGATTTATATTGGACTTGCAGTTGCGTAGCATCGTTCCATGAGCTGGAATGTTACTGCACACTTGCGATTTGCTGGGCGTGTGATAATACAAACATTTCCAGTATATCGCGATGTGCAGCTAATGGCGATGCGGGCTAAACAATTTATTTTTAGCTTGCAGATTCATTCAATATGTGTTATGTTTCGAGGGCCGCCGGTCCTGAGACCGACTCACTTGGGTCCTAGAAAAGGTCCCGTTGTGTTAGATTCATTCAATAGTTTTGTCGACTTTCTTTTACTGCAATAACGGTAAAACATTTGTGCAACAAATAAAGTTCGACATTTTGTACGAGATTTTTGTTTTAGCAAAATCCTCAATTTTAAAATATTTTCTAGGTTCAGATAGTCCCTATATATTCTTTTAAATACTTACAAATCTAGGGGATAGAATAATAGCACAACGTATTTTCCCCTATACTGCGAAAGTGAGAGCTTAACGATTTCTTTATTGACAACAGCTGTTCCCTCAAATTGTGGAGCAGGTTTTGAGACTAATAGACAAAAATTATTAATGATGTTATACAATAATGAAGAATATAGAACTTACTAACTGCTTTTGTTGTTTTCAAAGTATGATCACCCTTAGGAGCTTCAGCGGGATAAACCGTACCTCCGGCGAAAGAGTAACAAGAATCAGCATCGTCTGTTGTTGAACTTTGTGCTCCAAGTATTAAAGCAATGATAGATACGATTGCTAGACTTTTTCCAAACATTGTTATTTTTTACACTGGGCCTGAAAATATAATTTTAAGTAACAACATTAGAGAAATTTAGCCACGCACACAATTTTTAAAATTCATTTACGCCTGATAAGAAATATTCAGCGAGGATCGATTATTTTTCTTGTGTTTACACAGGTGTTGCTGAAGCCTATTTATGTTTTTCAATGAGTACACTTAATTAAATTTGGTTCAACACTTCTTTGTATTTGCCATTTTAAAAACTTTAAACAAGTCGAACACTTACAATTTTATTAAAAACAGCACAGAATATACGTAAACAGTCTGTTGCTGTTAAAAATGTGTTTAGAAAACTTATACTTTGTGTCACAATCAAGTAAAAACTATTAGGACAAAGTAGTTTGTGACATTAGAAAGCCGGCTACAAGGCTGCTCGACACCAGGTAGCCTTACAAGCCCAGCTGACTACTGCTTTTAGCTTGCAGAACTGTCATAATACACAAAACAAACACATATACGCGAACAAATGGGTGACAGTATTCAAGATTTCTACCAACAAAATACATGAAGTGTTTGCTGGTGTTGTGTTTGGTGTAGTTATGCGATTACCTGGTATCGAGCTGCCTTGGCCGGCTATAACTATAATGTTGCCAACACACCACCATAGCTGCCAGACTTGACGATTTCAGGCACCAAAAAATGACTGATTCGACGACTTTGAAGCCGGCAATTTAAATGTCTACATTTTTTAAAACACACTTGATATATTTTCCTGGAAGGGAGCGAAAATGTCTAACGCATGCAGATAGCTCTGATATGTGGTACTTGTATCCACTAAAACCCTACCTTTATACTTAAACCGCTTTCGCATTGCTTGAGGTGGAACTCCTATTTTATGATTTTATCGTACAGCTGCTTTTGTACTCACGTCTTTTTGGTTCATAGCATGATACAACTAATAATTTAATCTTTTTGCTACAATAAGAACAACTTCAATAAAAATAACATGCATTTTGTTTTTGTACAACTTATGCGAACTGTCAAAAAGACGCCACTTCTACATTTACAGAAGAGAGATGCACTGAGCTTACGGAGATTTACTATCTCGTTTTGGCTGCCTTTCATCTCTGCAATCTCTTGACAACCTAAAGTAGTCAGATGATTAACGGTTTAGCTGACGAGGCTACCTTGTTAGTTGTATCATGGTTCATAACATTTTTTCAGCATATGTTGCCACATGTTTCCACATGTTTACTTCGTTTTCTGTCATTGTTAATGCAGTATTTTCCGGAGCTATGTTTTCTCTAGAGTATGCCGTTGCCACTCCCAACTCTCACATCTGAAGGTTGTGGGCTCTACGACATTAATACAATTGTCGCCATCGATACTGATTGGTGAGTTTATGATATTATTAATCTGAATTTGCAAAACTGTCAAGAGAATACAGAAATGAAAGGCAGCTAAAACGAGATAGTAGATCAGCGTAAGCTCTATTCTGTGCACAGATTCAGTGGGCGTTGATCGAATGCAGTAATGTGCAAGTAGAACGTATGGAGAAATAAGTTATTACATAACACAAATGTTATGTTATGTAACGTGGGCTGCAGTTATGAGACCGGCCCACTTGGGTCCTAGAAAGGTCCCGTTGTGATACCCGAATTGGCTAAAGGGAGATAGCCCTACATACTTCCCGCCGGTTCCGACCTGAACCAGCCCGATGAACGGATGAAGGAGTCCACCCTGTCCAAACCGCAATAGGATACTTCCGGTAGTCCATTTAGTGTCGGTCTGCCCAAGTAATTTGCTCTCTAGTCAGAGAGAGAGAAAGAGAGAGAGAGAGAGAGAGAGAGAGCTGACCACTGTCTAATCAGAATCTGGTTTGAACATAATGATTTGCGTTGGAAAATTTTTAAGATTGGTGGTGGTAACCCTAGTCTCTACATAAACATATGTATGATACAATTGTATCATGCGTAACAGCTACATAGCTAGTTTAACATCAAAATAGAAGGGAATGTTTACCTTTAATCGTTCTAAAAGTAGATGCTGCTTTTAAAAACTTCCTTAAAAGGTATAAGTCAAGTATTTATAAAGTATTTAAAGCGTTAGTTTTCAAGATAGCAAGGAATCTTTGTTAAGAGTGTGTTGATAACATCAACATAAAGAGTTCTTCCTCATTTTCCCAGAAAGGTGTTCCTACTATAATAACGACTAGGTAGGTATGTATCTACTTTTTTATGTTTTGCAGAATCAGGCAATATAAATGGTTTATTTTTCTAGAAAGCTTTTCGATATCTATAAAAACAATCAATCGGTCAACCAATTTAGTGTTCAGTAAATGTCTATGCCAATGAGTAACATTAATCAGGGTGGTTACGTGCCTCCAGGCTATGCGCCAAATGCTCCTATGGCTCCAGGAATTCATAATCCCGGTGCACCGCAACCAGTCAATTATGTGAGTATTTTTCATTGTTCATCAGGAAGTGCAAAAACTGTTACACGCCCCCCTTTTTATCAACTATTGTTAACAAACTTGGGTAGATGCTCACGTTCATATGCAAATATTTCTTCAACTTTCTAAAATGAAAGAATCATGTTCAAATAAATTGCTGATAGGTATTTGTATTTATATGCATATCGTGTTCACTATTAGTACGCCCTTTTGGCGTATACTAATGTGTGAGCATATTAAGAAAAATGATTTCCTATTGCTGTGCAAATGACGTCATTTTTATTTTTCAACATATTTATTTTTTTTACAAGGAAATGAGACAGATTTTTTAAATTTACATTTAATGCTAACGGGGCGTTACTAACCCAGCGAAAACTATTTGTTCCCCTATGATTTGCAGTTTCTTATTGGGTTTTTTCTTTACCGACAAAATGTATACTTTGCTGATAATCATGTTCTTTAAAAAAAGAAAATATGAACGGTATCATTTTCTCTTATAAATATGTCACACATAGAACTAGTAGAACATGCAGCATGACGTACACTCTGCTTCAAGTGAGGTGGAGTTACAGACCTTTATACCTGCCTGCTGTTCGAGTCCATGCAAATGTTATGTACCTAAAAGTTGGATTCCTGTTCAGAAAAGAACACACAATAACATTAATAAATGTGAAGTCGTCAACACATTTACTGTTCTATGGAGTTTATCAAATGTCACATACCCAAAAGGTAGTACTCATGTTCAGAAAAGAAGACGGCATAAAATTTTGGACATTTTTAACACTACCGATTTATTTCCTAGGCAAAAGGATGTTTTAACGAACAATTTGTTCGATAGCTTTTGGCTTGAGTGGAAGGAAGTTCAACTACTGACATATCAGAATAATATTTTTCGAATTATTTCTTTTTAGTTTTGATTGTGAGGCTCCTAGGAGTCTTGGAAGGGGTTGGTATGTTCGAAAAAAATATTGTAGATTGGTCATACATTTGACTCTTTGAGACGCACAAATACGGTTTTCTTCTCAATATTCTTTTCGAACACACCGACCGCCTGCCACGCCTCTTTAGGAGGCTCAAAAAAACAGAAATTCGAACGCCTCGAAAATGTTTTATTTGATATGTCGTAGTTGAATTCATGCCAAAAGCAGTTGAAAAATAGATGGCACAACATCGATTGCCAAATCGACCTTCCCTATTGTATGTACAGATTGAATGGTAAAGAAATTTCCATTCTTCATATAATAATTTTGTCTATAACGTATACAATTTTGTCCGATATGTCAATAGTGTTGTCCTTAACGTTGACCATAATCGCAGCCAATTGAAATGTATTTCAAAAATATATGTATAAGCACATTGAGACTTACATATCTATATGCACATTGAGTATGTATCATTCTCGGGGTTTTCGCATGTTTTGATTAATTGAAGGATCTTATATTGAAATAGAATTCGAGTTAGGGCCGTTCTATATGAGAGCAACGATATGTATGCAGGTGGCATCCGAACGTGCTTCATAATTCTGTTGCTGGACTTAAAAGCACAATGGGTCCTTCTAGAACCCAAGTGCGCCGGTCTCACGACTGGCAGCCCGTGAAATATAACATTTGGTTAATTGTTGCATCAGTTCGCAAAAGATTATTAAAGTTTAATTATTTGTATGTATCTGGAACGACTGCATTTGAATCAGTTTTAGCAAGTAGATTGGAATGAGACATTTGCCAGAGCCCATACGCAATGAAATTTTTGACACATTGCAATCATTTTCTTATATAATAGTGTAGTATATTTTTAATATGTCGTTCTCAAGCGTTTTTATAGCATGTTTTTTTCGGCTGTTAAACAAATCTTCAGAAAATGATGGGCTTGATTAACTACATAAAAAAAACTGCATTGAAAAATACATGAAATCAATTGCCTGCACTTGTAATATATTCTCACTAACCATTTATCCGCGTGCATTGAAAACAATAATTAGCTTTTGACTTAAACGATTTTATTAACTTCAATGAAATTTTTCGATAAGTCTTTCCATTACAATTATATATATTCAAAATTATTTTCATCGAATGGCCGATTTGGTCCGCCGCCTGGCCCACCGGGTCCACCCGGCATCTGATTGGGATTAGGCATTCCGCTGCCACCCATTGGCACAACTCCCGGACCAGCACCAACTCCACCCATTTGCGGACGAAACTGTTGACCAGGTGTTGACTGCTGCTGGAGCAAGTGTCTTAGACCAGGATTATTATTCATCATGGGCCGAACCATTCGCTGCTGCATTTGTTGAGCGGGCATTTGCTGCTGTTGTTGTTGAGGATTATTTGGGTTCCCACCGCTCATCATGGGCATACGTTGGTGTTGCATCATTGTCATTTGTTGTTGTTGCATTGGGTTATTGCCTACCATCTGATCTGGCCCCCCAGACATGGGAGGGCCGCCCATCATTTGTTGATTCATTGGGCCCCCAGCCATCTGTAGGTTCATTTGTTGCTGGGGATTATACTGATTGAAATGTTGCTGTTGTTGTTGGTTTGGATCTTGCTGTTGCTGCTGTTGCGGATTCATGTTATTTGAGATTTGGCCAGCCATTGGGTTTTGCAGTTGTTGGTTTTGTTGTTGCTGTTGCATGCTGTTAGGTCCACCGCTAGCGGTTTGCTGCATACCCATGGATTGTTTCTGTTGTATGACTTTACGCAAGCGTTCAACAAACATTGATTGATTATTTGGTATAAAGCCTAGGAATGAATTCTTTTCAGCAGTATAAAGAAGTATCAAAACCTTTATATCACATGCAGGCATATTGGATGGCGTAGTAAAGTGTACACAGCCAGCGAATATTGTTGTCATATTTTTAGCCAGAGCATCAAGGGCTTCGCAAGGCTGTGGTTTGAAAACTACCAATTTAGAATCTTTAAGAAACTGTCCGCCTATATTGCCAACCAAGTGTTTAGGCATTAGCTGCATAAGTAATTTGGGCGGCCAGTTGATTGCTTTTATTTCGGGCTCCCCATCCTTTATGTTTGCAGTTACAGTGCATTGTAGAGTACGAGATATTTTTTGTTGGTCCGGCTTACTTTTCTCGACCCATTCTAACGTACCAGACCAAATTTTATCCCTCATCACGGTTTGATCTGAAGATGGAGCAGGATTTTGTTGGCCAGCCATTGATGTATTTGGCTGATTGTTGCCAACGGCTGGAACTTGTTGCTGTTGTGGATTCGAACCTCCTGGCCCAGACATATTGGAATTCATTACATTTTGTTGCTGTTGCTGTTGCAGTTGTTGCATTTGTTGTTGCTGATTCATCATTTGCATCCGAATTTGCTGCTGCTGCAACATCGGATTGACGTTTTGATTTGGTGGAGCGCTCAATTGAGACAATAATGCAGAATTTTGTACAGACATGCCACCTTGATTAACAGACCCTCCCATTGGCACCATGGGACCTCCAGGTGCATTTGGGAGAAATTGAGGGCGTGTTTGCGGTTGTTGTTGCTGTTGCTGGTTAGGATTGAATACCCAGCGGTTGCCTTGGAAATTTGTATTCTGCATTGGATTCTGAGCATTAAACTGTTGCTGCTGTTGTTGCAACATTTGTTGGTTTATTGCATTTCCCGGTTGCTGATTAGGATGTATACCAGTCATTTGTGCAACCTGCTGTTGCTGTAGTTGTTGTTGTTGTTGGGGTGAAACATGTGAGTTATCCATGGGAATGCCTGTATTTTGCTGCTGTTGAATATTTTTTTGCTGCTGCTGCTGCTGTTGCTGTTGTTGCTGCTGATTGGAACCAACTACCACCTGATTGGTTTGATTGCCCATAGCAGCTGCAACACTGTTTGGACTTTGTGGCCTCTCTTTTAGATGGTAACCTTTGAGCAAAACTAAATGTCTTATGTTTTTGGCGTATTTTTTTGCCGTTAGGGGTTGATCGCCATCAGCTTTCATGAAAATTTTAAATAACATAGGTATTTTACGGGGTGCAATTATTGAGAGATTAATTTTACGTTCGTGAAAGAGTCCAGCCAACTGTTCCACTGAAATTAAAAAACCGTTGATTTGAACAAGAGTAATATTTAAAATACATCTAAATTTTCTAAAAATATGTTTCATTTGTTTCAAGTCTAACAGTAATACTAAGGTTATTGTATTTTTTTTTTGTTCTGTTTAGTCGAAGTTTTGCAATATTGAAGAGGTTGCGTTACATGGTGTGGGCTGGGTAGTGTCAAAGTTATATACATTGGAAACTAACAGTAGTTACTCCTGACTGACCTCAGTTTAGCAAAAATAAATGTTCTGGTGTGTTACGTTTCATGGGCTGTCAGTCCGTGGGTCCTAGAAGGTCCCGTTGTGCTATTCAATTACGTCCACACACTCCCCATATTCCCATTTCCAACCAATAATTCCTCTTATCTATTTTCCTAGCTTCAGTACAATGCAATGTATATGTAGGGATCATTCCCTGAGTACTGGTCCAAATAAAAAAAAAATAAGCCATGTCTATAAAATATATGGCTTACATAGTTTATTCCAATCCTTAGAATTTATGAAAAAAAGTATATGTAACCATAGTTTCTATAAATTTTCCGTCATCCTATGTTAATTGGACGCAGAGGTCTTTTTTGGGTTTTTCTAAATTCTTCATCACGCTTCAATTGAACATTTTCTTTTCGCCCGGAAAATTTTTCAGGAAATAGTATTGTATATTTATTTTTTTAAACATTCTATAGTTATATCATCAAATAATATATGCGTCTGCTACATTATTTGGTATTTATGTTGTTACTATATGAAATTATTTATTTGCTTTAAGAGCAAATTGAAATGTATTGATTCAGGTCCAAAAATGAAAAAAGGTTCATGTTGTTACTATATTTTATTTCCAATAATTCAATAAGTGAATGTATGCCATGAGCCACATATACCAATTTTTTACTGTCTCATCATTTATTGGAAATTAAAAGTTTATCTAAAATATTTACCAAAAAATAAGTATGTCGATACCAATAAGTACAGAAATGACAGGCAAAATTTAAGCACGTTCCAGTTGATGGGAAATTGTATACAAGAATAAACAAGACAGTACGGATAAATACTTCACAAGTTACATTTTTTATTAATATTAGGAAAATGCAAGCTTAAATATAAGACAATTCCAAAGCCGTAATATTCTCATAAATGATTTATAAGGTGATCTGAAGTTTCGAGATACAAAATTTTAAAATATTATACATAGATTCGCAGGCTTGCCACTTTTATAATCTTATGAAAGAAACGAAAAACAAAACTTTTTTAAAAAATAGCAAATGAACCTAAAAAAGACGGCATAAACCTAAAACAGACGGCATATTATAAATAAACCTAACTACAAAAACTCCCTTTTGTCCAAGAGATATACATACATAACGCCTGGCCTACCTCATTATTAATAATGCGAAGATTTGTGTAAAAACGAGAACCCTGACGATGTTATCAACGATTTGGTGTTAGAAGAGATAAGTGTTAAAAGGTATTATTCATAGTAAAGAAAGGTTTTTAGCAACTTCATATTCTCTTTGGTTTATGGGCACTTACAAAAAAAAAAAAAAAAAAAACTTAGCAGATAGATCGTAAAGGGCTGCATCAAATCATTCACTTGTTTGCACATACTGAATAACATTATTCATTCAAATTGTTACGGACCGGTTGACATGGCGTGGCATCCGGTTAGCTCTTTTTAGACTCAGGAAGGTCCCAACCCTCCTCGCCAGCCGCGTCAATAAAAAATTAAACCACCCATCTTTCTACTTGACATTTCATTTAAAATTTATTCCCACAACCACCGCAACGAGAAAAATTGTTTAAATATAAGAAAATTTTTCATTTTTTTATTTTGAGCCCAATTTCCCAGCATGCCAGGCGAGTATGTGTGTCCCGCAACAAAATATGCAATACTAAAATAGACCTCAACAGAGACAAATGAAACAAAAACGAATGAATTGCATTTTAAATTTGAACGAAACAAACGTAGCCTTCAAGTGTTAGAGTATTCACAGCTTTAGTATAATATTACCTGTTTTGCCCGTAAATTTCCAACATTCCATTACAGGCATTGAATACGACGAACTGTTGCACATCAATATACAATGCTTTTGCGTTGACAAATTTGCATCCTTATTATATCGTGCCCGATGCTCCTTCATATCATCAAAGCATACGTGTGCTGTAGCTAAGCCTTCAGCCAAATTTGCGCACGATTCCATGCCACCACCTACTAATGGAAGTCGTTCAAAGAGATCCAATACTTTTTGGGGCGATGAATATGGACCGAACGTAGTACACATTTGCTCCAACAAGTTTGCAGCAGTGCGATAAACCACTACACAATACTGCGTTGAATACCTTTCCGATATTAAATATTCTCTATCTTCAATAGGACCTTGGCTAAAATGCTCAAGAGTGGGCACAATGTAATTTGCCTTTAGTTCATTAATATATGCACCATTGGCTGCAGAACCTTCTACCAGAAAAACTACATCCGCTAAGGTCTCCATTTCCATTTTGTTTGTCAACTATATATGTACAAATATTCTTATAGCGTGGTGACAGAATTTGTTTAAATCATTTTTTCGATAAACAATTGCAAATTGTATTTTATTATTATTCACACATTTTCACTTTTTGACGCCGTAAAAAATTGATGCTATGTAGTGTGGAACATACACATATGTATAATACAGTGTTGTAGAAACTAGTACGGAATCATGTGTTTTTCTCAATGTCATTATTATTGGTCTTTCACACACGAGAACACATTTTAAGTGTAGAGTTTTTTTTTTTTATAATATGACACATGTTCCCAGCAAGAACAGTGTCGGTCGTTTGATACATCCTATGACCGACATTGCTGATGGATTCATACATCAGGGTTTCTACCACTTTCTCAAGGGCAAAATGAAAAAACAGATGTAAACATTGGTGTACGTGTGATTTCTATTAATTTCTTTATTATTAAATAAAAAAAAATTTTTCGAAAAATTTAAAAAAACAATTCAAAGAAAATAGAATAAACTATTTCAAAGATACATTTAGAAAAAAATTAAACACAAAACCATTTTTTTTTTAAAAGAGCAAATGAACTTATAAAAACATTAATGAATAAACGAAATTCAAAGGAAATTACCAATTTAATACGGAGCTAAAACATTTTTTTTTATCAAAAAGCAAATTAGGAGGTAAACAATTTATTAGAATTAAAAAGATTTTCCCGATATCGGTCCGTATATATGTATATGTATGCATACATTTATACTCGAATGTAGCAAAAACTGGGTTTTCAAGTCACCTAAAACGGTAATTTTTTTTATAACGCAAAAAAAAAATTAAATTGGGTGTTTAGGAAGGTTATTGTCAAAAATTGTTCTATTTTCCGATATCGTTTCATGCATACATGCGAATCAAAACAATCAAAACTGGCTACTTTCGAATCCAATGTTTCCATTTCTTGTATAATTTTCTGTTTCTTTCGGAATTGTTGTAAGTGTTGAGCATTGGTTTGCCGTATTTTACTCATTTTTAAATTTTATATGCTTCTTTAAATTTTTGGAACGTTTTATTTTTTTACTTTTGACAACTGCAGTAGTTTTTTTTTGTCAATCTGCTACAAAACGAAGAAAAGCAACTGTTGGTCAATTTTTTAATATTGCTGTTTTGTGTTGTGACATACTTCACTTTAGCGACATCTAGCAACTGATAGTGTCCGTTTTCATAACTAATTGATATTCATTGGTTGGTGTCTCCGCTGCTGTCAAATAGTTTCGCTACTTACCGCCCATCATACACAATTGTTTGTCGACAGATACACCAATACATATAAACAGCTCACACGCTTTCGTGACGATTTCTACTAATTTGCACTATCAACAAGCCGCGTTAAGGAACTTCGCTCCAAAAATGTTGTTGAAATACGTTTCCGAACAAATTTTTCATATACATATGTATGTATAATTTGTTCTAAATGCATTTGAGGAGCATACATACATATGTATAAATTTTTATGAACACTGGTGTAATTTTATATCAGCATATTTGATTGTTTTATTTGCTCAACGAAACAAAACTTAGAGCAAATTTGTGTTTGTTCTTGCAAAGTTTTTTTTTTTTTCATTTGACTTTATCATAGAACGAGAATTAACCCCCAGCCCAGTATATTATTTAACCAAGAAAATTTGTGCGAAGGACAAAACCAACTTACATATGTAAGTACCTTCATGAATCACTCTACATATGTAAATCATTTGCTTCCAGTTGTTGCCTTTACATTGAACTTTTTTAAAGAGATTTTTTTGTTGACTTTCTTAAAGGGTTTTGTTGCTGGACAGCATCAAGGTTACACACCAGTTCCTCAAATGCCTTATGGACAAGCACCCTTCGGTAGTGGAATGCAGCCGGCTTATGGAGGAGCACCTCCCCAACAAATGCCATATGGTGCAGCTGCACCACAACAATATAGTGGCGGCTTCCAACCAGGATATGGGCAACCACAAGTTCCAATCGTATCTCAGCCAGGTGGCCCCATGCAACCCGGGCAACCCCATGGTCCACCAGGTAAGCTAAAAAATATCCGCCAAAAATTTTTGTTTACAAATCGAATTGCATAATCTTAAACTTTTTTTTATTATTAACGTTTTGATATTGTATTTCATTAAAATCAAATGTGCTCCCGTACTTTTTGTGCAAAGTTCGTCAAAAGAAATGAGAGCAAACAATGGGCTCTTAGTGCCAAAATTTGTTTACACCTAAACTCGCCATTTTTTATCTATTATTACTGTTTAGGATACAAACGTTGGTAGAATTGTTATTTTTTCTACAACTAGTGAAAACCCGCTGTGCTTCACCACTCCAGTACTTTGATTATGTCACACCCACTTCTTATCCAATTTCGCAAATCTTTCAACCAATGATATATTTATGTCAGCGATGCAGCCGCTTAGACTGACTACTTTTTCCTATTTGCATCCATTCTCATACATAAATGCAATTGTAAAAGTACCAAAATGTAATTTTTACCAGTTATATTCCCTTAAAATTCGAAATTTTAAAGAAGTATCAGACACCTGTCCAATCCCATTCCTCTTCTAGATAAATGCAATTAAAAAAGAAGTACAAAAACGCAGACAAAATACCCTTTTTACCCTCCTAAAATTGAAATCTTCAGAAAAGTACCAGATACCTGTCCAATTACTTTTAGTAGACGTACAAGCCCCTTTTTATCCCTATGTCCAAATTTAAAAAATTACAAAAAATATTACAGTATGTTTTGCGGGGAGTAATATTTAGTTTCTACTTTTTCCCTGTTCTCATTCTTCTTCTGGATAAATATAATTGAAAAAAAGGTACAAAAACGCAGATAAGAGACTCCTTTTATGCCCTTAAGATTCAAAACTTCAAAAAATTATCAGACTGCTATACAATTATGTTTAGTGTGCTCTCAGGTCCTTTTTAAATTTTTGTGCTACCTTTGCTACTTCCAGAGAAATTGAGTTACCAATTTTACCCTTTTTACCCGATTTTACCCCTAAGGTGTTTAAATTTAAAACAAAAACGAAATTTATTTTAGCATTTTTATGGGCAGCAATACTAATCAGTTTTCACTTTTTTTCCTGTGCCCATTCCACTTCTATGTAAATACATTTGAAAAAATAAATAAAATACCAAAACGCGGTTTTTACCCGTTTGGTCCCATTAAAATTGAAAAAAAAAAAAAATGCCGGACGCCTGCCCAATTATTTTTTGTAAGCTTTTAGGCCTTTTTTAAATCTTTGTGCTATCTTTACTAAGTCCGGAGAAATGGAGTTACCGATTGTACCCGTTTTTGTGCCTTATATGTCCAAATTAAAAAAAAAAAAATATTACCAAATCCATTTAAATTTAGTTTTTACCCCTTTTATCCCCTTAAAATTCAAAACTTCAAAAAAGTACCAAACACCTATCCAATTATTTTTAGTATCCTTCAAGGCGAATCCATTACAGGTGCCCGCATACTAATTCGCTTCAGCATTTTTCCACGATTTTATCTTCTGAGTTGTCAAAGCTGATAGCAAACGACAACAAAATGTATGACGTCTCGAGAGAAAATGTTGAAGCGAATTGAATTGCGACCATCTGTACTTGATTCGCCTTGGTATCCTTCTTAAATTTTTGTGCTACCTTTGTTAAGTTACCGATTTTACCCTTTTTACCCCTTTACGATTGTAATTTTTAAAATTCTTATAGCCCATAGTTCCTGCCAGACATGCGCATATATACTGTAGAAGTTTCAAGCAAAGCTTATTTTAAATAAATTACGTCAAGTACGAGGCTGGCTCGCACACTTAGGGTTCCGTACGTATGTATGGAATGGCGTATGTGAATACATATGTATATTTTATAAATTTCATCTCTCTGTTTTTACAGCTACTCTATGTTGTATGTGGACACCTAGTAATTTTCCACTTGTTGTTGTTGTTGTTGTTGTTGTTGTAATTTGCTGTTGTAAGGCATCTGGGAATACATACACTGTGCGAATTTCGGCTATCTATCTCTTACGGTTCGAGAGTTATAGCTATTACTCTACGTTGTAAAGGGACACCTGGTAGTTTTACAGTTGTTGTTGTTTTTAGCAAGTGTTGTTGTGGAGCATATGTGAATACACATATTGTGCAAATTTCATCCCTCTGTCGCTCACGGTTCGAGAGTAACGGCTAGTTGTTACTTTACGTTGTATAGCGACACCTGGTAATTTTCGACTTGTTGTTGTTTTTAGCATTTGTTATTGTAGGCCATATGCGAGTAAATATATGGTGCACATTTCATCTCTTTGTCTCTTATAGTTTGAAAGTTACGGTTAATTGTTACTTTACGTTGTATAGGGACACCTGGTAGTTTTCAACATGTTGTTGCTATTAGCATATGTTGTTGTAGCGCATATGTAAATACATATATTGTGCGAATTTCAGCTCTCTGTATTTTACAGTTTAGTAGCTACGGCTAATTGTTACTTTAGGTTGTATAGGGACACCTGGTAGTTTTCAACTTGTTGTTGTCTTTAGCATTTGTTGTTGTAAAGCGTCTATAAATACATACACTACGCAAGTTTCAGCTTTCTATCTTTTACGGTTCGAGAGTTATAGCTAATTGCAACTTTTCGTTGTATGGGGACACCTGGTAGTTTTCGACTTGTTGTTGTTTTTAGTATTTGTTGTTGTAGCGGCAAGGTACAACAACATCAGCTCTCTAGCTCTTACCGTTTCGACGAATGGACGCTGTGACGGACGGACGGACGGACGTACTTGTCTCGGTAATAGGGTTCCGTTTCACTCTGATGAGTACGGAACCCTAAAAAGGTTGCTAAAATTATCTCGAATGGAAATTTATTTTAAGAAAAAATTTTATACATATATATATACCAAATATGTAGTTAAAATCTGTATTGATTGTTTTTCTGCCGTCCTGCGAATTTGTATGTGGATTAAAGTATTCATCCATGTTGCTTAACCACTTTACCATTTTACTTTTCTAGAATCGAAACAAAAAACTACTTTCTTAAATTTACCAGATAAAGCTTATGTAATAGCACAATGGACCCAAGTGGGCCGCGGCAGCCCGCGAAACATAAAACTTAT
Organism: Sturmia bella; assembly: GCA_963662145.1. NCBI lineage: Eukaryota > Metazoa > Arthropoda > Insecta > Diptera > Tachinidae > Sturmia > Sturmia bella. Next base: position 56,405,905 of record OY759169.1, on the reverse strand, counting down.
GTAAATGATTGCATGCTAAATCATGATCCCTTTCAACAAATATATTTGTTTGTAAGATATTTGATACTTCTATGCCGCATTCTATAAGCAAAAACTAAATCCAATAGTCCGCCCATCAAACAAGCGAGCATACAAGTTTCCGTCCGTAAGTTATAAATGGTCTGCCAAATACCTTTTTTTTTTTGAAAACGGCACAAAACATCGAGTGTAGCCTCGGCTGCGTGGCACGTAGCGCCGTCCTGTTGAAACCAAATGTTACCAATGTCCTACTCTTCAATTTTTGTGAACAAAAATTCGTTCAACATGGCCCGATAACGATCGCCATTGACTGTAGCGGCCACTCCTTACTCATTTGCGAAGAAAAATGGCCCAATTATGTCACTGGACTAAACAGTGACTCGTTTTGGGTGCGTTGGCTTTTCAAGGTATGCGTGCGGGTCTTCTGTGCCCCAAATGCGACCAGATCAAAATGAGTTTCATCTAAAAAGATGATTTTTTTTTTTTGCAAAATCGGCATCTTCTGCAGGCCCACTTAGCGAAGCGTATACACAACCAAATTCGTTCAGCGGAAGGATAAAACTAATTATCTGTCAAATCCGACATGTTACCATTCACGAAATAAGCACTAGTTGAAAAAAAAGTTAGATGGCGGACCCTTTATAAACCATAAAATATGCATACATATGTATTTGTATATGTATAAATTTGTAAATTGAGCCTGTGGCATTAAATGTGGTTATGTATGTATATGCATTGCATATGTACATAAAATATAAATTTGTGTCAGAGTAAAAACGCGAATATTTAAATATTCGAAGGTAAATAACTGATAATTTCAAATATTCTTTATTTTGTTTTTATTTTGCGTTGTTGATAATTATTTCTTTAATGGATAGGATTCTGTGTCAATAAACTCCGATTGCTGTTCATCATATTGCGTCGCACAGTGGGTTAGAATAGCATGTTTTCTTGGATCAAATCAGGGACGCTATGTTCGGATAATTTTTCTTTATTTTTCAGCAAATGTCATTAAAAGAAGTAAAACAAAATGTTTTCTAAGTATAATTGAGTATAATTTTATTAAATAATGCCAAATATCAGTGTAGGTATATAGTGCAAGGAGTACAGTATGAGAACTTAAACATTACATTTTATACAACGTAAAGTTAATCATCATCATAATCATCGTGATCATCATCATCAGCAGCATCAAAAACTTCAACATCACTGAACTAGTTCTTGTTTGGAGCTGCAGGTACAATTAAATCAATTGCCTCGCCTGGCAAGCCTTGAACCTTCTTTGTAAGCAATTTTTGCATGCTTGAAATAATTGGGTCAGAGCTTATCAAACACATATTAAATATGTCTTGGTTTGATTTTCCGCGACCGCACTTTCGTAAGTGAAACTCCCTATATTTTTT